>WEIV01002627.1:2014-27631 GCA_013390005.1 Calyptomena viridis
AATATAAATAATAAATAAATAATAATAAATAATAAATTAAAATAAAAATGAGGGTGGATGTAAAATGAGCTTTATTCTATGCTTTCACCTGAGGAGGATGGAGAGATACTTTCCCTCAGAAAGGACAGGAGACAAGGGTATTCGTTATTCAGGAGGAGGAGGATGTTTAGTCTCAGGGTACTTTACATTATAGGCAAATCTAATCTGATTGTAAGCTTAAAAATCTGCATTTAATCGTCCAGAACAACAAACTAATTTAACTGGAATTTAGGATGGTCACAGAAGGAATAAAGGACTGAAATAGATGAGCTGAGACAGCAGGAACATCTTCAGCCTCAGAGGTTTCTCAGAGCAGACAGGTCTGACAGGATGGGTTGTGTTTGTCCTGAAGCAGGAGGATGGACAAACTGACCTTCCAAGGTCCCTTCTACCCTATCAACTCTAGTTTAATATTTCTTGTATATAAAATAGGAATGGATTAATTTAAATACACTAATGAGAGGGTTTGAGGTGGGAGCTGAGAATCCCAGGTTTGCTGCCAAGCTGCTTTCTTTTCCTGCATAGCATTTTGGGGTGAAAGGATTTATTTGGGCTATGACACAAGAAGCTCTTTGCATGTGCCATAGCTTGATGGTAAACAAAATTGTTAAAGTTTGTAGAAATATAAATTGAGAGTAAGGGCCAACCAGAAGCACATGTTTTTCCTCTATTGTAAGAGTTACGGGGCAACATGAGGGAAAGGTAAATGAACCAAAAAAAGCCTGGTCACAGGGTATGAGAATAGTCACCTCCTAGAATTTTTTCTCTTCTTGCTTGAAGAAATTTTTTATTAATTCTGATATAATATAATTCTCCTTTCAGGATCACATTTAAAAACCCCACAGAGCTGGTTTGAGCTGCAGTGCACATTTGTTTCGTCCATGTCAGTCTCTTTTCCCATTATCACCCTCTCAATCCTTTTGCAAACAAAATCAGTGCATGCAACTGGCTGTGAGACTTTTGGGGAACAACAAACAAAATGAGGTTTTGATGAGAAGTTCAGCCCTGATCCAGACCTGCCACCTTTCTCCCTCTGTTCTGGAGCTGCTGGGAAGGGTCCAAAGACAGACTCCAGTGTGGTCTGACTCTTTCTTTAGGGTGACATGGGATGACAGGTAAAGAAAGGAAAAGAAATTAAAATCTTAGCCATTGTAAAATTTATTGCAAACAGAAAGGCTGTTTTTTAAATTTTTTTGGTTTTTTAAGAATGAAACTCATCAGATTGACAAAAATAAATCTTAATCTTCATTCTATCTAGTTATAGGCCTTTTTTTCCCCCCTATGGAGACATTGCTGATATTCACATACTTCCTGGGAACCTGAGAGCTTTTAGTAGGATGTCCCCTCATCCCTGGAAGTGTTCAAGGCCAGGCTGGACAGGGCTTGGAGCAACCTGGCCAAGTGAAAGGTGTTCCCATGGCAGGGGGGTTGAAACTAGATGATCTTTAAGGTCCCCTCCAACCCAACCCATTCCATGACTCTGTGATTCCATGACTCTCTGACTGCTGGAGAGGCTTTTGAGGAGGAAAGCCTCCAACCTAAATCATGCTGTGATTCAATGATTCTGTACTGGGACAGAAAAAAAGATCAAAGATTAAAGATGCCTGAGAAACATAAAGAACACTTTCTCGAAGAAAGGAGCATTGACAATTTTACTTTAAGTGCAACAAATACCTTAAGCCAGGGAACAATTGTTATTTTCAGGACTCCTTTTTGTCTTCCTTATGATAACTTGTATTTCTTCTGCTTGAAAGACAAGACAAAGACAATGGAAAACATATGACCCATGTCAGTCAGTGAAAATTCTGGTGATGATCTATGTTTTCTTTTCAAGAAAGGAATGTCTATATAAGACTTATTTAACCAGGCAGGAAAAAAAAAAAGGCAATGGCTTTTTTAACAGGTACCACAGTTCTCAGAGAACCTCAAAGAACATGGTGCCTTTTCCTAGAAGCCACCAATTGGACTTCATAAACTGACCAGACTGAGTCTGGAGCCTCAGGGCAAAGACTGGAAATATCAGGTGGTTAAAAAGCAGAATCTGGCAAATGAAGGGGTGCCAAAGGTACAGAAAAGCAGGTGAAATGCTGTACCAGGGCCTGCAATGAGAGCAGTGGCAGGGCTCAGTCACCAGAGAAGGAACTACTCAGGGCTCATATTATCTTTTCAAGGGATTTGTTTCTGCAGAGGGAGTAGTATGTGAATATATAGTGCATCCCCCACCATTATATAGCCCCCATCATAATACAGCCCCATCGTTTTTCTCCCTCCACTATAGATCCATTTACTTGCAGTTTTTATTATTAATTGATATCACACAATGAGCTCATCTACACAACAGAGAAAGACACAAGCACTGCTTAATGGAGCATATGATTGAAGATAGACAAAATGACAGGGTGGCAGGGCTGTAGTTGAGGATCCAAGCTCACTGATGTGAATTTTGATTTTTCTGGCAAATTTTTATTTCTTTCAACATAGAAGTTGTTTGTTGGATTGAGCACTGTTAAAATGTTTCATGGAGACATATGAATACAACCAGTAGGAGGTTTTTGATGAGATTTATCCCCCTCCACTTTAGCTATCTCTTTTTATTGGAATCTGAAGAGCAGCTCTACAGCAGCTGTGTCACAGTCTTAAGATGAGCAAAATCACAGAATCACTGAATCACAGACTGGTTTGGGTTGGAAGGGACTCTAAAGATCATCTTGTTCCACCCCCTGCCATGAGCAGGGACACCTTCCACTATCCCAGGTTGTTTTGAGCCCCATCCAACCTGGCACTGGACACTTCCAGGGATCCAGGGGCAGCCACAGCTTCTCTGGGCAACCTATGCCAGGGCCTCCCCACCCTCACAGGGAGGAATTTCTCTTCAATATTCCATCTAACTCTGCCCTCTGTCAGTTTGAAGCCATTCCCTGTGTCCTGTCCCTCCATCCCTTGTCCCAAGTCCCTCTCCAGCTCTCCTGGAGCCCCTTGAGGCTCTGCCAGGGGCTCCAAGCTCTCCCTGGATCCTTCCCTTCTCCAGGGGAACATTCCCAGCTCTCCCAGCCTGGCTCCAGAGCAGAGGGGCTCCAGCCCTGCAGCATCTCCAGGGCTCCTCTGGATTCTCCCCAGCAGCTCCAGGTCCCTGTGCTGTTGTTCCCAGAGCAGGAGGCAGCACTGCAGGTATTGCAGCCCATCTTTCCCACTGACTGAAAATACCCCACTGCAGCTCTTTCCACATCAGCCTTGGACACTCACCACATACTAAAGTGTGGCTCCACACCCCCTTGTGACCTGATTAACTGTCCTTTCCCCCAGAGGTCTATTCTGAAGCCCCTGGCATTGAGGAAAGCACTGCCGGTTCTCACTATCAATTTTTGTAATGGGGTGCTGATTCCACTCTCCAGAGATCCTAAAAGGGGCAAAGGCCAGAAGTCACCAGTTTCCCTGATGAGCTCAGCTCTTGAGGCATCTAAAATAAAGCCCCAGAGAGCTTATCAAATCTCTTACTGAAGATTTATTAATTGCAGAAATGTAAATCTCATTCAGGAATTCTGTCTTTTCCCATTGCAGATATTAGTGTGCTGTGCTGCTGGAAGGGGAAGGAACTGTTAACCTAGGAAAGACTGCAGCTGTGAGCATCAGGGGGAGGCTATCAGTCAAACTTTCTACAAATATTATATGGAAAATCTCTGTTTATGTAATAGCTTTAGCTGGGATTAGCACTGAGCTCAGACCATTCCTGCATGAGCTGGAGGACAGACTCTCATGAGTGCTGGCTGTAATAGGTGCCCATCCTTAATCCCTGGACACAGAGATGGATGTGAGCTGCTCACTAAACCACCATTCACTTCTCTGAGGGTTCTTAAATGCTAAAATGTCCACATCTGAATCTACTTCCTGCAAAAACAACTTCAGCTTCTGGCAGTTTAGGGAAGAAAAAACAGACATCTTAAGGTCTCTTTAAAATGTATTACTTTTGTTTTCTTGCACTGCAAAGCCAAGTGTTAAACCACAGGATCAAGCTACTGAAATGTAAGTGTTTTCAGGAACACTGGAGAGGGCAGAGCCAGGCAGGGACAAGGTTACTGTGGAATGTTAATTAGCTGCTTTTTGACCCTGTCTGTGACCCCACGTGAGTCTGTGTATTTAATTTCTTTCACGTATAACTTGCTCTTACAATCCTTTTCCCACCACGCCAACCAGTCTGTACAGAACCCTGGAGCTCTGGCTCTGGTGAGAGTTGCTGTGCAGTGCACTGAAGTCAGCACTAGGAATGTTCCCTTGCATGTGCACAGTGGGTGGGATGGGGAAGCATCCTTTGTTTTCATGGAACAGTTTGGGTTGGAAGGGACCTTAAAGACCATCTTGTTCCAACCCCATGACATGAGCAGGGACACCTTCCACTAGACCAGGTTGTTCAAAACCCCATCATGTTTTAGTGAAACAGTTCATGTTTCTGAGGCAAATTACATCTGACTGATGGATTAACAGGCAGGAACTTGCCTTCTTCTGGGTCTATCACTTTACTAATGAGGCATAACCACATTCCCCCTGTTGCTTTTAATCAATTTTTTTGCCTACAGAACGAGACTCAGTATCACTAGCAGTTTAAAAGCTGTTGCAAGGAACCTGTTCTTTAAATACCAAGGAGCTGTGGGAAGCAGAACTTAATAAGGACCTTATTGCACAATTGGCACATGGAGAAAAGAAGTTAAGGGTGAGTTTGGGGACACACAGCAGCCAGTCAAGTGGCAGTGCACAGTGAGGTGCAGGAGTGGGCATTTTCCCTCCAGAGATGGAGAGAGGAGGTGTGTTTCCTCTGATCTTTGCAGGAAAATCCTCAAGTCTCAAATCTAACAACACTGCCAAAACTTGGAGAGTGATGGGTATTAAATACCTTCAGAATTTGCATGACAACAGGAGTAAAATACTGCCAGCAGACACTCACATATCTGGGCTTCTGACTTGGATTATTTCACAGCTTTGCAGCTTCTGGCTCTGAGCACAGTCCCACTGTGCTGAGCTGTACAAAGACAGAATAAAAAGATTATCTTTTTTTTCCAGTCTAACCACATGACAATAAACAACAGGCAAGTTAAGAAGGAGAAAATACTACAATGGTACTGCTCAGCAATGAAATGGCTTGTTTCATAAAGGGGAAAAGGCACAAATAAGCAGTGACACACTCAGATGATCCTCCCCAAGTCCAGCAAAGTGTGGGAGGGGAAAATTGTGCAGATATGACAACCTGTGACCTTCTCACTGTGTAACAGCCAAGAGATGAAATCAAGAGCACTTTAGCTCCCTAGCAGTGATGACAAAATGATTTAGAAGGCTATCCAAAAGCCCCACAAATTTCTGACCTGGGTTGACACTGAAGTGCAGAGAAAAGCCCACAGCTGGTGTCACCTGGAACTGTCTACAGCATTTCCATGCAGTGAGAAACAGCTGTAAAAGTGTGAACACAGCACAGACTCACCCCCAGGTGTTCTGCCTTCCTTTATCCAGTCTGACTCTGTGAACAGCTGAGCCACCTCATTTAAAGGTGCTCTGGATGTATTTAAAAGCTCCGTTGTCAGCTCCTCATGTGCTGCACCCTGTGACTGCTGAGCAGAGATGCTTCAGGTGACAAATTTCTAAAAGAGTAAGGAAAAAAACTGACTGATGGGCTCCAAGGAGGAGATTAGTCATCGTGTGTTAAACATGTTCAGTGTGAACTAACGATTAGACACAGGCAGAGAAAGCCACAGGTAAGAGGTAACTAAGTGAGGTTCTTGCAGTATTTTGTGTACTTCTCAGTTCTGTATCAAAGGAGACTCTTAACAGGCAGCTATTTTTCTTCTACACATGCTAACTGAAGCCAACATTAAATAGAGAGTGAAATCACTCTGCAGCGTGTGGAGCATTAAAGAAATGAAAACAAGGAGCTTCACGATTGAATCTGATGCTATAAATCAATTAGCTGAAAAAAACCCCAAACCAAAACGAAAAGGATTAAGCCTAACAAGCTTCAAGGCAAGTAAACAAGCCCAAAGTTTGCTGTTGGAAATTGTTTGCTTGGTGTAATGTGTCTTTTTAGGTCACCATGTCTGGATAGGTAATTACAGTGAACTGCTCTCCTTAGCAGGAGGCATCTGACTTACAGCTGCCACAGATTCTCACCTCTCCTTCACAGAGCTTTGAACAGCAAAAGGCTGGTGAAATGTGTAGGCTTTTAAAAATGTGAATGTAGAATAAGGACACCCATAAGTAAAAATCAAGGCCATGTGGTTAATCTGGCTAAGCACATCTTCTTCCCACAGCAGAGGGAAGCATCTTGTCGTGGATGTGTCTGTTCTTCCCAAACTGAGTGGCCAAGAGTACAATTTACAGCTGGGCTGAATAGAAAGAGTCCAAAATGAAATAGTTGCCATTTATTGGTTTAATTGGCCAAACTGAAAGACAAAGTTTCTATTTGGAGAAGGCCCTTTTCACATCACAGGCTTTTTGGTGGGTCACTGTCACCTACACAAGGCTTTATGGTCCCTGAACACAAGAATCTCTAAAGAAAAGTAAGCAAATAGAGGGTTTATGATAGGTTTTTTTAAAAAAGGAAGATAGTGTTTGTAGGAAAGGACCAAGAGAGAACTGTGTATGGCCATGTTTTTGAAGAAGGCTGTTTCCTACCCTGCTGAAAACTCCTTCTGGGTGCTTGATAGAGCACAGTAGGGTATGACAAGAAACATTTATGGTTTTAACCCCAGGGACTGACCTGGGCTGAACGAGACCTAAGGACCTTATTGTTCTCTGCAGCTGGAACTACCTGGAAGGAGGTTGTAGTGAGGTGGGTGTTGGTCTCTTCTTCCACGTAACAAGCAATAGGATAAGAGGAAATAGCCTCAAGTTGTGCCAGGGGAGATTTAGATTGGATATTAGTAAAAAATTCTTCACCAAAAGGGTTTTCCAGCTCTGGCACAGCTGCCCAGGGCAGTGATGGAATCCCTGTCCCCTGGAGGGATTGAAAAGCCCTGTGGATGTGGCACTTGGGGACATGGGTTAGTGGTGGCCTTGGCAGTGCTGGGGCAAGGGTTGGACTCCATGACCTTGGAGACCTTTTCTGACATAAATGATTCTATGGCTTTCTGATTCTGTCTGCTCAAACAGCCCCTGACATTCAAAGCCTCCAAATTAAACAAGACTTAGCAAGGAGATTTAGTTTGAAGGCATATTCCAAAGACAAGCACTCCCACTGCCATTTGTGCCCTTGAAAATGACTTTGAACCCTCCAACCACATCTTTGGTGTATCAGGATATGTCTTGTAACCAGATGAAAAGTAACTGCACTGAAGTGCTCAGGAAGTCACCACTCCCAGCCAGCTCTGGCTGTCTGTAAGTGCTTTGCAAACATCACATGGTTACGAAGGCCTAAGGATAACCTCCCTGGCCTGGAAAACCTCTTTTGGGAAGCGTGGTGGGGAGCTGTGGTTTCCTGAGGAAATGGATTTGTGCACCAGGTGTCAGCACAGCACAATATTTCATTTCTGCAGGGATCCAGTCTCAATAATATAACTCTGGTTACTCAGCTGTTAAATTGCTTCCTGATGCATGTGCAAGGCAGTCTCTAACTCCCCTTTTTGCTGTAATTTCTTTCATTAGTGCTCAGTTGTGTTTTCCTCTGTTTGCTGAGATGTTCTTTGCCTTATTAGGCTGTGCAACTGCCTGATCATTTTTTCCATCATTTTCATCATTTAATGCTACAGCAACCAACAAGTCTGAAAAGAAATTAATGCTGCACTGTATAATCCATGATAAATGTCTCAAAGACATTCAGAAACATGACTCAGCTCATAGATAACATTTAGTTATCAGTGTTCTAATCCTTACAGCTTTAGGTCCAGATTTAAAGGCATTTAGGGAACTGATCTCCAGTAAAGTAAAAAAAAAGTTTATCTTCGATTCAGATTTTCATCTGTGAGCTCTGATTGTCTTGAATGCTAAAGCCAGACTTGCCTGTACTCCTGCAAAAATGGAGCCAGGCAGAGGGAGAAGGAAGAGAAGAGATAATATGTGGAAGGCAGAAAACATGCTCTCAGATCTCTACTGTGCTCAGTGCTTTTTTAAGTTTCAGAAAAGAAACAGGAGTCTCAGACTTTCTGTAAAGACATAACTCAAAATCTCTGCCTGAAGGTTTTACATTTTGTATAAATAAGTATTTATTGCAAGAAGTGTCTGACCTTGTCTCCTTGCCAAAGTACTGGGAAAATACTATAATGACTAAACAGCAACTTATTTTCTGGTTTGCTTACTTTTAGGTGCATTGGATATTGAATTATTTATACAAAACAAAGCAACTTCAATGGGATTAATTTATCCAAACTGTGCCAGCAACATCATTTTACAGCAACATCTTTGCAGGAAACCTCCAGTTTTCTGTTTCCAATCAAACAGCAAGGGCAAACAAAAGAGGTTTTCCAAATCCCAGATTAGTCACCTAACTCCTGAACGAACAGTGGGAAAAAATCAAATGAGGGCTTTGTTGCAGGGGCTAATCCCAGATTTTCTCTTTATGTACAGTGATGTCTCACCAATATGTCTGGGAAATGCCAGAAGATAAGAACTTTCCAGGGATGCTGGACTGTCACTGGAGTTTTGGAGCTGCATGAGCAGTTGGATGATCATATAACATGCCCCCTGGCAGACAGAAAATCAGGGACTGCAGGAATATGAATCACAATGAAGTCATGTGGGAAACAAAGTGGGATTTGGAAATCTTGGCTGCACCTGAACATTAGGCTTCAGCATCTAAAACAGCTGCTGGTTATCCCTCTTCCTTTGCTGCCTCTCAACACCAAACACGTTTCTTATACCAGCAATTAAGTTTTCCAGCTTTAAAAATAAATATTTATTAAGAACATTTTGCTGTATTTCTAGCACGTTGTGGAGGTGTTTTGTGTACCTTGACAATCTCAAGGATTTCAAAATGCTGCGTTAGGCCTTGTCAGGTTTTTTTACTGCCAGTGGTTGCACAACTCCAACACTATGGTTTGTAGATTATAGACTACATAAATTAGAGTTCATCCAGGTACAGGAATTGCAATTTGGTTTTCCTGAAAGGGAAAGTAAGCAGGAGCATGGTCAGCAGCAAAAGGAGCTGGCACCTGGCTTAGTGCATCCTTGGTCTCCCTCTTCTGGCTCAGCTGGAAGGAATGTGCTCCATTCAGGATGTGCTGCAGCTCAGCATCCCCCTACTTTCAGGTGGTGGAGGGGACTTCTGTGAAGAGAACATGGCAAGAAGCCTTTTTTCCAGCACGTGGCTACAAGTACCAGCATGGAGAACAGAGGAGTTGGTATTTTTAGTCCAGCTCTTCCACCCTTCTCCCATATTTTTTGTGCATCAATTTCAAACTTGGAGAAAATCATCACAAATCTCTTTAATACAGACACGGAGGAGGGGAAGGGATGAAGGAGATTTGGAAATATGAGTGGGAAAATATATAGAGGTTGTGACTCTGGATGTTCTGGTGTAGCTGTTAATGCTGAGCTCTGCCTGACTCGCACGTTTTATGCGCTTGCAGGAATTAAGGGTTTAGAAACTCTGAGACTGAGTTACTGATCATTAAAACATCCACAAAAGCTTTTCTGCACATTTTTATGCTGGTGCAAATTTTGTGGCAGCAACAGTGTGGCAGCAGAGTCAGGGCAGGGATTGTCCCCTGCTGGGGCACCTCCAGTGCTGGGGGCACTTCTGGGCCCCTCAGACAAGAGACACTGAGGGGCTGGAGCGTGTGCAGGGAAGGGAAGGGAGCTGGGAAGGGGCTGGAGCCCCAGGAGCAGCTGAGGGAGCTGGGGGGGCTCAGCCTGGAGAAAAGGAGGCTCAGGGGGCACCTGGAATTCTCTGCAACTCCCTGACAGGAGGGGGGAGCTGAGGAGAGGTTGATTTCTTTTCTCAAGTAACAAGGTAAGAGACCACAAGTTGTACAAAAAGAGGTTTAGATTGGATATTAAGAAAAATTTCTTAATGGGAATGGTTGTCCAGCCCTGGCACAGGTGCCCAGGGCAGTGGTGGAATCCCTATCCCCTGGAGGGACTGAAAAGCCATGTGGATGTGGCACTTGGGGACAGGGGTCAGTGGTGGCCTTGGCAGTGCAGGGTTAAGGGTTGGACTCAATGATTTTAGAGATTTTTTCTAACGTAAATAAATGATATGATTCTTAAAGTCATTCTATCTGCAAAGCCAACTGGGAATTTGGATTTCCTCTAAAGGGACTTTGATGTGACAAGAACATTTTGTATTCCTTCCCTCCACCTTACTCAGCCTTTCTGCCAAAAACTGGCCTGTAAGCATTTTTGTTTCTTTTTCATTTTTTTGAAAATGAAGTGAAGGCTACAGCTGTTAACATCTGACTTAAAAAATCCAGGATCAGACTTCTGTATCTCATAGTACCAAGGTTTTCGTGTATTTTGAAGCTGGGCATTAAATTATGAGTAACAGCATCACCTATTTGAATTGGCTTCCTCTTCCCAACACATGGCTTACATAGGTGTCACAATGATATGTGACATTTAGAAGGGAACTTGGTAGAGACAAAAAAAAAGAGTATTAGATAGAAGCATAAACTCTGAGACAGAAAAAGAGACCAGTGGGGAAATGGTTTGTCTATGTTTTGAAACTGCTGCCTTTGAAATACAGGGACTTATAACCCACTCTGTGGCTGTGCCTTGTCCTGTTTATGTAAAAATAGACACCTTTGGGACTTCTAACCTGAAATTATATGCAATAGACCTGTGCCTCTATATAAAACAGCTGGACCTGCTTTTGCTGTGCTGCTTGTTGTTGCTTTTGATTTTTCTTCATTTGTTGTTTTTCCTCACTGATAATTTATGCATGAAATAAAAGCAAGACTTTCGAAGTTTGGAAAAGAGCCTGTTCTGAGTATGTTGTGGTTTGAATTGCCCATCTTTGTTTTCTCTCTCTGCACCAATATGTCCTTTGGGGAGACATGTGGCACATGTGGAAAAGCCCTGCAAAAACCTGTTTGATAGGAAATGCAGCCCAACCCAATGCTTGTTTAACCTGTTAATTCTTTTAATGCCATGACTGAGATTTAATAACAACAACAATAATAATACTGAGGGCAAATAGGGGAAGACTATTCTCACCTTGACCTGACAAGATGCAAGCCATCAAGCTACAAGCAGTTGCACATTGGTACATAAATATCCACATGACTTGCCCAATTCCCTACCTGTCTTATTAGATTACAGGGATTCCTCTTTGCTACAGCCCAGATAAAAGTTGGCAATGTTAGAAATTATAAAATCAGGAAAAAAATCCTAACCCTGTAGTAAGACTGGAAACAGGACCTACTTAGTTGGGGAAGGGGAAAGTTGGTTTTAAGAGAAGATCTCTTTAAGTTGGGGATTTAGGAGCACATGGATGTAAATTGTGCCCTTTCCAGAAGCAGATTTCTGAATAATTGTATTTGTGGGCACAAGTGCAGGTGCCCAGTCACCACACACCAGTTTGGGTGCTGCTCCTTGGCATCCTCTGAGCTCTAATTAGAACAACACCGAGTGCCAGAACTAACCCTAGAGGGCTCTCACGACTCAGGAACAGGAAGCATTGGAGTATCAGAGGAGACACTTTTACTCCAAGCTGTAAAATTTCTCCTTTGATAAGGAAATACCTGCTATTCTTGTGGGTATATGTTGATGCTCGTAAATGTGGATTGGCAAGGGTTTTGGTGCAACATTTCTCATTTGAAATGTAATTAGAAAGTATTTGGTGTTTTACTATGCTTTTCCCTTTGCCTTTCCCTTCCCTTTTTTATCCAGGGAATTTTATCAGTAAGTAGTACTTTTAAACACATTTGGCAAATCTGTCAACAACTTCAATTAAACCATTAGATGTCAGCTGATGAGCTTCCACTGTCAGAGCCTTTTTGGGAGAATTATGAAAATAACTGGGAATTGGCAGATGTAAAAATAATATATCCTCCCTTCATTCAGATGGTCTTCATGCTTAAAAAAAGCAAATACAAATATAAGATCTGTGATAAAATTCTTCCCTGTGAGGGTGGGGAGGCCCTGGCACAGGTTGGCACAGCCAGAGAAGCTGTGGCTGCCCCATCCCTGGAAGTGTCCAAGGCCAGGCTGGATGGGGCTTGGAGCAGTAAAACTTGGTTATGTCCCAGACATATAATTCTCAGCTTTTTTTCCCTCTCACGACCATGCTTTTAAAATAAAAATATTATTTGGTTTTTTTATAAATCCACTCCTTTGAACTTTTGGGGCCAAGGTTTGCTCATATTTACCTAATCCATAACATTCTCTTAGCACAGCTTGATGTGTTGGGCAATTTTTCCACATCTACTGGTTATAACTGTAATTAAACTCTTGAACTTAAAGTGCTCTGATTAAGGAGATACTTCCATTGCATTAAGAACACTTTACATTAAGGATTTTCAATTGAGTATTTATACACTAATGATTTTAATCCTAATGAAGATTTGATGTTCTGCTCCTCCAGAAGAAAAAGCCCCAATCTCATCACAAAACTAGTTGCAAGCTTTTATTTTTCTTAACATTCTGATCATATATGAGAACAAAAATAAGACAGCACTCCTGGCATCTCAGATGGAAATTCTGCTCCTTTTTTTAAGGAGAAGAATGGCAAGACACTCATTGCAGCCAAGCCAGAAAATCCCACATTATTATTCAGGTTTTGTTTCTTTTAGGAAAAGCAGGAAATTACTAATGCCAGGCATATTACCTTGTTTCAACTATGTTGGCTAATCAGAAAGCATGTTAATAATATGGTTAAAACATTAAAGATAACCTTGCTTGGGTAGAGGTGTACTCAAACCAAACACAAGTGTAAAATACAAATGAAGCAATAACACTAACCAACTAGATAAACAGATTATTTTACAGAAATATGACAAATTCCTCAGGAGCAAAAGCTGTCTTATATTTCGGAGTCTGGAACAAAATACAACTCTTTTGCCTTTTGAAATGTTCACCCTCATTTTTATTCACAGGCATCAGAAGTGTTGTAGCACTTGTGTCAGCAAAGAGGAAAACTTTTCCCTCTGTGGCAATTTTCTCCCATTAAAAAAAAAACCCAAACCCCAGAATCATATAGAAAGCAGTAGGAGAAAGTAGGTATTTCCATCCCAAATTATCTGAACCAAACCAGAAAGATGCTGTTGTTGCTGGAGGTTGGGGAGTCAAAGCCTACTTTGATATCCACTGGGGTGTGACACAACATCAAACCACAGCTGCCATTAAAGGGAGCATTCCCATAAAACACAAGGATTTGATCTCAAGTAACAGCTGGAAATAGGAAAGAACATGCAATCACAGTGTGTTCTCCTGAAAAACAGAAAGGAAATTTGCTAGCAAGGGATATTATTCCACAGCTTAGGAAGGGCTGATTGGCAGTAGGAGCCGATTCATGCACACCCTTGCAAAAGTGCAGGTTTCAATTTGTATTTTTAAAAGCATCAATCTCTGCACATCTCCACCATGCAGTGGATAAAGGAACCAAAATTATGCTAAAACACCCTCAAGTTGGAATCATGGAACTAGTTGCTCCAAAACAGCAGAAGAGGCACTGTGGACACCTAAGTGCTTGGGCATTTCTTTATTTGTTTTTCATCTACTCCATAATATAACCTCTTCCAGCTTATAATCCTGTCTACCTTCCTGCAAAATATATAAGGCACAAATACACCCACCAGATAAAAATGCTACAGACAAACAGAACAACTAGTTGCAAAATAAAATCTCTTAATTTCCAAATGGCCCAAGTTAAGCATCCTATGCAAGTCTTGCTTCATGCCCAAACTGCTACAGTATTACTGAATTAACTTCAGAATTTCAAATTCATGTTTTCCCTTGAAGCCATCAGTGCTTTTACAGCCTGAAATCCATCCTTCTCATCTTTGTAACTCCAAAAGAGGTCTAGCAGGTCTGTGCTGTACACATAAAATAACTATCTTTAAAGAGGAGATACAGGATGTTCAGTACAGGTTGCTGTATTTCATTGTTGGATTCAAACATGTCTCTATTGAACACACAAAGAGTTTTGGGAAGCTTATAACAATGTGTACTGCAGGAAAATAGCAAAAAAACCCAGCCTGACAGATTTTAAGTCTGATTCAAAGACTGAAATGAGTAACAATAAAATAAATTTGGGTTTGCTTTTGATTTTTTTTTAAATACTGTTACACGTAGTGAAGCACATAAAGTACTTTAGAGAAAATTAAGGAGAAGAAAGAACCAACTGTTCCCACCTCATCCTTCCCCACTTTTAAGAGGCAAAACAGAACAGTATGAAGCTGCTGGAAAATGCCAGGATGGGAAACTTCAGCCCAAACTAGTTATAGTTCTTATTTTAGATCAAATCTTGAAAGATACTTTCTGCAAGGCTGGGCTGGATGGGGGACAGGGCAGATGCCCAGGGAGGTTTTTAACCCACAGTGAGAGCAGAGCAGGCACAACAACAATCTTTGCCTTTGGGGACCTGCTTTAATTGACAACATTCTCTGCTCGCACATCAAAGAGCTGAGCAATGAAAATGAGTTAAAACCTGAGCTTTTTGACCTTGGGATTTTCTCCATCCTACTAAAATTGCAGGAAATTGAAGTTGTTTATTTGTTTCTTTTTACCGACAAAATATTCCAGAATTCAGCTGAAACCAGTTTCTTGGTTTGGACACATCAATAACTGTTTTAAAATCACCTTGAATACTGTGTCCAATTCTGGGCCCTGCACTTAAAGACACTGAGGTGCTGGAATGTGTCCAGGGAAGGGTAGTGGATCTCGGGAAGGTTCTGGAACCTACGTCCTAAAAGGACCTAAAAGTCCCAACCCAGCTGAGAGAGCTGGGGTTGTTCAGACTGGAGAAATGGGGTTTCAGGGGAGACTGTTCCATGATTCTATGAAAAATGCTTAAGAAAATGGGCAAGTACAAAGAACTTTTTCCTATCTATCTCCTGCCATTTTTTCAAAAATTCACAATTTCAGAACATCCAGGAATATCTGCTTTTCTATGGCTGCTGAGAGCAAGAGCAGGAGGGCAAAAGGACTCAGTTTAGGTGACCCTTTGACAACATGAGACAGGTCATGACCAACAATTTAGTTTTATGTATTTGCTAGGGAAGGGATTGTAATTTTCAGAAACCCAACTGAGGATATTTGACCAAATTTCAAAACCAGATTTACTTTTCAATGTTATCCTTAAAGCTCCCTTCAAGAAACTTCATGTCTTGAATTTTTTTCTTGATGTTCTCTGTTAGATGACTTCTGATGCTGTCACTGTTTTTAACATGCTGAACCTTCAAAAGCTGGAGTTTGGTGTTAATAAAAGGAATTTTATATGATTAGGAACAAGAGAATAAGGAAAATTCCTTCTGGCTCAAAATTCCCTGAATTTCCACACTCTTTTTTATTTTCTCTTAAACTTACAAACATTATTTCAAGCTTGTTAAATGAAATGAGTCACTGCAGTTTATAAGTAGCTCTAAGCACACAGCCAACATGGCCCTGTTACTGAGGTGCAGAGACAAGTCATCAAAGTCATATTTTCAGCATATTTTTAAGTGGTCACACTTCTAATGTGCACCCTACAGGCATAAATTCTGTGAAACTATGAGGAATGTCTTGCTTTATTTTTCACACTGTGCAAGCAATCGCAGTTTCTTCAGCTAAAACTGAGTCATAAAGGCATTGCTTTACCAGGGGCTTTTTCATGTTATTCCAAGAAGCTCATTGTAGCACAGGACTTGTCCAGAAATGACAGAAATATTTAGATTTGTGCCATTCACAGCCTGAAAGGCCTGGGTATCAGTTCTTTAAGGGGCAAGCAATGCATGAAACACTCCTGCAAATCAATTACTTGCAGGAGTTTAGAGTCTCCAGAGAATACTTTGTGCAGTCTTGCTCTCAGTATGCTGTAGTATCCAGTGGCTCTTTGCCTTGAGATGCAGCAATTTTGTATCTGTGAGCATTTTCATTTAAATGTATTTTTTCCTCCAAAGAATGAGTAATTGCAGTCTTTTTAACTTGAATTAATCTAATTTTAATCTAATTTTTAAAAATTACCTTTTATGTTTTTGTGAGGATACGGCTGCAGACAAAAATCATCACCTTCAGCAAGAGGCATGAGGTGTAACAACCTCTTTTGTTTTGTCCACGTGCCTTTCCAAAAACCGAGATAATTCTGTGATATTCTGAGAACTGGACAGCCTGGACATCTTATTGCTTTCTGGTATCTGGCCTGAAACATTCACCTGAAGAGTTAATTTGCCAAAATTGTATGTGTACAGTTAAATGTCTCTTCCAACCTTGACAATTCTATGACAATTCTATGATTCTGTGTGTTTGTGGTGCACAAACACATTCCCACTCTTCCTAAAACTTCAAAAGGTTGGGTAACTGCAGGTTGGGTAGAGATTAAAGAATTGGTTTGGACTTAATTGTTCTCAGGGGCCAAGACTGAGGGAGAGGGTTGGAGCCCCTCTGCTCTGGAGCCAGGCTGGGAGAGCTGGGAATGTTCCCCTGGAGAAGGGAAGGATCCAGGGAGAGCTTGGAGCCCCTGGCAGAGCCTCAAGGGGCTCCAGGAGAGCTGGAGAGGGACTTGGGACAAGGGCTGGAGGGACAGGACACAGGGAATGGCTTCCCACTGCCAGAGGGCAGGGACAGATGGGAGATTGGGAAGAAATTCTTCCCTGTGAGGGTGATGAGCCTTGGCACAGGTTTCCCAGAGAAGCTGTGGCTGCTCCATCCCCGGAAGTGTCCAAAGGACAGGTTGGATGGGGCTTGGAGCATCAGGCTGTAGTGGAAGGTGTCCCTGCCCATGGCAGGAAGTTGGAACAAGATGATCTTTGAAGTCCCTTCCAACCCAACCCACTCTGTGATTCTTTAAATCACAAATTTACCAAGAAGATGTTCCTCTTCATTACTCAGAAGAATGAGCCCATTTGTGACACTAATTGCTTCCTGCAGTTTGTGCTGTCAGCTACATCACACACATCCAACCACCCAGTCAGGTGTTCTCCTGTTACCTGAACAGTCTCCCAAAACCTGAACATGACACTGCACATCAGGAAGGTGCCTGCATGAATAGCACTGATTGAGGAAGTTTCTAACAAGGACAAAAGATTCTCATTCCAAGCTTAAAAATCTTTTTTTTTTTTTTTTTTTAGCTCAGTTTCCTTTCAAGCTTCTCTGACAGTTTGACTCTTTTAACATCAACAGAGTTTTCACAGCTCCCATGATCACAGCTGCAAAGAGCAGCTACATCCAAACTTCCCAATCCCAGCCTCACCTCCAAAGTGTTTGCAGAGTTTTTGCCAGACTAGTTGATCCTTTTTTAGTACTCTGCATGAAAATACATGGGTTTTTTCCCATTAAAACCAATAATTATCTCATGTATGTTTCCAGATCCCTACTTTGTTTCCAAGAAATAAATGAGCTTTTTCTATTCCATCCACCCATATGTTTGTGAACATAAGATAAACCTGAATTTCATTCCAAGAGTTTTATAAAGTTGATTTCCCAGTATGTTCCCCTCTTTTACTCTCACTTGATGGTGATCTGTCCTTCCCCAAAGTGCAGATAACACCACTGAACCGAGTGGTTCTCAAGAACCAGCCAAATATTGATCTTTGGAGCTTGGCCATCTTCAGTACCACCCTAACACTTGCTAAACACTGCTCTTCACAAAGCCAGATCAGATGGACAAGTGTTGCAATCTCAGTTTAGGTTGATCAGGTAAAAATTGCTTCACTTCGTTTAGTTTGTTTGTGATTTCTTTTTAATTCAATGGGACATTATGGTGTTTAGGGATTTTAATTTGCTAATAATTTAAAATACATGTGATATATAAAATTATAAAAATATATAAATATTATAAAATATATATTTGTTATATATAAAATATATAATTATCTATATTAAATTACATATAATTTAAAATAGAAAATGTAAGCAATTTCTTGAAAATGTTAACAGGTATGAAACTCTTTCTGGCCTGTCACTATCATTTCCCACAGTGACATGTTGCCTAAGAAAATAAAATAGTTACCTGCATGGAGACAATCTCTTTCCAGGAAGTATAGAAGATTAAATTCCGTATTTTAGTCCCTTTCCCTGTATTTTAGTCCTTTACTATTGTGGGTTTCATTTAATGAGAAACTGGTGAATAAACCACAGCTGGTCCAGTCTTTATGGCTCTAGGATCACAAGTATATACATTAGGACCATATATTTTCCTTTATACAGAATTTTAGGTAAATAAATCTATTTCTATGCCATGGTCACATGGTCTTTAAGTGATAGGATCCACACCAGTCCAATAGATGTGTGTTCTCTAAGTTTTTCCTTTCTTTGTCCATCAGAAGTCAGGATTTCATTTCCCATTTTCCTCAACATTTGGTTTGAATGCAATTTGAAATCCTGTGCTCTGCAGTGGGGATCAATTGTAATACCTGATAACATTGTTTGTACATTGGTATTTTTGTAACTTTCTCATCTGTAATCCAGAGATGACCAAATCTGCCATCAACTAATCCATTGTATAAACTTAATACCTTGCATGAGTGAAACAGGCTGTGAGTCAATGCAGACAGTGGTTCTTTGAGTGCTGTTATAATTATAATTATAATTACCATGGCCCTAAGCAGCTTTGCCAATTCTTGCAGAGATGTTTGATGTTCCATTTTAGAACTTCAGCAACTTCTCTTTTTTTATCAAATGAGATTCTGGGGGGGGGGGGGGGAAAGGAAAGAAAAAGAATGGAAAATTTTCTAGCTCAGAGCTTGAGTGCTTCCTGAAAATCCCTCTGCTTCCTAAAGGTTGAAAAGGATCTGTGAGGATTAACATCCTGGCAACAAGAATTTTTTGAAGAATACATGCAGTTTTCTGAAAATGTAACTAAAATCCAAGCAGAATCTTGCAGAATCTAATATTTTCTGCAGAGACACTTTTCCAATTAATGTTAGTGTTAGTTCATCTCCAGTTGTTAGGTGGTTTTCTAATGTCAAATAATATTTATTTCAGGAATGGGCTGCCCCTCCTCTATACAGGAGAAATTTTTCATTGAGTCCACAATTTCCACATCAAAATCTAGAATTCTGCTTCATCTCTAATTCTTTATGTAGGTGAATAGTTTAGTTTTGTTTTTCATAATATATATGTATAAAAGCCCTCTTTTAAAGAATTCCAGCCTCATTCAACCAAAATGTATGTGGTGAGGTTAAGAAAAATGCAATATGCTTTCACAGCTTGTCCAATAGTTCAGTTTTCCCCTCAGCCTTCTGCTGCTGCACATCAGACTAAATATCTAGGAGAAAAAAAACATTAATTTTGGATTAAACGAATACGAAATAGGATTATTTTAACTCATGTCCTTTCTCTCTAGTACATCTACCTACCATATACTGCTGTCTCATTCTTCTTTTAAGTACAAAATCTTGTTCTCACCTTATAATTTTGGGTAACATCTCCCTCCCTTGCACAACAGCACAACCTCTTGGGGATACAATCAGGTTTCCTGTGATTTCCAGTCTGGAAGGCAAGACAAAGTAAGTACAAATGAGAAATTAGGTATTTTTAACTTCCAGGATGACAACTAACAAGAGCAGTGAATTCCCCATATGAAAGGCAAACTTCAGCCAAAAGCAACGCAGGAAAGAGTGAGTGAGATTATCCAGGAAATACTAAAGCAGACACCAAGCAGGATGATTAATTTGCTCCCTTCTCCTTCCCCTCTGACCTGCATCTCTGAATTTTGCTAGACATTCACAATGGTAGTAATCACCATCTCCATAACCTTTATCATGTGTTCACTGCTCTGAAAACTTCTACAGCAGCAGATGGCTTT
The DNA here is from genome assembly GCA_013390005.1 of Calyptomena viridis. Taxonomy (NCBI): domain Eukaryota; kingdom Metazoa; phylum Chordata; class Aves; order Passeriformes; family Eurylaimidae; genus Calyptomena; species Calyptomena viridis. The sequence continues at coordinate 21,909 of WEIV01002627.1, forward strand.
GTTTCACTGCTCTTCTCTGGAATCCACAGGCAAATGTGTCACTCCCAGGGTTTCTGTGGCATTTAAGGTCATTGGAGTTACATAATGTGTGTATTTGTAGAATCTTTTGTCATCTTGTGGAAAGCTGTAGGATTTTTGCCTGATGGCTCCTAAATCATGTTGAAATCAGGCTTTGGGGTAGGAACAGACTTAGCCTAAATTATTGGAGGGATTTGCTGAGAACTTACCTGAACTTTCCAGGGATGGCACAAAAGAAAACAGTCTAGACTGTCACTTGTGTTACACCAGTGCTGTGCTTTATCAAGGGCACTGTGTGACCTCTCCTCTTGGCAGCACTGGAAAGTGGTCCCCAGACAGCTGCATCCAAAAAAAATACAGCACTTCATTCCATGTGCATAGCAGAGGAGTGCACTTGTCTGAGGGCTGGTACAATTAATTAAGCTAAAGGAAATTTGGTTTAGATGTTTGGTTCATCAGTTTTCACAGCTGAAATAAAGGATAAAATCAGCTTCTTTATGATCTGTTAGGAAAAAAAAATCCTTCTTTTTATTTTCATTAAACTCCCACACCAGCTGAATTAAGAAGTTCTTCTTTATCCCCACTCTTTCATGCCTGTGTGCCAAAGCAAGTTCTTTCCAGATGGAAAAAAAATGAGATAAACATCACAGTTATTTCCCAATAACAATTCCTTTTTTCCCATGTGACTGCTTTTCCTCAGAGGGCACATGCTCACCAAAAAATAAACAGGAGGATATTAAATATATATTTTCCTGTGAGTCTTATGAGACCTGATCATCTGCAAAAATTGAAACTTGTTTGGGAGGCATTCAAGCAAAACTGAAAGGTTTACCAGGAGTGCAGAAAACAATCAGAAAGAAGGCATTTCTCTTCCTGAGTTCAGGAATTTGTTTGACTAGAATTAGAGTTAGAAAATGAGGTTTATCTCCCAGGATCTCTCTTTCCTCTGGCCTTCAAACTTCTATGGTTTTATTGAAGTTACATGGCTTGAGGAAGCAGACCTGGTGAAGTTGGCATGAGCTGGCACCCCGAATATCAAATATCAAATATCAAATATTAAGCTTATGAGTAACATGTTTATCTACATGCATTTGTTGTTTATATACAATATATTTATCAATCATGAAGAAACAACATTTTACACTCAGCTGTGATTCCCATGGACTTACATTTGAGATCTGGATTGTCTTCCTCATCCCATATTAAATATTGATAACTTGTTGGACATCCTGGCACAGATTAATCTCACCTAATTCTAGACAAATATGTCTAAATGTATCAGCAAATACATGTAAATTGGGGTGTAGGTGCTCTGCAAAGTGCCTTGGAAATCTTTGTTTTCAGTCTGCCCAGCTAATTGTAGCTTCTATCAATTTTTGAACTAAGCTTATGAGAAAAAGAATGTCAAAATGTACAAAATAAATTTCATGGTAATAAATAATAATATTCTACAATAAATGATAATAAATTTTGTGTCATAAACCAAATAGCTTCATGCTTCATATTTAAACTTCATGTCTGCAAAGCAAGTGTTGCTTAAATTATGGTATTTAGCTATTTAAATCAAGATACATTACTGCTGTGCTCCTGAAAAGGTATAAAATATTGGTGTATTATTGAATGAATTATAGAGCAATTTAATTAAATATGCATTTTTAAGCTTTGCATACGGTGCAAGAGATGCAAATGTTGCTAAAGTATTAACTCTCTCTTTGCTTTTAAGTTTTTGGGGTGTGCAGCAGATGGAATTAGATACTTTTCTGTCCCCAAGGAACTTCCAAGAGCCAGTGCTTTGACATGTATGTAAGGCCTAAGTATGTTTTCCATCTGGGCTCTTCAACTTTCATAGAGTCACAGAATTTGTCCTCCAACAGGGTTGTAGAACCCAGTGGGATGGTTCCTACAGTCCTTCAACAGCAGTTTTGTCAGCATTGAATAATTCATGTTGTGCAATTCAAAAACATTAGCCAAGAAATACTCTGCATTTCTACAGCACAGTCTATAACATCCACTAATAACATCCACTAGTTTTAGAGGCTGTAGTTAGTGGATTCCATGTGCTGCCTCCAATCTGATTTGGAGCAGCAAACTCAATCCAAAATCAACATCAAAATCAACATTTAAAATATAAGGTTGGTCATCCAGACAGATCTTTCCATCTAGCAAAGATACATTAAGATTTAATGGCTGGAAACTAAATCTAGGAAAATTAAGACTTATAATTAAGTCTGACTATTTCTTACAGCTATTTCAATTAGCCACGGGAACATCTTAGTAAGGACTGTGTGAAATTTGCTGTCACTTGAAGTCTTTAATTGAATCTTATGGCTCCCAGTAAATCACATGCTGTGGGCTTGTTGAAGGGAAACATAGGATTAAGCACTATAGCTTTTGTTATTTAAGTAACAGATGGGATAATCTGATTTTATATTCTGAGAAACACGCCAGCAAAAATTAAAATATAATTGAATTAGTCAATCTAATAAATCAATACTGAAAACTTGCCAAAATGACATATCGCTTCCTCTTCAGCCTGAGAGAAAAATAAAACCCAGCCTGTGTTAAACATATATTGAGGGCAGCACAGAGCATGAAATTGAGCACATGTCTTTAATGCATGTGCTATTCCACAAAACCCTAATTACTCACTGTGTCAGAAATCTGTTAATGGGAACTGCCATTTCTCTCATCTAATACCATCAAAAAACCCCACCAGAAGCCCAAGTGATACTGATTGTTAAAATTTCTCCTAGTTGGTCCTAAAATAGCAGATTGCAAAGACAGGAGTATCTCAAATCACTGCAAATGCCTGTGACCCAGCAGCTTTTGGAATAAAGAGCATCAATTAATTTCTACTGTCATTTATTAACTTCCTCTGTCACCAGTCATTCATGATGTAAAGGTTTGTGGCCCTTTAAACCTCTGCTCACATCTACTGATCATTCTTTCATGAGTTCAATCAGAAAGTAACTAAGGGAATCCTTTTAATTCAATTTTTCATCCAACCCTGTCAAAATTCAAAGACCTTCCGACTGCATCATTTTCCACAGAACATCAGCTTCATTTTATGACCATTTAAGAAAAAAAATGATAATTGATCCCGTGAATTGGTACTCTTTATATCAAGTAGATCTTCCCCTGGTTGCCATTGGAGGACTTTATGCAGTGTCATTTTTCCTTAGTACATTTGGGTTGTACTATTCCATCTGGTCTTTATGGAATGCAAACTAACCACAACAGTAATAATTATTTTTCAAATATTAAAATCTCTTCTTGTATCAAATACATTAGATTTCCTGAAAGAAGGCAAATAGGGAATGGGAGTGGGAAGAAAATGAGTGTTCCACAGTTGTTCTCATCTCACAAAGTGATTCGTTATCAAATCCAGTGAAGAACACTTCATTTCATGCCAAGTAGCTGCAAACAAGGGCACTGTGCAAAGAGCTCTTCCAAATTAATGACAGTATATTAATAAAATTATTTTTAATAGATCCTTTGAAATGTCATTTTCCATCAACAGCACTTGGAAAAGGAGAGACTTTAGGAGAAACACACTCTGAAAGACACTGAACAGAAGAATAGTTGTGAGTCTCAGGTCTCTATAACATAGAGGGAAAAAAATGTGTAGTTTTGTGCTGCTATTAAAAATCTCCATCTTTCCTGTAGGCTGCAATCACAGTGTGCCCAAGCAACAGACTGCAACATGGGGCTTTTGAAGAAGCACCACATCTACAGAAACTGCTTTTGCAAGATGTATCTTTCACTCTTTCTGCCAATCAAGACAAAATAGGCATCTCAGAGGCTTGGAGACATCCTCCCAGGGAATTTAGGAGCTGGCTTGAGCAGTGAGACCCTCCCAGGTGGATGGCAGACCATCTCTTCTGCTCAGCTTCAGGAAGGAGCTTGACACTGAAATAAGTGAAGCTTTACCCCACTCTAGGCCTTGCTGTATCAATAAAAGGCTACACGTGTTGTGATGGGTATCAGAACAGTAGAAGCCTTCACACAGACAGTGTTCAAGGCCTCCAGTCTCTGATGTGTCCCCAAGGGCTGGTTGTCCTCCATTAAATTGCTTTGCTTATCACAGGAAGACAGGCGGAATAAAAATGAAAGTGAAAAGTGACTGCTCGTTCACTGGTACCTGAATTGTAGATAATGTTGTGAGGCTTGTTTGAAAAGGAAAAGAGTATTTTAGTGAAATGAGAATGTTTGCTTCTCTGGTACTTTGGAGACATGAGGTTAACAAATAGAGGAGTACAAGTGATATCCTGACCAGTTTCCTGGGGTAATTTTTGACTGAGTGCTGCCTGGTCTGTTGAAGATGTAAAAGTGCAACAAAAGATACACCAGAAGTAAAAACAGTGTGTCTTGGAGTGACTTTATNCCTTGAGTTTTTTTTTGTTCATACTTTTTTTCTTTTCTGCTGGACTCTGCTCAAACACTGAGACAAAAAGGCCTTACTGGACTCTTCCACCAGCCTGGACCCCTGTGGGGCCCCCCCAACCCACACCGACTCCGATTCAAGCAGGAGAGAGGGACAGAAGGACTTTTATAACACGATCCTTGGATATATTTCAGGTTTTCTCTTCTCAGTGGAGAGATTTTCATTTTCCTTTTATCATTGCCTTAGTCATTCTTGTATAGTATATTTCTCAATAAATAATTTTTTTTCCTCTTCACTTCCCTTTGAGGAACTTTCTTCCAGTTTTTTGATTCGGTGGGGGAGGGTGAAATTGAAATTTGTATCAAACAGCCACAGTGGAGAAAAACAAACTGTATTTGCACATAGTACTCATTTGTTTGGCAAACCACGTGGTTGTGTTCTGAGGAATTAACATCACAGCTTTGGTTTGGCATAGTCCTTTCCTCTAAGTAAATGTAAGACGGAGATGTGTAGAGTAGGAAGAAAAATCATACCCAGACAAAGATTAAAAGGCATTCAGCAGCTGTCTCCCACATCATCCCTGTCATCCCTTAACATGCATATTTATACATGTATTTTTTCACTTCATAATGGAGTCAGTGGAAAAGCCACATTAACACTGTGCAACTGCAGATTGTCTGGGGCGTTCTAAAGACCAAACCTCATCTCTGTCCACAACCTTTTCCAGTTTTTTTAGTAAACCCACACCAGGAACATTCTAGTAGCAGCACTGCATTCTGGAGTTCTCACACCACTGTGCCTTGTCTGGCAACATGACAATCCCATCTGGAGCTCCTGAGTTACTTCACCCAAGCCTTCTGAACCCATATGCCCTTGCATCATGACACAGGTTTGTCATGAAAAGGATGTCTCCTAAAATAGTCTGAAGAAAACCCATGCTGGCAAAACTAAAGCATTATAAAAATCATGTTCACCATATTAGAAACATCCATCACTTCCGCAGACTCACCTGAGCCCCTCCAGTCATCTTCAGCCACCCTCAGCCTCACCAAAGACCCCCTGTACTGGTGGCAAGGACACAACAACCTGTGGCAGCACAACGAGCCTGAAGATTTCATACTACACAGGACAAAGTGAGCCTTGTGCAAGATCATCAGAACAGAGTTTTCAGATGCTTTAGAGCCATCCCTGGAACAGCATAATGTTGTGTGACAGCATTGAAAGGTAGTTGGGTCTTCACTTGAGTCCTTCCACACATCACCCACCACACCCACTCTGCCCTCTCGGATGGACAGTGTGGTTTGTCCCAAGATAAGAACAC
>WEIV01002628.1:0-22655 GCA_013390005.1 Calyptomena viridis
GGGGGGGGGAAAGGGGCAAAAACAACTCCCTGACCAGAGAATAAAAAAAACCTCCACGCCAGCGACTCAGAAGAAAAACAACAGGAGCCACGAGATCTCTGACCTTCATAACACGGGACTGTTTTGAAAAAGGTTTTTTTTCTAGCTGGGTTTTCTCTTCACTCTCTAGTTCAGTTTTAGAGGCATAAAATAAGGATATGAGATACATATAAAGTCACTCCAAGACACTCTCCAATGTCAACACTGAAAATTAATACAGCAGAAGGTATTTTTAAAGCGGGCTAGATCACGTATTTCTTCAGAGATCTAATTAGACAGATAAGGCGATCATTACCTGGAAGTGGTGGAAAATTCACTCCACCTGTTCCTTTTGTTCAATCCAAAAACTGGCCAATATCAATTAGGAAAAATGACTGCCATTTTTGCTAATGCAAAAAGGAAATAACTCATTAAGTAGCAATGATAATGGCTTGACATTTATGAGACGGTTGATGAGATGGTGTTAGGTAATAGGTTGGACTTGATGATCTCAAAGGTCTTTTCCAATCTATTTAATCCTGTGATTCTGTAACATTGCCATAAGTAGATTGAAATGCAACTCTGTGTATTCCAATATCTCTAACTGGTTAGAGCTGATGACATACACTGAGCATTTCAAAGGCTACCTCAAGAGTACATTGCTATATGCATTAAATTATGTCTCCACTGAAGTAAATGCCATGATTTTAAGAAGGTAGCATTTAATAATAAGCAATTTCCAACTGCAAAGAAGCAACACAAAAAAACAGTGTATCTCTCCTTATTCTAAGTTTCTACAGAAGCAGAAGTCATCCCCACCAGAGATCTTATTAGTTATTTTTACACAGTTATACTGAAAGCCATTAGGTGACAGTGAAGGACTACAAGAGGACATGTAGACCATCCCTACCTACATAGCACTAACTCAATTGTCAGTCACTGCAAAGACAGAAGGACAAGGGAACTCGAACTACTTAACTAACATCCTCTTCTGCATCAAGGTAGGTGGTAAGGTAGAAAGAATGGGAGACCTCATTGGTGGAAAGTCCTTTTGGTAACGAAAGGGAGGCTGGAAGCCATGAGAAAGGGATGAAATGATTCATTTTGTCTCTAACATGATTAGCCACAGGGGACAAAGTAATCTTATACTTGCTTATACCACAAGACTGTAAAGACCCACTGGCTTAGTGTACAGGATTTCTGTGGTACATGAAGACAATGCTTTCTGAGGATAGCTAAAGGTCTAAATTCTGCAAATTCTACACATGCTGATTAACACTCTAGCATATGCACAAGCTTAACAAAAATATCCATGGTTTAAGATGCTTATCTCATGACTACAAGTAGCCCCATCACATGTTATGACCTCACATACAATCAAGGCTGTGAAGTGTAGCATCAGTTGATTTTACTCTTCTAAAGTGCACTTTTTTTACCACTTTTTTTACCACAAGGCTAAAAAACCATAAAAGGTTTTCACTTTAATTAGTCCACAATAAAAATCTGTTAAGCAAGATCACATCATCTCACATCTAAAATGTAGGAAGAACACATAGGTGTTGCCATAGGCCCCCTGAAAAGTTAGAAGGTTTATCTAATAGACCTAAGCCACAGACTCACAACAGGCAAGACGGGCCACTCAAGTAGCCAGAGAGAAAGCACCCATGGAGAAAGAGTAGGAGAGACTGGAAATCAGAAACTTTTACAATAGAGGAGATATGGAAAGGACTGAAAGAGGGAGAAAAGGATAGGAATGGGCATGAAATACCAAGCAAGTGCTATTAAACATCAAAATTAAGCTGAAAGCACAAATGAGGAAAACAGAAAAACTAACAAACAGGAAGTGGGGTATTTCACTTGCAAAATTGTTAATAACTATGATGCCACTTCTGACTGCCTGCAGACAAGCACAGGGGAATGCCCAGATGAGATGAAAACTGTTGCAGATTATCTAACATGTTCCTACAGGAAGGAAAGGCAGCACACCAATACTGGATGAAGTAATGTCCTCTCTGTCTTAGAACATACTTTCATGTTTGCACTGCCCAGCACAATCTCTCTAGATAATAGGAAGAGAATGTTCTCGGGCATACAGCAGAGCTCAGAAACAGAAATATCATCTCTTTCAACAGAAAATCAGTGCTCAAAACTTACCCGTTAATAGAGTGGAATAGTCTATCATATTCTTCATCTGTAAGATTTAATCTGAAACACCAAAAAATAATTATAGAATACATATGAAATACACATATTCAACCACAAAAATATCATTGTTACTGAACAGAAGCATCAGACACAGAAAATATGTAGAATGTATGCTTTAAACAGAATAGAATAGACCCAAATCAAATTAAACATTTCACTTGAAACAGCTCAATCCACAAGATTCAAAATAGGGCCCTGTCAGGTACAGTTCAGGATTAGGTACTTTGAGACTCTTGCAGACACTCAGAAAAGTTACCATTTACATGAATGGTATGGTTATTATTTCCTGCAGACCGGCAACTCCGGTTTGCAATTGACTCCAAGAAGGGCAGAGTGGCAAAGGCTGGGTCACACCCATGCACCCCTCACCTCCTTGCCAGCATGGCACTATGAAAAGCAGAAAAGGCGTTGGCTCTGTGTAAGCACTGCTCAGCAATAAAAAACCCCTCTTTATATTATCAACCCAGTGTTCAGCACAGATCCAAAACAGCCTCAAACTGTGAAGGGAATTAACACTACATCAGCCCAAAGAGCACAGATGGCTACACATCTGCAGAACTGATACACAGGGTACGAGTCAGTGTTCAGCTTTGCTGCACCTAACTTAATTGCCAGAATTAGAAGCACCCATTTATAGATGAAGCTTCTGGTCTACTAACATTCTGAAATCTCCACTAGCTACATGAGGAATGTTGGCTTCTAATTCAGGCACATAATTGGTGCTCTTATTGGACTGTGTGGATACATCCTATTGTGCTTTTCTACAGCTGTATTAGTATTAAGTTCTGACAATTATTATTATTTTATTTCAGTGCACTTAATATTTTATAGCTCCCTGTTAGCTATGAAGTCAGTTGTCAGTTCCACTACTTTTCCACTTTTTATCCAACAACCCAAACACCACACATGGAGTTAGTGACCCATAGTTTGAACAGAACGGGATTTTTGTTTCTTCAAGGAGTACCGGTACCCTCCCTTGAATTCTAGGGCTACAGAATGTGACGAAAGATAGTAGGTATCTACATATCCTGATATCTATGTGTGTTTGTGGGGCACTACATGGTAAAATGAAAATTGCTAACTTCAAAAACCACGCATGCAAACTACAGAAGGCAATTTTACAGGTGAAAAAAAAAATTAGTACTTTCCAAAAAAAGACTATTAACGTAGGGAGAAATATCAAAATGTACATGTCCACTCTGTTTTTATTCTGATTTCTAAAATTCCCTGCCCACTGCGGCATCTTTAAACAGTCTTTGACAAGCAATAAACACTCAGAAAAGTGGCAAAACTGCTTCCTGTGCTTCTAAGATGGTAACCTTACATAATAATTATTATCCACTCCCAAGGATATAAAAAAAATCTACCTTATTGGCACAGCTCGGGCACCAGCAGATTCCACAAATTTCACATATGACGCTGCAATATAAGATCTTCCAAAGCTCTGGAACTCAGCAAAGTGGGATTCCTGTGACAATATCCCTGAAAGGTCCAAGAAAGAAAATTAACCCTAAACATTATGTCAAATACTACACACTGAAAGAAAATCACTGAATCAATTAAATTGGAAAAGACCTCCGAGATACTGGAGTCCAACCCTTGACCGAAAACCACCCTATCAACTAGACTACAGCACTAAGTGCCACGTCCGGTTTTTCTTTAAACACCTTCAGAGACAATGCCTCCACCACCTCCCCGGGCAGTCCGTTCCTGGCCGTTGTCTAATCACCCTTTCTGTGAAACCTAAACCTCCCCTGGTGCAGTTTAAGACTATGTCCTCTTGTCCTGTCACTACCTGACTGGGAGAAAAGACCGACCGCCACCTGGCTACGACCTCCTTTCAGTAGTTGTNGGGAAATGCAGTCCCGGCGAGCTGCCCCGCCCCGCAACCTGCGCCGGGCGGGAGGAGATGCCCTCGGTCCTGCCCGGGGCCCACTTCCTTCTCTGTGTCCCGGGAAAGGGATGGTTGGACGGACAAACAGTGACAGGCGAGGCTGGTGCAACCAGAAACGGTTTATTAATTAAAATGGTGTTAACATGAAAAAAAAAACCGTTACATTGTGCGTTATATTGTGCTTACAGTCAGTAGTAAATTACATTTGCATCGTTTAACAGGAACGTTCCTTTTTTTTAGAGGCACTCCCGATGTTTTTAAGGAATAAGGCACTTAGGGATCTTTGTTTTGTTGACTGCTGCTCAAAGCTGCCACCATCACCACCCATCAAACTCGTACCTCCTCCATGAATTATGCAAATGTTCCAATTGTCTTGTGTTGTTACTATTAGCAGCAGCAATTTCAGTTAGAGTTCTCACCTTCTATATAACATGTAAACATTAAAAAATAATTAAGTTTATGAAAAAATATCTACAGTCAGTGCTCTAACTGTTGTGTTAATGCAAACACGCTAACTCTTAAAAGTTTCAGGATATTTTTTAAGACATTTAGGACTTTATATTCATAGAGCTGCTGTAATCCAAATAAAGATTAAAAAAAAAACCCCAAACCAGCTACATATGCACGAGCATATACATATGCAATCAAATGAGGTCTCTGCTACATAAACCAGCAGCAATCAGAGATTGGTTTCATAGAAAAAGTTTAAATTTTCCTGTTCATTGAAACATGGTTCATTCCTTTGTGCATTCAAAGGAATTAAAACTTNTCAGGCGCTCCTCCTAAGACTTGTGCTCTTATTAATTATTTAATTAAACTCCCATTTCCCATATGTCAGGTTGCAGCGATACACTTGCTGCCCGGAGGAATTACAGGCACCGAGACAACGGGGCATCAACTACGGTGCCCAGGCACCACATAAACACACATTATCTGACTAAGACTTATCTTCCCTGCTTAGCACTACAACTTCCCTGAAATGAGCTATCGTTGCTTTAAGATTTTTAGAGAAAGCACGTATAGCGTAACGCTACTCGTAACAGCCCTAACCAAACCTACGCTTCACTCCACCCAGAAACCGGCAGCGTTCCCCTCCCCCAGCACCGCCAAGGCAGGGTGCGTGGCAGCCCTGGCGCGGCCGGCGCTGCCCACGGAGCGGCGGGAGCCCCTTANCATCGTTTAACAGGAACGTTCCTTTTTTTTAGAGGCACTCCCGATGTTTTTAAGGAATAAGGCACTTAGGGATCTTTGTTTCGTTGACTGCTGCTCAAAGCTGCCACCATCACCACCCATCAAACTAGTACCTCCTCCATTAATTATGCAAATGTTCCAATTGTCTTGTTACTATTAGCAGCAGCAATTTCAGTTAGAGTTCTCACCTTCTATATAACATGTAAACATTAAAAAATAATTAAGTTTATGAAAAAATATCTACAGTCAGTGCTCTAACTGTTGTGTTAATGCAAACACGCTAACTCTTAAAAGTTTCAGGATATTTTTTAAGACATTTAGGACTTTATATTCATAGAGCTGCTGTAATCCAAATAAAGATTAAAAAAAAACCCCAAATCAGCTACATATGCACGAGCATATACATATGCAATCAAATGAGGTCTCTGCTACATAAACCAGCAGCAATCAGAGATTGGTTTCATAGAAAAAGTTTAAATTTTCCTGTTCATTGAAACATGGTTCATTCCTTTGTGCATTCAAAGGAATTAAAACTTTACATTCAAGGATTAAAATTGAAGGACTGTAAAATTAAGACAATAGCTTCAGTTCTTCAGCTGGTAAATCATTTGGAACTAGAGTTACACACTTGAACAATTGCCAGATGCCTGTCTACTTAGTTTATTTTCTTATAAAGAAGAATTAGCAGTTCACCAAAGTCCTCTATATAAGGAGCTTTCTTATCACAAAATAGTTCAGTCTGAAAAAAAAGAAAGATATATGAAATATATGATCCTAAGAAAATATATCTGAAAAAATTTCTTTACAGTTAGGCTCCAGATCAAAGATATTCTGGAATAGAAGCCTGAAAAATATACTTGAGGAAATGAGGGAATTGGAAATAAAAAAAAAATGTAAGAAGCTTTTTTCAGTTTTGAAAGAATTTCTGGCATTGACCTTACTATAGCAGAAGAAACTACAACCAACAAGTACTCTAATTGGTCTTTCATAGATAATCCTCTTGCTAAAAAAGAATAGTTTCCAATTACTTTTGCAATAATACGGTATTAGTCATAATGTAAAATAAGACATTTCTGATTTCATAGGATAGTATAATTTTTCTCCCCTAAGCATATATGAATATAACTTCTCAATATCCTAAAGAATCCAAAATAACTGAAGTTATCATTTATAGCTACCTGGGAAACAAAGTATTTGTTACAGATTCATTTATATGAAGATTCATATGGAATCCTTATATATAGTGGTTATGCCAAGACCCCTTGGCTTATTACAAAACAGAGTTTAAAACTGGGTAAATGAACTCTAGCTGTTGTACTAACAGAGATTTTAAGAAAAAGCTGATTGAATGATAAAATAATGTTTTGGATTATTAGCTATTGGGGATTGCAGGATGGCACTGCTATGTAATGTGAGTGACAGCTTTTACATATGCAGTGTTCATATCTCAATAATGCCCCTTAAAAAACCAAAACAAAACCAAATCCAGTTTTCAGTAAGTATGGAGAGATTTTCTACAGAAATAAAGAAGGCTTAATGGAAATTTAAAATAATTTCTTCCAGTGCCCAACAGCAAATAGACTGGCAGGTTGTCAACTACTGTTCTGAAAATAAAATGAAGACACCCAGCATCTCCTATGCTGAGGTCCAAAGCGACCTCAAAGCACCCTTAAACCACACAACAGGTTGCTTGTAGTTGTCCATAGATAATGTCACTCTGAAGAAAGAAAATAAGAACCCACAAGGTTGTTTGGACTCTCTTACCAGTTCTTCCCCCTGATTCATACTGTCCTTTGAAGAACAGGTACATAGTGTTTTCCCCAGCTTCCTCTATAAAACTGGAAGATACTGTGTTAATTAGCACAAAAAGGGAAGCTGGATAAGCAGCACAAAGATTAACACCAATGTCTCACAATTGCTGACTAATTCTCATTTTGACACAAACTAACAGCCTTTTTCCCTGAGAATCAATCCAAAAAGCAGCCTCGTCACTTCTTGTAAATTAGTAGTCATACTTCTGCAACGAACTACTCTACCCTGTTCACACTGTTCTTTGTTTTGAATCCTAGTGCCTAGACAAGACAAGATACAAGAGTTAAGTGTAAGGTTCTAGACTGCATTATTACAAATGAGTTTTCTCCATAGAGAGAGTATACTACAGGAGCAGTATTTTAATCTGATATCCAACACATTCTTCAACTTCCTGGCATAAAAGTTAATCAATTACAAACAGTACTACAAATATATAGAATTCATTAATCTCTTCTGACATACATACTGATAGACTCCAGTTAATATAAAAGTGCAGCCAATATAATATTCAGTGCTCTGCAAAGATACACTGGTTTCATTCACAATAATTTCAAGTTTAAATGAAAGTTTTCATATTAAACATATTTCCACTTCCACTGTCCAAAGAAGTGATATAGTACTGTAATAAGATTATCCCTAGGCAAACAGAGAAATACTCTGAAGATAATCTGCAGATGCCATTATAAAGTCAGTCCATTCTTTGGCCAGTTCTTCAATGGAAACTTCTTCCCCCCCATATTCCAGCGGGAGAATGCTGGCGGGGAAGTGTTCAGTCAGACTCTGTGTGTAGTTACTTCCATGCATATGCACCTAAAAAAAAATACGAAAAGCATTTACTTAGGTATGAATGCTAGGCTACTGAGTGAAAACAGGCAGCAGAAAGACTCAGTGAAAGAGATGAAGCCACCAGCTTGGTTTGACTAAACCAGTGTACTGTTCATAATGAGCTCCTTAAAAGACGAAGGAAGGATCTTGTGAGTTTCCCATGGGTGCTCAAACTCTGTCCTGCTCAGTATCTGAAGACTGGTGAAGGATGGACTACAACCTAAGAACTGCATTTTATGCAGCTGTGAGCACAGGAGCCAAAATTAACTACACACTTGTTCCACAGAGGTTTAGCAACACTGACGAAGGTACAGACACCATCCCAACTGCAAAACTGGGCTAAACCACAGGAGGACTGGAGATTCGTTTAGTCATATCATGTACTTGCCTTTCAGTCATTTCCTAGAAAAGGACAGTGTCTGCTTCCTGGCCAACACTATCAGGTCCTGACACATGTATTTAAAAACAACATTATCTAGTATGTATGTAGGTTCAGACAGGTGCCAAAGAAGATCTGCAAAAGAGTCTATATCTTAGTCCTTATGTTTCAGCACCATCTGAATTCAGATCCTGGACTACTCCACCACTTTAACACTGGTAACATTGTGGTTTTGTTTCTTCTCCTCTTGTTTTATTTTACCTATTTCTCATTATTTCCCATCTGATGCTTGTACAGGCCTCTTATTAACACTTGACAAGAATTTTCCACAATTATTATTACATAAAGACAATAAGAATATACACTCAAAGGCTAATTGGCAGTATTTTATCTAACACTTCCTCATCAGGAAGCAAGACAAGGGAGTGAATAGTAATTATTTCTATGAAGGCATGGAGAACTGGACCTTAGGGTTGGGTTGGTGTTTTGTTGGGTTTTTTCCCACATTATACCTGTAACTCTAACCCAAGAGACAAGACAATCTTCTGTTCCATTCAATGAACTTTACTGTCCATCTGCCCTTTTTTCTACTTTTTAAGTTCTAGCCCCAGACTGGATCAGGGTGACATAGGCTTTTTCGCATGTGAGAAAAGAAGGGCCAGAGTATCAGGCTGCTGGAACATACTCCTGTTTTCTATCAGCTTTTGAGACTGAGGGACTGCACAAGGCTGACTCTTTTGCATAGCAATGCACACACTAGGAAAAGGGGACTGGCAAATAACAGCTAACAGTGACAGGAAAGATCTGTATCTACTGTCCTGGAGTGCAGTGGCTATTGTAAATGTACAAGATCCATGTGCTGAGAAAAGGAGGCTTCGGAACGGGAATAACAATAGGCAGTGCTGCTTATTTTGTACCTTAGTCCTTCTGTCAACACTTCACTTTCATGCCAGCTGAAAACTCCAATACTTTTCCTATGCTATCATAAACCAGAATCCTTGGCATGCTTTTGCATCCAAATACAAATTGGTTTGTATTTGGATGATTTGCAATTTATAATTGTGAAACTATTTAAAACAACTAAGAAGCTATTTGGAAAAAAATTCGAATGCAAGTCTGACCTATTTTTGATGCATAAATGCCTCTGGAGGTCTTTCAGAGCTAAATAGTTGCCTTCTACTAATTCTGAACAACTTTGAGCATAAAATCACTGTTCAATTTTTCTCTGTCATTTACAGGGAGTGTACTGGGACATCCAGGACCTATTTTTTTCTAGTTCTGCAGAATAATTGCTTCATGACCTCCAGCAATCATTAAACTTCTGTGTGTCACAGTAGTTTTTATCTTTAGAGTGGTGACAACAGCACTACTTACAATTCTCACATTATTGATAACTGCAAATGCTTTGCAATTAGATTCTGGAGTCCTGTATGACACTAACAAACAAATATGATTTATGCTCGTCAGATCTCAGGAGTAACAGATACTGAAGAAGTGCTACAGATTGTCATATAAGGGGTTTGTGTCAGAAAGAAATATTTGTGTGCACTCACCCGTTCCTTTATTTTTTCAGTGAGAAAAGGCTTAATTAGAGCGAAGACTGGATGGAAGAATAAAGGCTCATTAATCAAGTGGATACCTCGAACTTTCAGTGGAAAGGAATCCTGTCAACATACATGAAAAACAGTGTAAGTAAAAGAAAATATTATTGAAAAGATTCTAATGCTAAGGAAAAACCTTATGGACTATGCCTAGTCCGTAGGTTAAAGTATTCTTCTTGATCTTGCCAATTCCTGCATTTTGGAGTGTTCTTAATTTACACTGTTGCAACACTTAAAAAAATCTTATCTTGTTCTTCCCATTAGAAGGAATAAAAATCAGTATGAAGGGAGGTTGATTATTAAAACCAAACAAACACAAAAACAAAAAAGAAAACTGCCAACAAATTACACATAAATACTGTACACACACCTTGTGCTCAGCCTTTCCTCTAAGGTAAAATTCTTCATAACAGAGATTCTGCTGCTAATTTAAAAAAAGGTATGTAGGCATGTGCTTTTATTGGCAATTCACAGCCTGGAGGATAATATGTAAATTGATATAAACTACTGGACTTGCCACCGGCTGCCGCAATAGAGGAGCCCCAAAGAGGAGATACAAGGACTCCCTGAAACAACACCTCAGTCTTGGCCATATTGACCATCATCAGTGGTCCACTCTGGCCTCAAATCGGGAATCATGGAGACACACCATCTATAACGCTGCTGCCTCCTTTGAAAACTCATGCAGAACTAGTCTCGAGGAGAAAAGACAACGTAGAAAGAACTGTGCCTCTTCAATACCACCTAGGGAGACTTTTAGTTGTGCCTTTTGTACCCAGACTTGTCTATCCCGCATTGGCCCTTTTAGCCACCAGCGCACTTGTAGCAAGTGTGGGTAGAGCCCTTCCCATATCTGTGTTCACGAGGCTTAGCCATGATGATGAAACTATTGAGGATAATAACTTTAAGTTAAATAAATTATATTTATAATTTAGAGAAAAGCCTTGAAATTACTGGGAATTTGGGCAAGCCAGAAGCTTAGCTTTACAACAAAATTACTGTTGTAATGAAAAAAAAAATTAATTGGCTATACAGCCTTTATAATATGAAATACTACTTGCATTCAGAATTCATTTAGAAGTCCCAGGCATTTAACATTTAAAAGAAAATATGGCAGTGCTCAAAACCAGCATTGTGCAATGGAGAAAATACAGCTTCCATTCATACTCCACCTGCTACTACCTTTGCAACTAGGTTTTTTCTGCTTACAAAAATGGTACTTCTCACAAATATTTCCCCTCACTAGTACAGTAGTTCTAAGGATGAAAAAATCCAAACCCAACACATTTCTAAAGTGCCAGTCCTTTTAGATATCAATATGATAAAGACCTAAAAACTATCAGATTATAAGTTTACTTAATGTTATTATGTGTTATCATATACTTAAAGTCTACCATTGTGTTTTTCACTAAACAATTTTGGTTTACCTGGGGTAACAGATCTTTCAAGATAATGTCATTTATTATTTTTACTATGCTTTCCATTCCTTAATACATATTTCCTTTTTAAAAACTTGTTTCTTCATACAGATTACACATTTCTTGAGTAAAACATAAGGTTAAAACTAAGGTTTCTTAATTTTCACTTACAAGCATTAAGCGTGTTTTGGGGTCCATTAAGCACTGCATCACCAGCCAGTGGAGGGAGATGATTGTCCTACTCTGCTGTGCACTGGCACAGCCTCACCTTGAATATTGTGTGCAGTTTTGGTCACCACAATATAAAAAAGATATTAAGCTTTAATATCTTTTGGACTTTAGAGAAATTCCAAAGGAGGGCAACAATGATGGTGAAGAGCCTTGAGGGGAAGCTTTATGAGGAGTGGCTGAGGTCACTTGGTCTGTTCAGCCTGGAGGAGACTGAGGGGAAACTTCATTGCAGTTACAACTTCCTTGTGAGGGGAAGAGGAGGGGAAGAAACTGATCACTTCACTCTCATGACCAGTGACAGGAAATGGTATGAAGTTGAGTCATGGGAGGTTTAGGTTAGATACCAGGAAATGGTTCTTCCCCAGTGGTTGGGCAGTGGATCAGGCTTCCCAGGGAAGTGATCACAGTACCAAACCTGACAGATTTCAAGAAGCATTTAGACAACCTCTCAGGCACATGGTGTGATTCTTGGAGTGTCCTGCACAGAGCCAGGAGCTGGACTCAGTGATCCTCATGGGTCTCTTACAACTCACCATATTCTATGTTTCTATGATTATATGATTCTATGATATTAAACAACACTATTCCAACCAATCTTTGGGTGAAATATATGAAGCCAGTTGAAGTGAGGAAAGGAATCAAGAGGGGGAAAAAAAGAAGAGTTAAAATTCTTTCTCTTCTCAGAAAAGAACACTGAGAAGACATAATTTTTAATTTTTTTTTTCAATAGCTATAATAAACATTTAGAAGCTTGAAAAGCATCCAACAAATTTGAAATAGGTCAAAATGGAAACATCACATTCAAAGACCTTCCTGCTTTGAGATAATGGATTAAAACCTTTAGATGTACTTGCAAATCCTATTCTACTTCCCTTCTGCTCTATTTCAAGGTTAAAAAAATTACTAGAAATTTGTTTACTACTCCAGAAATCAACTGAAACACTCTCACTAGTCCTCTCTAGTTTTCATGAGATGTGGCCCATGACTGTATAACATCAAGAGTTCTTATTCTAGATATGAAAAGTTGGGAATATCTGATGGTTTCACTAAAGTTTACACTACATTACCAAAAACGAAGAACAGCTGAAGTTCTGATGATATTAGTTCAATGACTAATCTTTGATTGAACCTCAGATATCAATCTTACCAAATAAGAGCAAGATATCTCCCTGGCTCATTTCCATATCACAGGCTAACAGTTTTATTATTTCTGACTTTCAACTTAACTTCCAAAGGAAAAACAGAATTATAGAACTACACTGTAGCTTGCCTGTCAATCCTCTGTCCCCCTTTTTATTTCTTTCATTCTTTTTTTTCCCCCCTCTCAAATCCAGTGGCAAAGTTCAACGGGATATGCCAGAAAGGAATAAGCCTTAAAGATATTAAAGTCCTCTGAAGTTTTGTGAAAAACAGGAGGTGAGGTAGCAGTGATTTGCACGAAACAATGGTCATGTTGGGAGGCAAAAAGCAAGCAGAATATGAACCTTATACATTTTGTTGGTAGCAGATGGAAGATCACATAGCATTCTCCATACTGGTAACAAGTTAGTACTGTCTTGCTCTTAACTACTCTATATGCTATTTCTTATATTCTCTGAGTCTCACGAATAAAAGCTTTGAATGTTGAGTTAATGCCCAAAAGAATGAAAGAGAGAAGATGCACAGTTCCTTCCAAAACTAGGCTTCATCTGCTCTTACAGTCAAGCAATTCTTGTGTTGTAACAGGTCGGTGGAGTTTTTATAAGGTATCAGAAGTTGGAGGGCATTTACTGCTATAAAAGAACATACTTTAAGTAAAATCAAGCACAACCTAAAACTCCTTTAAATGGAGTTTTGTTCCTTAAAGTAGAATGAGAAGGTCTATGGAAGGAAAATTTCCTATATCTTAGAACAAATGAAAAATTGGAAGTAATAGCACCATTAGCAAATTTGCAGATGACACCAAGTTGGGAGCAAGAGTTGATCTGTTAGAGGGCAGGAGGGCTCTGCAGAGGGACCTGGACAGGATGGAGAGATAAGTAAAATCCAATAGCATGAGATTTAGCAAGTCTAAGTGACAGGTCCTATACTTTGGCCACAACAACCCCCTGCAGAGCTACAGGTTGGGGACAGTGGCTGGAGAGCAGCCAGGCAGAAAGAGGCCTGGGGGTGCTGGTCCACAGCAGCATGAACATAAGCCAGCAGTGTGCCCAGGTGGCCAAGAAGGCAAATGACATCCTGGCCTGTATCAGGAATAGTGTGGCCAGAGAGACTAGGGCAGTCATCCTTCCCCTGTACTCAGCACTGGTGACGCTGCACCTTGAGCTCTGTGTCCAGTTCTGGACCCCTCAATTTAAGAAGGATGTTGAGGTCAACAAGGCTGGTGAGGGGTCTGGAACACAAATCCTATGAAGAGCGGCTGAGGGAGCTGGGGTTGTTTAGCCTGGAGAAGAGAAGGCTCAGGGGAGACCTTATTGCTCCCTACAACTCCCTGAAAGCAGGTTGTAGACAGGTGGGGGTCTCTTCTCCCAGGCAACCAGTGACAAAATGAGAGAACACAGTCTCAAGCTGTGCCAGGGGAAGTTTAGGCTGGATATTAGGAAAAAATGCTTCACAGAAAGAGTGATTGGCCATTGGAATGGGCTGCCCAGGGTGGTGGTTGAGTCACTGTCCCTGGAAGTGTTTAAAAAAAGACTGGATGTGACACTTAGTGCCATGGTTTAGTTGATGAGATGGTGTTAGGTAATAGGTTGGACTTGATGATCTCAAAGTTCTTTTCCAACCTAGTTAATTTTGTGATTCTGTGAAGCTGAAAAAAGCAGTATGTCATACTTACTGTGAGAACAGCAGCAATTTTCTTGGCCACTGCTGGACTGATTTGAAATGCATGAGCAAATTGCCATCCTTGAAGATCAAAGATAGCCTTGACTCCATTCCGCTGAGTCTCAATCTCCTTTACAATGAGTTCAGATGTGATAAGACTTACACGAAACACATCGTATGCTGTAAACAATTTGGGATCCCATTGTCCTGAAGAGTGAATAGATTACTCTGCATTACCATGAGAACACCCCATATACCTGTACTTTTGATTGCTACTGGTTCTAATGTGTTTCTCAGGACCAAGAATTAACCAGCAATATCAAATGTCCTGAAATAAATTGATTTGCCAGTAGATAAGTTACTTCATGTGCCTATTCAATCATTCACATTTTATGCTGTTTTAGTAGATGATATCACCTAATGTAGTATGTTCCACCTATGACTATAGAGTCCAGCACAACATTTTGACAGAAACAGCTCAATCATGCTAACTGAAACTACAGATCATCAATCTAATCAAATATAATTTTCTTCAGCACAGTAATTCTGCCAAAATTAATTAATCTCTTTTTTTTTCTGAGGCCTGAGCAAAGAATTGCATGGGATGAACCTTAACCCTAGATGAAAGCTTCAGAGAGAACAATTGACTGCTAGACCAAACTGATACTAAGACTATTCTTTGAAAGTTGGCAAAAATAAATATAATGTCTCTATCCAAACCAGCATAAAGAGATATGGTAATCATTTAACTACGTATTTTTTTAAAATACTTTTGTGAGGGCATCAAACATTTTCCAGGTGTTGTTAGAGAAGGCTCTTTGGCTATAAGTAAACACTGAGAAGTCGGTGAACTGCTCATCCACACCTAAACTGAATATTGATACATGACTAGGTGTACACCTTGTTTCCTGTTCTCCCCCCTTTGTGTTGCATCTGCACCAGTACCACAATCCTAGCCCATGGCTTCAAAAATTTACATGAAAATAAATAAATATTGGGATACTCAGATCCAAATAATCACATAATCTTAGAAGTTTTAAATTTTAAGACTTCTTCTGATGCTGAGAAGAATTCCACTAAAAAAGGAAATTAAGTTCTTCTTTAAAAATTGTACAACTTTAGCCATATCAGTAACATAAGTCAAATGATGTAACTTTTAAAGTCCAGTTAACTCACCTTTATATTAATGTAATGGTATTTCTAACAGGGATCATCAATATGCTAGCTGATATTATCTAATTTATCAACTTCTGCTGTTGTACCCATAAAATATTTTCGGTTTGCTGCTGAAATTGTGATAACTAAAAATCCAAACAAACAAACAAAAAATAAAGCAAACAAAAAAACCCCAAAGCAAAACATAAAAGCAAATAAAAATCAGTGCCAGAAACAGATGTGAAGCAGTTCCAGCCAATTTTTTCACTCACCGATTCTGTATATTAGAACTTTGCTTCCACGTGGGTCCCTTGATCTCAGCACTCCATGATAGCCAGCTTGCAAAAGACCAAGAACAGAAGATGGCTGTAAATCTGCACTTATTTCTGGGCATTCAATTCTCCACTTTTGATAATTCTTCAATAACTGGAAATATATAAACATGAATATAAGGTAAGCATCAGTTACTGTATGAAGAGCATAGTTAAAAATATGTTTTCCACATGTGGTCACTCTCAGGTACAATTCATCAAATTAGCTATGTGGAGGCATTACAGGCCACACTGTGAAAGATCACCTTAGAGATGGATCACAAAAAATTAAGTTGCTGATGCACTAGTTCTAATTTCCAAGGCCAATTACTGTTTCTTCTTTAATATTAATTAAATGGTGGTGGGGAAAATGAACTGCTATGCCCTGCAAATAAAATTTACTTAAGGTATTTGGCATAGGTAAGTAGGAAGCTATGCAAGACTGTCGTCCTTTCAATTCATCAGCTAAATTTTGCCTCTGCTCTATCACTCATGCTAAGTTCTCTAGCACTGAGTTTGAAGGGCAGAAGGATAGCTATGGCAAGTAATTTAGATTTTGTATTAATTTCCTCAATAGCTACAGCTTAGAGTTCTAACCCAAGACCTCCAAAGGAACTAAGAGAATCAGAATTTTTCAGTAGCTCATTTCACAACAAACTGAAATGTAGGTTTAAATCTCAAAGGTGGCATGCACAGGCTAGCCTTCCAAATTGTTACTATATTTAATCAAAAAGCAAACTCCAACCTGATCCTCAGCACAGTTTCACAAATTAAATGTTTTCACCAAGAGGACATCAACCAACAGTCTTTTATTTCTATTAATTAGTATTAACAGAAATTAATTTTTATTCCCTTATCAATTACTCCTTTCACAACATCTTTCACAACAGAAACATTAAAGTTAAAAGAGCCATCAGCTCCAACTAATAGAACATAACTTTAAATACATTAAAAATTTCTTGTATCTGTGCAAGCATTTCATTGGAAAAAAAGGTCAGAAAGAACTTCAGTAGAACTGAATTCATCCCTTGAAAAATCACAGGATCAGCTATGCTGATGCTTACCTACAGACTCTTGGAGGGAGACCTGAGACTCACCAGCCCGTACCTCATAGCATGCTTATGTCAGGTAATTAGTCTTATTTTTTTACCCTTTCTTCTACTTTCAAGCTTCACCTATACTTTCAAACCTCTTGTATTATTTTACACAAAACATATTTTTTCTTCGGCTCAGATTAAGGTCTTGAATGATTTTCAAATTGTCTCAAAGGAATTGGCATAAAGAAACTATTTATAAAACATCATTGTTTATCAGCAGAATTTACTTAAAAATACATGACATATAGATCAGAAACTAGCTATACTCTTTATGGAAACAGCACCTATAAGTATGTATTTAGGTACAAAAAAAAATTGAAAAAGTTCATCTCCTATGCTAGAATCTCATTTGATTTGGCAACGAAAAAGTGGATAAAAGCCTCATCCTAGATCATACACCACAGAAAGAAACATTTAACCATTATGAGAATTTTACTGCATTTTGACTGCATTAAGTCAGTTCTAGCCTAGCCCAAATTAAAAACTAAGAAAGAAAGAAGGCGAGGGAAGGAGAGTAGGAAAAGTACATTAATTTGCAGAATAGAAGTTCACTGTAATTGCAAAAAGAGGTCGGATGAGGTACTCTGATTGTCTGACTCTGTTAGCGTATGACTCCCTAAAAAGGACACTGTTTGAGCAATCCCAACCACTTTGTGCCAGCCAGACAGCACTATCAACATATGTTCCTTGATCTTTCCAAACCAGATACTTAAAATCAGCAAAATACAAAAACAACCTCAAAACAACTGTGCAAACATCCGTAGTGTTGTCATTTCTCACTTTTCTTCTAAAATCTGTGGTACTACAACTTAATGATCCTAATTAACAATTACATATATATTTTAAACACCTCTTTCTTTGAAGACCTGCCTGCCAAAACTAAGATGAGAATAAAAATGATACAATAATTCAATACCCTAAATAATTCTGTCTTGTCAGTACAGTTAGTTTCTCGTTTTCAGGAATATTTACATTTCTCAAGTTGGAAACAACAAAGACTTAGGTTCTGGGCATTGGAAGAAAGAGAATAGTGTTTGCAGCTTGTGACATATCCAAGATCCTTACAGAAGACATAATTTACCTATTGGTGCATCCACTAAGGAGTAAATAAATGGTTGGAATACTTCTGATACCTTCCATGACAGGAGCAAGCAGTGCATCTTTCAGACATATAACATGGCTAAGCTTCAAATGTACTTCACTTGGCCAGAAAATCAGTAAGTGCTGAAGAGTTCTGAGATTTTGAAAATCTAATCTAATTAACCAAAATTATTGAAAGCTGAAGTAAAGAGTAGCATTAGATAATCTTCCACAGCATCTAAATCTAGTTTTGGAGATACTGTGTAAATTTTTATTTATGTAAACAAAGCAGGTTTTCTACAAACCTTTTCTTAGGAGCTGGACATGCTCAAGTCACACAGAGCTACTTAAATAAGTAATCCTTAAACACATAATGGAATTTGAAAACTAGCTGATTTTCTAGTCTCACACTGTCTAAGCGCAGAAAATCATGTGAAATATTTTTAAAATATGAGGTTTTTTTCAGTAACAACATCAAGAAAAAACATAATTTTTACATATGACAATCAGTCTGGATGTAGATGAAACAACCCAGTATCAGGAAAAACAAGCACATTCATTACTAGTATAAAAAATGGTTTACGTACTTACAACACAAGGAAAACATCACAATGTATGATCATCTGTGTTTACAAACTGAATAACCTACTTAGCATCTGCTCAGCATCTGAAAATAGATGCAAGATAACTTGATCAGTGGGGAAAGCTGTATGAAGAACTGCAGATTGGAGTTAAGCATTAATTAAGAGGTTTTCTCCTGATGTCTCTTGGGTATAGTTCCAGATTTCTGAACATCAGAGATTATAAAGTTACTAATTAAACCAAAATTCATGTGCTACAAAACAAAGTGAACTTAGCACTTGACTTAGAAGTAAAAGAACTAGAAAACAATGCACCTGTTAGAGAAACCAATGCCTCTGTATATGTAAATTAATTATTTTTTCTTGATTAATAACTATTTAATTATATTAACAAGGATGCTAGACAGAATTAAGCTTCTACTGTGTCAGCAATTCTACCAATGCATTCAATGCTTAGGAAAAAAATTTTCTATTGCCATTTTTTGCAGGAGAAACCACTGCTCAACCTTCAGAATACAAACATATATATATATACACACATCCATTTCTTTGTGCATATATATTTTATATTTCTCTTTATATACGTGTATATAGATACACCCAGAATTTAAACATATGGTACACACAGACAAAGAATTGAAAATATTTTTATGGAGACACAGAACATTCTCAATTCCCATTGGGAAAAGGCTGTCGCACGTGTGAGTTGAGATATTTGGTTTAGTACAAAGGGGAGTCTGGCTGACTGATTTGTGTTTCCTCAATGGCCAACCCTGAGAGCCTAATAAGGGCTCTTCCATCCTTTTCAAGGAATCCCTTGGTATTGGTGGAACAAAGACAGCCAAGTAGCAGGTTTAAACTTAGTATTTGTGTTTAAATGATGTGAAGATCCTCAGAGATAAGGCCTGAAACTCAGAAGTATGTTTGCAACTATAAAAAACAATCTTTCTTGTACAGCATTGTTATTCTAAGTGACTTACTTCCAGTATAACATACCGGGAAGTCCTGATTCCTTCAGAAGTCAAACGCAGAGCAAACTCTAACTCCTGCTATATACCTTTGTATCAACCAGAATTCCTAAAAGGATCCTAGATATTGCAAGAGCTTTCAGTGCCTTAAAAGCAATGCTTACAAAAGTATGTTATGAAAATTCTTGGCATATTGTTTCAATGTTGCACTTTTACTGCATTTAAAGATTTTAATTTTGTTTCCCAGAGAATAATCCATTTCAAGTACAAAGTATCCACAAGTCACTGAGAATCAGTCCTACAGAAGAGTTGGGGGATGTAATGCAAGGACATAATAAAATGCAGTAGCCAAAAACATTAATGGTGGAACGGAGATGCTAAGTCTCCAGATCTCACATATCACTAGTGACCACAAGTGACAATGTTTTTGATGATAACAATAAAATCAAACATACACACATAGCTGGTACGTTAAAAAAGGGGTATATAAGCCCACTGCTTTAGCACAATTAATAGAGACCTGTGGCCCTGCTTCTTAGTGCACAGTTTATACAGTAGTTAAATGTATCTGTACAAACTACATGCTCAGCTCAGGTATGAATTTATATCCAGGTATGAATTTATTTCTTCTAGCGTGATAGGTATCAATATATCAGTAGTTAAAAGCAAGTCTGGAATTGCCATTGGAAAAATGCAAAACATTGCTGTTGCAATGAGTCACCATAAAAGATTTAGCAATAGAATATCTTGCCACAATCTACTCAATTATTCTTTTCTGAAGTTTTTCCAAATAATAACAGACATCAGATAAACCTGTGTCAATTATTAACCAGAAATGCATCGATAAATGGTCTGGTCAGTTGCCAGACTCTTGATTCATATTTAAGGCTAAGTATAAGCCTGTGCTATGATGCTGGACAACTGTTGCTTAATAGCATTGACAGGGCCATGAACTTTGATTATCCCTTAGCTGATCTACAAGTACTGTGCAGTAGTACCAAGAGCCCAGTGGGCAAAAAGGGACTGTACCAGCCTGAACTCCAAACCAAAAGGCAACACCAAGCCAGGACAGGAGGGAACAGCCACTGTCTGTACTGATGGCAGGAGGGTTCTGTCTAGGATGAAGTGCTAACAAAACCTCTGTATGAAGTCAGACTTGGGTTAGACAAATATGTATCTTATGACACAGATTTTCACAATAATTCTTTTGGGCTTTGATATACCAGTTGCAATAAACACATTAAACACACTCCTTTGAGGGAATTCCTATGCTGTAAGAGAAGTATTCCAGAAAAAAAAGTCAGCTAGTATGTGGAACATTAAGTACAAGAAGCTACAGCATTCGGAGAACTGAAATTCTAGACAGAAGCATTAAACACAGGTTGGTTTTGGACATCAGAAACTCTTAATTCAAAGAAAGGTTTGAAATTCAGAAACTTAGCAGCCTGTGGAGACCAGAAAATCTAAAGAGATTTTAAAAAGACTTAATTTTTCAAAGCAGGTTCCCAGTCTTGAGGGCTGATTCTCAAGAGGAGTATAGGAAATTTTCTACTTCATAGACTTCATGACTAAACCTAGCTTAGATTCCACACTCTTAAAGATTAGTCCTACCTACAACATGTATCACAATTTATCACATTAAAGTGCAGAAATGTATGGGCCAACTTCTGAAGTGCCACTGTCCTGTCTACAGGATTACCAATAAAAAACAATTGCAATGCAATTAAGAGTGCCTGTTCAGGAGTGCATATTGTCTCCATTAAGCCTTACTTTTTGGAACCAAGGAATACAGGAAAATAAAATGGCTTTTGTTGGGAAATTAAAAAAAAAAAAAAGGCATGGTCCAACAATCATTAGTGCACAGCTTTGATATAAACAATCTCAGGAACTTCTGTGAAAATAAGATCCATAAATACCCAAAGGAATCTCACTTGACTCCCTAGTTCTCCTGCTGAGGAGGAAAGGTTTAAAGCTGAGATGCAAATCTCATGAGTCAAATGAAAGAACAAAAATATAATTTTAAAAGTTATTTATGATTAAGGCCTAATTCAATTTCTCACATTCTTTAGCTACCTCCATACTGCAATACATCCATAGGCAAACAATCTTCTCTTAAAGTGAATAAACTTTGAAAATCTACAGTACAGAGAAGTCAGAAACTCATAGGTGGGATCTGTTGGGCAATGCTATGCAATCAGCATCAAATTCCATGGAAACACAGCTTCCAGTTGGCACACGTGAATCAATGGTTTTGTCCTGAGAAGATCTGGAAATACTTTCTGTTCCAAAGGTTTTTCCTTTAGAGGGGGAAAAAAAAAAAAAGTAACAATCTGCACCTTTGGATATTAAACATATGCATGCACTGTGGCAGAAAGCCATACAAAGAGCAAGGAAAGTACCATTATTTACTAAAGCCTTCAAGAAGTCCTGTAAATTACTAAACTCCAAGAGTAAAGAAGTTTTTACGCACATTTTTTTTTAGAGTAATTACAAGTCTGTAGTGAAACTAGTATGGCTGCTAGTAACAAGTAACCTGAGCTGATAATCATGACAAAGATATCCTTTCATGAACAGTGTTTCCTGATCGGAGCCCTGACCTTACCACGCGTACTGTATACGTGAGTACAACAGTACCACACTTACCATAACTTTTATTCTACTTCATCGAGAGTGCATAGAACCAGCCACGACGCAGCATATTCATTCGGTGCCACGCGGAAGACACGCCTGACAAGCAATTAATTTACACCCTGAAACTCCCCGCCTGGCCTCGGCCGACCCAAGCAGGGCAGCCCGCATCCCACGTCCCCGGGCCGGGGCTGGCCGGCCCACAGCAGCCGCGGGGGCTCCCCAGGCACCGGGAGACCCCTCCGGCTCCTCCTCACCCTCCGCTCCGGGGGGGCCACCACTGCTCCTTACCCTCCAGGCCAGGTCCAAGTGGAAGTCTCGGGCGCGCAGGAACCGCACCAGGAAGGCATCGGAGAGGGGCTGCGGCCAGCGCTGCCCGGGCTCTGCCTCCGCCCGCTGCCGCAGCTCGGCCACGACGCTGCGCACCCGCGGCGAGTGGTCGGGCAGGTCATTGAGGTT
>WEIV01002628.1:23500-47960 GCA_013390005.1 Calyptomena viridis
CGCCCGCTCCGAGGACACGGCCGCGCTCAGCCCCGCCGCCCCGTTCGTCTCATTGAGAACCGCGGCGCGGCGGAGCCCGGCCGGGCTGCCCCCGCCCCCAGCGGGGCTTAACCCCTGAGCATCCTCCCGGACCCGAGGGAAACGGGAGGAGGCGGGTGTGCCGCGTCCCCAGCCGGTCCGGCTGCGACGGCTCTTCCTTGGGCGTTGATTTTTCGCTTTTGTGGACTTGGCCAGTTTTTAGACTTTTAGACTAAAAAGCAATTTTTAGACTAAAAAGCAATTTTAGACTTTTTTTCTTTTAAGACTACGCTTTAAGCCCACCTCTTGTTTTTCGCTTACAGCCCCAAAAGCGAGCTGTGCCCCCTCCTTCCGGAGGGCGAGGGGCGGCCCCACCGGACAGGGAGACACCCCCGGTGCTGGTGCCCGCCGCACGAGAGTCATCCGGACCCCTGGAACCCGCTAAGGGTGGCGGTCTGCCTTTTAGGAGAAAATAATCCATCTTTAGATATTAAGTGGCAAAAAGCTGGAACCGCATTGCAGTTGGGAACTGCTGTGCAAAGGGGAGATGGATGCTCGTGGAAAACTGCCTTGGAGCACCTCCTCTTTAACAAGGATATGCAGATATAGATATAGAAATATATCCACTCTGCCTGGAGAAGGATGGTGAAATTGAATTCAGCTTCAGTCCAACTTTGCTGCCTAGCAGTGAGTTCAACTATCAAAGACAAAGAGTTCATTGATGTTATTATTATTTCTATTATAACCTTTTCCTATAATTAGGTTTCCTTTTTTTCTGGCCTACTGAGGATAAAAGCCTTATTTCATTTAACATACAACTAATAAGGCACAATTAGTCCTACTAAAAGGTTTACAAAACTTTGTTCCAGATTACTTTCCCCTTTTCTGGCTTTCTACAGGTACACTTAATACTTACTTTTTGATTTGGTCATATCTAACCATGTCTTGGACTCTTATGTACTGCTGAAATGTCTAAAGGTATCCCCCTCAGCTTTACAAATGTTAAAAAAACCCGGCCTATCCGAAGGCAGAGAGGTAAAAAGTGTGGGGGGTGGTTTTTTGCCAAAAAAAAAAAAAAGGAGAAAAAACAGAGACTCAAGGGATTGAATAGGGAATATAAGCTTGCAGGGGGAAAGTGTTGAAGGAAAGGATGAAAACTGGGAAATGTGTGTGTAGTCAGGTGTACACAGACATGGACATGTAGAATGGCAAGGAGGTGTGAGGAAGTATGGCCTTACTCTAGATCAAGAAGTAAAAGCAAGCTGGAAATACTGAAGAAACAACAGAATGTGGGGGGACACTAACAGCACGTTTGAAAAAAAACCCCTTTTGTTTCTGTACAGAGCAGGACAGAGCCTCTGTGGGGAAACCTGGCGTGCAAATGGGTGTCAGGACAAAAAAATAGATATCACAGCAAGGCCATACAGTGCTTTCAAACACTAATTCATAATTTTTGAGCACTTTGGTTTTGCCATCTCAGTGTTTTGGCGACTAAGTGCTTTGTCTGTGGAAACAAAAAGGGTGAGAAAATAGAGATACTTTTCATTACATGTCTCAGCTGAGCAAATCATAGCTTTTAACTAGCTTTTCTACAAAATATGATTGTGATTTTGGCTTCATATTTGAACAAAGTTAGTTTTACTAGCAGTTTCAGTGATTTCCCTTGACACTGAGTTACAAAAGTATCTATAAATTTAAGGTTTTTATTAAACCTTACTATTTATTATTATTAGGAGCTAACATGTTTTATACCTGACCCTTCACCAGAGCAATTAAGACCTGTTGCAAGATGAAGCTTGTAGGTAAAGACTTTTTTTTCTTAATTACATCTGGAAAAGAGCTCGAGTGTCTGAAAGCTCTGTCTAAATAAATTATGCCTGTTTGTAAACTTTGCCTTGTTTGTGTCCTTGTACCAGGATCATTACCATGACAACAAAGACTCAAAATTTGGGCAGTAGCTCTTCGATGTTCCTTTTTGGCATATTTCTGTGACAAACAGACTTTTAACAGATAGCTGGAATTTGCAGTCCTTCACAGAAACTTTACATCTGTGTAAAACCCACATCATACTTTTAAGAGGTCTTCTGTGACAAGTGCTCAAGAGGTGTGGAGGCAACTATTTTAGATTGACTGTAACGTATACATGTACCTGTGCTCCTTTCTTTTACAGGACACTATGAAAATTGTAAAAGGTTTTTGAGCTTCAACCCTACAGTAATAGTTACATGTTCTTTCTGTGAACGATATGGACAAATAGAAGGATTTTGTCTTTCATGCACATGCATTTAAGCTGGCATTAGTACATAAATTTCATTAGGATCAAGATTAACTTGGATAGATGCTGAACAATTAATACCTGATGATAGCAGGTAGTCAGCATCTCTATAAATTAAGTTCTAGTTAAGTTGCTTAAACTTGTACAGAGGAAGTCATCACGGAATATTTCATTTTCAGGTTTTTGACTTTTTTACTAAGATTCACATACTTAAAATATGAAAATGCATACTTACGACTCAGGTAATCAAGACAATAATTGGGAGAGCTTATTTATGGGGTGCCAAATGGCATTTGCTCTTTCCTCTGACCTTTCTACTCAAAGAAGCATACAGCACCTAAAACAAAAGAACCCTACTCTATCAAAAAAATACAAGTATTTATTCGTCAAGATTATTACATATTCCAGGGTGAATAGGCATTTGGTAAGAGTTAAAATATCATTTCTTAACAAGAGAGACATGAAATTGCATGCACATGAAAAAATATTATCTATTCCTCTGGTATTTATTATGTACAAGTAAAAAAACCCTCCAAACCCCAAACCAACAGTCTTGCACAAGCAAACTCCTGTCCAAATGCAAGCTTCCAGTGAAATCCAAAGCAGGCAGTCATACCAGTAGGACTCCCAGTTTGTCAGAGCAATTTGCTCATGTAAAACCCTTCAGAATTGGCATATTATTGTCGAAGAAAGAAATCTTTTGGGTTAAGCAAAATTGAATTGAGACCTCCCAACTGTATATGAAGGCTCACCATTTTGTACAACAACAAGAGGTGTATAATGCTTGTCATCCTTCTCTGAATCCATACTGAAGGAATGCCCCAGCACTGTAGTGCTGCAGTTGTCAGCCTTTCAGTGCAACTAAAACCCTAAAGTGTAACAGGTCTGGTTGCAGTAAATACTTTCTGATTTTTGTCTGAATTTCTCCATGATCCATCCTTCCTGTTGTCTGTCTACTCACTAGTGCTGACAGCATTGTTTGAGACTATGTCAAACCTTTTTGTATTGTGCTAGACCAACAGTTTATAATATACTCTCTACTTAGATTGGTGACTCAGAGACTTAGCAACAGCCTTTGAAATTCTCACTCTATAATATAATTCATCAATCTCAGCAGACAGTTAATGGTAGGTGCACGGCAGAGAACTTGTCTCTCATTTTACAGCACAATGTACTATTTGCAAAAGCATCTTGGTGTAAAAATAATTTCAAAAAAAGAGTGATAGAAGCATGGCCCAAGTTTCTACTTAAATTAAATCCAGTTTGCTCTGCTCTGTTAGACACTGCAATCCTTGGTGTGTGACAAGATAATGAAAAACATTCATGGCCAGGAAGTAGCAGGGTAACTCAAGGGCTCGGTGAGTGATGAAGGAGAAAGACTTTGATCCTGCTGTCTTACTGTAGCAAAAGTATGAATCACCTGCCTATTTACTGCTGGATTTATGGACATCCTCTTGAAGTCCAAGCACATTATGGAAGCAATAAGGACTCAGTAGACACAGCTCTGTCACATGGCTGCGAGAATATGCATTACACTGTATGTGTTTAAAAAGAAGAAAGACTTGTGTAGGTTCCTTAACTCTCATCTCCTTCTCCTTTCAATTTAATCTCTGCCCATACATATGAGGAAGGATTTACTCACCAGCTGTACATTTAATGAAATACTTCAGGCTTTATTTTCCTTTCCCAGTTTTCTACCTATCACTCATTTTCAGTTGAAATTTATCCAACTAATTTCACTGGGTTTTCATTGAAGAGCTTGTTAACTGGTGAGGTGGTGAGAAGGAGCCAAAAACCCTCCAAAACTAGCAAACACAACAGCTCTTCAATAAACTTCTCATTATTTCCTGCATCTGTGTATTTCACAACTTCTGTCTGTGACAATGTGTTTGGTTTGACTGCCAATAGTATCTCTCTCTGGGACCTCTGCTCACAATTTTTTGCTGCTTTTGCAGCTTGTCAACATTTCCACTATATAAGCATACAGATGATAAAAGATGCTAACTCAGGTTGCTGAGGCTGACAGACACTGAAAAGCTGTGAGCAAAATCCACAAGCAGAATTGATAGGGTGAATATTTGTGCCTTCACATGCCTTATCTTTTCTGCATGCATTCCAGCAAATGGTTTCTGCCTGCAGTGTAGCAGTCTATGGGTTATGATTTGCTCTAGCAGATTCCCCTTTCTTTTATCTTTAATGCCAAGTACTCAAACAAAGCATGTTGTTTCAAGGTGTGGCTCTTTGCTGCTTTGTAGTCAATTTGATTGCACTCTGCAGCTACTTCATCCTATTGTCTTTTTATTCCTGTTTAGGTTACACAGCAGGATACACAGAGAATAGTCTTGTATAAATGCAAGCTCTGGCACAGAAACACTATCCAGTGCCTTGACTTAAATATTTTCCTGGGAAGATGACTTTAAATAGAGTTTTACTAGCTAAGGAGTTAGGTGATGACTCTGTGCACTCAAGATGTGGCTATCTTGGTGTCCTGCACTGGAATTCTGCACTAAAATATGTGAAAAAAAAATTGTTTTGGCAAATAAGATGGCACTGCAAAGACTACTAAAATAAACTTCCAGGGAATTGATTAGTATATGTTAGATTTTATTCAATGGGGTTTGTGAAGCTTTGCACACGTTCACCTTCCAGAAATCTGGAAGTTTAAAGATTCTGGGTAAAGCAGAGTCAGTCCTACTGTGTGCTTTTCACATGAGAATAACAAGAGAGACTACTGAGAGACTAATAGAGACTGAGACACGGCTAAAACCATTTGCAAGCTGAAGCCTGTAAACAAAAACTTCATATTAAAAAGGGCATCTGCAAAATTAAAAAAAAAATTATCCAGGTGCACCATGAACACACGTGCACACAGAAATTAAAAACTAAGCATGCATGGTCACCTTTCACTTCCACACCAGATAAGATGACACATTTTCCTGTCCTTTTATTTTTGTGACTATTATAATACTATATACCTTGGTAATCTAAATGCAAACTTTTCTTTGGGTCTTGTATTTTATTAGGGTTTAGGTTTTTATTTCACCTATGCTTTCAATAAATCATTTCTCCTGCTGAATTTATGCAGCTGTCATTCTGTTTCTAAATAGAAAGGAACCCAGTATATTTTAAAAGAAGGAGGGACACGCAACACACTCATTCTTTCTAAGTTATATGGAAGAGAGAGGCATTTATTTCTGGAAAACACGGAGATATGTGTTAAGCTGTGGTCTGCTACGACTGACATTGTTGGAATATTATACAAGAATATGGCTGTACAAATCAATTCTTACAATAAGCAGACATCAAGCTATATCTAAGATTACAATGCAGAAAATATAGTACTGGAATTATTATTTTTTTTAATAGAATATGTTTATGTTATGAAAAGACTTATTTGTTTTTTGAATAATGCTGTTAATCAGTTCTGTTAGTAGGTATTTTAACAAGCAGCTCTAAAATTCATCAAGTCAATTAGATGTGACTAAACCATCATCCTGTTTGAAACAATGGCCATCTTCACACCTAGACAAGCTTTGGACTGCCAAAACATAAGGGCTATGACTAGAATTGGGCTACTATAACGATCTGCTATGTATATTCTATGCATTATTTACATTATAAGTGATTCCACATCTCTTCATGTACTCATACACTGTCAGTAGTACATGGTATTTCCCAGACTTCATCCCTACTGTTAAAACAGGTTTGTGAGGTGGAAAAAAATGTATTGCATTGCCTTTTATTCCAAATCAATAAAAATAATTTAGTTTAAAAATAATTTTAATTGTCATGACTTAGATACTTATGAAAAAATCAGGCATCAATAAATTTTGTGTCTTTACAGGGGAAGAAACTGGTTGATTCCAGACAGATACAGCACTGGCTTCAACTCTTTGTAAATACTTTATCTTTATAAATACTCTTTTGAGTAGGTGAGAAAATAGCTACTCTTTTATCCTAATTGTCATTCAACATACTGGGTTAAAAATTGTTCTATGCTGCCTCCAACAGGTACTGTCTCAACACAAATTTTTACAATGACCCACTGACAATTTCAGCTTCTCTGTTTCCAGATGAAGGTCAATCATCTCTACTGAGTTTCCTAATGTACTTTTATTTAGCATGTAAAAGCATTGCCCGCTGCCTTGATGACATAAAGCTTCATGGGCCTAGGCAGCAATATTTCATTTACAAAAGAGTCCAAGTGTGAGAAGTCAAGTTAGAGCCACAGCCTGTGGATGGTTTTCCATTTGTCCTGACACAGTACTTATCCTATCCTCTGATCATCAGGGTCAAGAGGAGGTAAACCTGGGGGGTGAGAAATAATATCCACTGTGAATCATGACTGGATGATAGTGCATCTCCTGCTGGTGGCATGTCATGGAGCCTATCTAGACTGGAGAATCTTCTACAGGGTGGGCACCGATGTCATTTCTTCAGTACAGCTGCTGCCACTGGGACATGTCAAAATTTTTTCCCCCTTTGCAAGACAGCAAAACTGAGGAGGTCCAGAGAACAACTACTTTTAAATAAAATCTGTTGATGCCATTTCAGAGGAAATGTGTGGTCTTCAAGAGTATTTTTCTAGCTGTATTGAGAAGCTACTCTTCACTGTTGGCCATTGCAAGTTACCAAGTGACAGGTTTTAGATGATGAAATCAATGTGGCCTAGTTTCCAGTGAACCAGTGTTTTAAGTTCCATCCTCGGCAGAGTAGTGCCTGCTGCCTTCTCTGTGTGGATTGTTCCTGGAGTTGAGGTAAGATCCTCTGCCTGACAGAGATAGTGGTGCTGTGCTGGCTGTGATCAACACACGTGTTGATCTGTGAGCCTGTGTGGACAAGAGAGAAGTGAGGACAGCTGAGCTCATACTGCAGCTTGCCTTTCTCCAGCTGTTATGCTTTGTAAGGACTTCATACCTTTGGGCCCTTGTCTTTCTGTCAAATGTAGTCAACATTAGCTCTCAGGTTCAAAAGTTACGAGAGGGAGAGACAGGTCAGAGCTGACTGACAGGCAGAGAGAATGGCAGGCAATGTGATCATATTTATCTCCTTCAGAAATCAGATCTGTAAGTCAGATGAAAAACTGTAGACTGTATGTCGGTGTGAGTTCAAAAGCTTCTAAACGCCAGAGCGGTAAATGTATTTATGCACCTCATCTTAACTCGGATAAAAGGAGAATTAGGAACCTAAGTAATGTTAAAAGTCTAACCTAAATGACTTTAATAGGATTTCCTGTATCAATTGAGTAGCCTTAATCCCACTTGCTGTATTTAAAATGGTAGATGATAGGAGTTTTGGCACTGATTTTGAAGAGTCTATCATTTTAGAAAGCTTACGTAAGAGCAATGATAATGCCTGAAGACCTTGAAAAATATAAAGTCGCAACATTACCTGCCTTAATTTACACACTGGTGAAAGTGTCAGTGGGAAAAACAAAGCTTAGGTTGTGCCAAATAGTCAACACTGAAAAAATGTTCCTACAAGTTTTCACATTGATCCAGGCAAATAAATAAAAATAAATATAGGATAAGAGATCTCCCATTTTTTTCTATAGCCAGTTAAAACATAAAGCATGTCAGAGAAGGCCACCAGGGAAAATTTTGCAAAGGCACAGTCAAGGCAGGCCTTCAATTGGTTTGCATTACTTCTACATGCAAGATGTGCAGCAAAGAACCATATGTTGTGGTAGATAAGGCAAACTGATGCTGTCAGGACCTGTGAGCAAATTCTGGCTGATAACTGTTTTCAAGAAGGATTGCAGATGAAAGTGTGCAGAGTGACTAGAAGTATAGATGTAACACCTGTATCTGCTTGGCATTGTGAAAGTAAGACTGGTGGCCTCACTATCAAAATTAATTTCTCCTAGTCAAATGGAAAGCAGATTTCATCAGTGGGACCAACATCTCAATATCAGTATTTTTTCCCCAGTGAAGTTGCTTTTTAAAAAAAGGACTAATTAGTTTTACACTGTTATTTCTTTAAACTGAGAACAAGGATCCTTTTATATGTTTTTCAAATAACCAATTTAAGCCAAATGGTGTAAAGCTTTAAGCTTTAAGATGTAAATAAATCTTTCCAGAGGACAATTCATTTACTGCAATCCAAGACTACAAAATTTGCTTTCATTTTCTAGTGTAAAAAACAAAACCTACGAGAGAATTCTGTGTCAAGACATTTGGATTTAAGATGTTAGACAGATATTTAGGTACTGCACTTGCAGTTACTAGACTGTTAACATCAGACATTTCAGGAAAAAAATTTCAATCCAAATTGGCAGATCTCTGCACAAGCAGATTGGTAATTCTCTGTGAAAACTTTGAGTTTAGATGAGGAATATCTTCTGCAAAGAAATGGTTCTGAGTAGTTTTACTGCAAAACCTAAATGAATGGCTTGATTTTCAAAAGTGTTTAAACTGGCACAAAGTACTAAAGGAGGATAAAGGACTTCTCAAAATGATGTCTACTGAGAAGCTTATCTCTAGAAACTTATAAAGACATCAGGCAGAGTCTGAGCAGTGCAAATAGTTTGACCCATTTAAATTCTAAGCATTAGGGCACTATTTGCCCACCTCTCTAATGGCAAAATGAAAGCTAATAAATAACTATATTGCATCATCATTTCTTGCTGCCTTCAGGGAAACCCTGTTTACTTAGACACTTGTGAAACAATATTTGAGTATTTCAGTGAGATACAAACTTTAATCCAGGTTGGCAATCACTGGGTATTCACTGACTCAGATGAGTTAATAAATGAATTAGGTATTTTTATCCTTGATTTTCTTTACTGTTTTCCTCAGTGAATTCAACTAGAAAAGAATACTGTCTATATTGTTGATACTAATCATATTAATAGTCTCTATTATGGCACCATTGAAGGAAGCACAGGAGAGCCATTTCTATCTTCTCTCAATGTTTTACTTTCTTTTAGTGCATAAAGCTAGCCAGAGGACAGAACTATTCTTAAGCACTGAAATAGTCCTTCCCTATGATGTCCTTTTGGCTGTCCTTGCAGGGGAATTTGGTATAGTAACAGTGAAATTAAATAAAAGGCATGTGCACAGAAGGACTGAGAAGGTAGTTCCATGATGTGTTTAATCCAAAAAGATGTCTGTGATTCCAAAAAAAAATGCAAGTTGAATAATGTTATGTATGTATTGATGGTATGACTACTATGGTTGATGTTACTCTATTCTCTTAGGTTCTGTGAAGATGCAGAACAAGTTGGTCCATGGCCTCATGCAGCCTACATCTATACATAAAAAAGACATTAAAAGACAGAATTAGAGAGAGGATAAGAAAACAGTGGAACCATACTGGTCAAAATAATAAGCCTAAAGTCTAAAGTCTGCACGTCTGCAGCCTAGGTCTTGAAAAGCCTACAAATGGCCTAGACAAGAGCTTCAAGGAGGAACTGAAAGAAGACTCATTTATGGAGCTTCTGCTCTTCTGAGGGCAGAAGGAGGCCTGCACCTAATTCTAACTCACAGCTAAAAGAAACCTGGTGCCATAGGTTAGAAGGCAACAGTAAAAAGTGTTTGATTTGAAGATAAGTGTCTTAGATTTGATGTGACAGATAAATGGGAGTACACGAAAACACAGAGAGCTAACAATTTCAGATGTGTGCAAAAAGCAATTTTTACAGCAGCCTAGTAGACAGGTGTGACAAGGGCAAGACTGAAGTTGACAAGACCAGAAAAAGGTCTCAATAAATGAGACAACCATAACATGAATAAGAACTTCAGTTTTGTGCGTAGACAAAGAGAATTCTGTTCTAGTCACATTGTATAGAGTGAATTATTAAAAAAAGGCACTATGATCTAGTGATGAAGATACAGAGGAGCCTGATAGATGTTCAGGTACAGCCAAAATGACAGGCAGAGAGATGACATTTGCCACAGCAGCAAGGTAGAGGCAGAGTAGGGTTGGGCTGTGAGGGTGAGACTGTTGGCTAAATATCCATCAGAGGATGCCAGTAAGACATACTAGTATTTTTGTTGCCACTGATAAAAGTTTTGAAAGTGAGAAGTGGATGCGACAACCCTAAAAGAGCATGACTAATTGCATAGAAATAAATGGTACTTGATATATATCTGAAGGCAATACAACTACAAAACAGAGCATTTACTGTACTCTATCTCAGAATTATTAATCAATTCTGTCCTGTTGCAAAGGGGTAAGGTATCTCATCTTTGATTTCTAACAGAGTTATTTCCATCTCATTTTAGCCTATTTTTAAACTAAGTGGGTAAAAGGTTTTGCTTCCAAACAAAAGTAATATAGTCTTAATGCAGATCCCTGGTATGGGCCATTACTAACCTCCTATTTGGAGAATGTAATTCACTCCAGTTTTTTGTTTGCTTGCTTTTTGTTTTCCTTACATATTCAATACTTAATTCATAGCAAGCATTATTCATCCTCTTCAAATATCTTCATTCTATGAGAGAGCTTGCTGAAAAACTAGAGAAACAGTGCTTTTAGGACATCTCTACTTGCATTTTTCTCTACCTTTTAATAGGCAAGGCAAAGCACTTTTCTTCCTCTTTGCAAAGACTGTGTGGCCTGCCATATTTCTGCAGCTCTGTCCTCAGACTTCTCTGTAAACTTTCCATTTTCTGTCTTACAGATCATGCCAGAAAATATTGTTTAAAACACTGACATCACTCAGTTATATGGATTTACATCAAGAATTAATTTGGCCTGGTATAAAACTAATAGCAATTTCAAAACATGGCAGGAGAAAAAAATTCCTTACTTAACCTAAATTTTTTTAGTTAGCTTGCATTGGAAAATGCAAGACTAACTTAAGAAAACATCACTTGTCCTACCTTAGCATTAAATACTAAAAAAAGCCATATAGCCTTATTTTGATCCTGAAACTTAGCAAATTTCTTATAGTTCTTTTTAAAAGAAATCATGACTAAATCACTTTTTTTAAACAGTGACAATTTACATAACCTTATGCCAGTGAAATAGAAATTAACTCTTTCTTGTTCCTATCTGAGGTCCTTCCAAAGTGATCTATTTGCAGCTCCTAAACCTGAATTCTCTGTTTTCAAATAACATCACAGATCATAACAAGTGCATTGTAAACCACAGACATCAGCACATGTTTCTTCCACATCTGGATTTCAAGACACTCTATCCTGAGCCTGGCACAGGGGGTAGCTCCTCCCCTATTTTGAGGACTCACAGAGCCGAGGGCTTCTTTCTTGGCTCTTGGCTGAGATGACCACCCACAGTTCTGGTCCTGCCTATGCTGCAGACTCACATCATCATCAACTAAGATTTTATCAACCTCTTCACATGAAAATGAAACAGAAGTGTTGAAAAAATAATTAGGTTGTTAACCTCACTCCCTGCACCAAACTTAATAAATAAGCTAAGTAAAGAATAAAATCAACTAATTTGATTTATCCAAATGTGACTTCTGGTTTAAAAGAAAGACTTTGATTTTTGACAATTTGGCATATCGGAAAATGATGACACTCTAGTACAAAACCAAAACTGGTGTTAAACTGTAGCAGCAAAAACAGACTGAAGAAAGAAAATAGTATATATATAAAACTTGTGTATCCATTTCAGACGTGCAAAGAAAAAGAGAAGGAGGAAGCCTTTGAACAATCAACCTCATATTAACTAAGGGTTGCACTAATATTTTCTAATTTTTATATTTAAGATTATGGATATCAGCATTATTCAAAGATGCACTGCAGATAATTAAGCCTATTTTTTCATGTCCTAAAAACTACCTTTGCACAAAACTCTGAGTTTCTGATTAATTTCTTCTCTATAGCTCTACAGTGATCTAAATCCTTTATTTTCCTTAAGGTCAGTATCCTTAAACTGTTTCTTCACAGACTATGTTTGAAGCATGAAAAATACCTGACATAATGTAGACATACTGAAAGATTAGCTTCTCATGTATATCATCCTAGTTTATATACCTCACTCTGCTTCCCACCCTTGTGCTTAACAGAGACTTTGTGCTTTGGCCCTGTGTAAAACAGACTTCTTATTACACCTAAACGACAGATTAAATTTGACTGCAGTGCACTTATCAATAACTAGGTCCAAATTCTTCAGGCCCAGATGTGCACCCTTTAGAGACTGTTATAACAGCCTCTCTAAAGTCTCTTCCATTGGCAATTCGCACATGCTTTTCCTTCATACCTTGTCACGGGTAGGCATGCAATTCTGCATGCCTGGAGAGAGAAGGGGCAGCTGAGATGAGCAGAGAGCAAGTGTTGTGCCTTTAGCCAATGGTGAAGTAGTTAGATAACTTTCTACCAATTATGTTAGAATATGCAAACCTTCTGATGTGTATAAATGTCTATTCTGCAAACAATAAATTGTTACATTTCGGCACCCCTGAACACGCAGCACACGAGTGATTAATGTCGCTCTGGCCGTCCCGACCGCGACAATACCCTGCCTCAACAATAATTTTAAATGTTTTTTCTATGAATAATAGAAGCCTGGCTTACTTTGAATTTGTCTGTGTCTCTTAAACTATTTCAACTGTGGTTACTTCGATTTTCCTACTCTTCAATAGCCGTTAGTTCAGCATCTCCAACTCCTTCCCAGCCTTCAGTATTATTTTGACTTTCCCACCAGGCTCCTCCACTTCAGTACTTCAGCTCCCTCACCCCAAACCTGAAGCCCTCCTACTCCTGCCCAAATAATCAGAGCTTTCTCATGGGTCTCAACTTTGCCAGCCTACTTCTCAGGCAAGACTTGAATGGGTGGTACAAGTGTCAGCACTGCATGGGTACAGCCCAAGCAGCTGCCCTCAGCCGCCTGCCTGAGGTGCACAGGCAAGCAAAATGGTAGGAATAAATCTATTGTTTCCTCCATCTCCTTCTCCATCTATCCCCCATTCACCATATGAGTTAGAGGAGTTTGTTCGGGATTCTGCAAAGAACAGAGAAATGCCTTCCGAAGGGCACTTCCCTCAAAACCACATGAGCACAGCCCGCTTTGCCAGCATTTCACCATCAAGGCAGTAGGAGAGGCAACTGGAGTGGTCTGAGGACTATGGGTATCACAGCTTCTTCTAGCAGATGGAGGGGCTTCAGAGCTCCCCTTGGGGCAGCAGTTTGACAGGACTAGCACACTCTCTGATAGAGAAGCAACGTCACTAACAAATAATTATGCCAGAAGCTTTCAGTGTCAGAATGAGAGGCAGGGGAATTATTGGGGAACTGACTGGTGCACGGCTGACCAAGAAATCTATGGCAGTTGTGCTTTTTTCCAAAGCTTTAAAGAAGTTGGATGAGTGATTGCACAGCAAATGGCTAAAGAATAACTTAAGAAAACAAGTCTTGCTCTCCACAAGGAATTTGGCAGAGTGTTTGTAATTCATACCTGCATAGTTGGCCATAGGGGCCTTCCTGCCCCTTCCTGTGGCCATGTGCGGTAACACCACAACAGCCTTCCTTCATTCCTTATTGGAAGTTACACTTCTTTCAGGACTGATGAAGCAGTCAGGCAATGCCAAGCTTTGTCTTTATTTAACATATCTGAAGAACTACTTATCCAAATCACTTTGAATCTGGACATAAACTTTTTCTCCAAATGCCAAAGAAACTAATGGAAAATTATCTATTCTGAGAGTACCAGAGATGCAGAATAACTGAAATTTATAGTGGAGAGCAGTACATCTCCATAATGGTGAACATCTAGTTTTACTTCTGAAACAGAAAACTCCATTCTGGAAAAGGAGAAGCCCAAGCATTTGGATAGCAATCTTATTCATGTTGCCAAGAATATTCCTGTTGTTGTGTTGACTAATGAAATAAAGGTTAATATTTTACTGTCACAATGAGTTCCAATTGCCCCTGAATTTATGAGATGGGCTTGGCAGCCCTGAGCAAGTCACACTAGGGTAGCTTATTTCAAGCACCACCTAGTGGATCTATTTAAACGTTACCAAAAATAAAGAAACTAGCAAAATATTTTTCCTTTCGAAATGGCAGCTGTCAGTCTCCCCTCTTTAAATCTTGCAATTTGATTGCTTGGTAGTAGCAAGTCACTAAATTAATAAAGGTGAAAAAATTATGTTGAGTATGCACAAAATGTGGCTCTTACTGGGCCTCAGCACAGGACATTCTCTTCCCAACTTGTTAGGCTCAAAACATTAAGAGAGGTATGTCCTTTATT
Source organism: Calyptomena viridis (assembly GCA_013390005.1). Classification (NCBI taxonomy): domain Eukaryota; kingdom Metazoa; phylum Chordata; class Aves; order Passeriformes; family Eurylaimidae; genus Calyptomena; species Calyptomena viridis. The sequence continues at coordinate 37,953 of WEIV01002628.1, forward strand.
GGCCAGAATTCCCTGAGTAAAGAAAAATTAACTTCCCTCTTTAAACGAAAACAAGTAAGACTGAAACATCATTATTTTAATACTGGACAATAACTAACCAAAGAAGACATTTCTAATCTTGTTCACTGGTCAATAAAATGTGGCTTTAATTATATAAGTATGTAATTTTTAAAATGTAGTGTATTAATCTAAAGACACTTGATAGGCCTCCTATCTCAGCAATTTCCTAAAGTAAAAACAATATAACATGAATTAATACAGTAAATTTATTAATACCTTTATTCTTTTTGTTGATTTAAGTATGGAGGGATGGTTACTTCTTTTAAATTCTGAATTCGATCTAAGCATTGCATCATACGGTGTATAATTCAGACATTAAATATTAACCTATGAAGAACATTTTTCAGCAAGACTTCAGACTTACTGTTGTGAGAAACTGAGGTTTGATTAAAAAAAATAAAATATTGAGATCTTTAAAATGATGGGTGATCAGCCTAAAGTAAACTGAGTTTGCCCTGACTCAGGACTGGCAGCAAACCTTGAGAACCTGAGTACTCATGCCTTGTCTAATTAGGGAGTTAACCAGTGCAGACCATGCCATTAAGATTAGGGAATAAAGATGGCCAAGACCAGGCAACTCAAATATAAAATAGAAAGAATGAAGCGTCATAGTAAGAGAAAACACTGTCATGTCAGAATCAGCATGACTGTTTATGAGCTGCAGCTACTGGTGGCTGAAAGATCAAAACAGCAGCAAACAGAAATTAGTGAAATAACTAAAAGCAGAAGCCATTGCTCTGAAAAAAATAATCCTGAGCTCTCTTCCTTGGAGACACTTTTGAGTGGACTAGAATTAATGGTGTTGATCCAGCCGCTGATCAGATGTTTGATTACATAGGTTAATGAAAAGCCTTAGAAAACTGGACAGCTTCTATGTCTGGAGTGAAATACAAGGAATGTAGAAAGGATTGTATATCTCTTTGATGAAGCTGTTAAAATAAAAATGGATTCATGATAGCCAATGGGTTATGGATTCCATCATGTAATTAGTTATGTCAGCTGTATTTTATATTTATTTATCCAATTAATCTATATTTAGAAAAAGAAAGGTCTTAGTCCTAACTTTTGTATATTGAAAGTATTTTTTACCCATTTTACACTAAACTCACAGTCTAGATTTAACTTGCTATTTTACAGGAATGTGTGACTGAAAATAGATCAATTCTTGTAAGGAACACTGAGATACAAGTAGTGAAAAAGAATAAAGAATAAACATTTGCCATTAATGAGGAAATGTATTTACTTTTAGTTGACTGAATGGAAATGATGAATGTACCATGTACTAATCATCACAATTTTATCTTTATTTTGCAATCAGCTAAGTTGATTTGGTCTGTATGTGGTACATTACAAGATATCTCTGCTTTAAAACAGAACTTAAGTTGCACTGTTCCTACTACTACCAATGGGGAATGACACTTTGGTGCCTATTTGTTCATGGTATTCTTTTGAAAATGTTTAGATATTAAAAATATAAATAAAATGTATTTATTTTGTACCTAAATATATAAATATCTTTATTCTGAGGATGCTGAGTGGCTTCACTAACAAAGTGGGTATAGGTCTTACATATTTCAAAGAAAACAAAGCTTTCTCCTTCTCCAATTTTGTATTATTTCAGAGTGGAGGAAATACAAAATATCGAATGTTCTGATTCACAGGTCTCCTTCTCCAACATATTATGGTCAAGGAAATAGTCAATTAGAGAAATCAACTAAATTCTATCATCCTTTGGTGATTAATACTTTTTATTATCATATTAATAGAAGGGTGGGTGGCTGGATTTTGTGCCGGAAAAGGTAAACTCTTATCATGGTTTAGCAATGCAGAACTAACATCTGCTGCCTTCTGCAGCTTATATATTTTTGACAGTTAAATTCAGCCTCAATGGTGTCAATGGACAAAATCCCACTGATACCGTACAATGATACCAGGGTTGAATTTATCCTCTCACATTGCTCAGGGAGAATGGATGTACATCTTTGTCCTGGTTTGCAACAAATACGTTCAGAGGGATAAACATTCCCTGGTAAAAAGGAGGCCACAGCTCCCCCTCGGTGGGAAGAGAGAACCTGGAAGATTCAGAGTCCTTTTGTTGATATGATCTCCTTCTTCCTTAGCCACAGAGGGGAAAATGTGGGGGCCCCCCCCAGGCCAGTGAAAGGGTCTCCCAGTGAGGTTTCNTGCAGCTGTGGGAAGGAGTGTTAATGAGCCCAAAGGCTCTGCAGCTGGGACCTGAGTGTTCCAGGGATCTTGCTGGAAATTTCCTCCTCAAACTGCTGTCTCAGCTCTCGGGCTCAGTTTAAAGACACAGAAAGGCCCAAGATTCATTTTTCCTGGTGTAGAGTTGGCGATATGGCGATATGGGATACATCATAAAGTCACCCCATTTTTATTCAATGGTACTCAAAGAACACAGAGAAAACCAGAAACCTTTCTGGTCAGTCAGAACCATGCTTCCAAGGACTCTGAAATCCTGGCTTGTATCTGGACCAGGATTCCTTAACAAAACTTCAGTACCTCAGGAAGTAAATAGTTTTAAGGAGATATGTGCAGTATGTCATCCAAGCACAAAGTTACCATAGTTCATCGTAAAAAACCTTAATTCTAAAATGGTGATTCTGAAAATTAAAATAGTTCTTAAATAAATGAATATGACAATATAATCTAATCATTCACGATGTGATAAGGTGATATACATAAAATAAGCATATAACTTAGCAGAGGAACATGAAACAGATGCAAAGAAAGGATAACTATTTTATCTCTTTCTAAGGCAAATGTCTTTCAGGAACACAATTCTTCACTTCTTGCCTCATTGCACTTTTACTTGGTGGGGTGCAATATAAGGGTGCAATATTACACCCTTACTTTCTGAGGAAAAAAGAAGTGTGTAGAAATAACCCAACATATAAAAGTATGGCCTGAAAAATACGGCTTCTGATAGGAAGAATACCATACTGTTCTAAATTTTAGTTAATTTTATGGAGTACAATGGAGATTAGGTAGGTGTTGTAGACATTCAACACTCAAATAATGAAATTTGACAACATTCTGTAATTATATAAATGGTTTAAGAACATTAACAAACGACTCATCTTGCATAGACATACCTCTATAGACAGCAAGATCTAGACCTAGGTTCAGGGTTTGGGGAGAGGTATTACTTTAATTCTCTTGGGATCTGCGAGAGCAAGTGAGCTTGGAGCTAGTGCTGGAGATAAACTTCCAGTGCCTCTTCTGGTTAGCAGAACATCTGCTATAACATCTCCTATATTATGCATATGACTTTTGAGTCTAACCAAACAAACTACATAGCAAAACGCATCTAGGAAAAAATTTAAGCATCAGTGATAGAAGGATTTGAGAAAGTTTTGTAAGGTTATAAAATTGATGAAAATATTCCAAGTTTAGAAATCAGATTAATGGAATGGGATCTGGTATGGATGCTGGGAGAAGAGTCGTATACCTCATTCTACCAAAGAGAAAAGTTGCAGGACTTCTTCAACAAGAATGAAAAATACAGAAGCCTGTGAGAAAGACACAAGTTTCTGCCATTTCTGAAGAAAAAAAAAATAGCAAAAAGTTTTAGGGGAAAAAAAAGAGAAATAGGGCATTCCTGTGACATGAAGAGCTGTGCAGTAAAAATATTTCATTAATCTAATGAAATAGTCAAAGAGTGCAGGAGTCAAAATGCTGCAGTCAGATGCAGAATATTACTTCAGAAAGGTTTACAGGTGTTTTCCACCATGGTAAACAGAAAATCATTAAAAAGGTGCAAGAATTGTGTACCCTTTCCATAATCCATTGAATCCTTTTTTCCAAAATAAGTGCCAAAGCAAATTTATGGAACAGGTGACAGTCTCAGCAACTGCACAGACAAATTACTGTCCCTTTGATACAGCAAACTTTAATTACAAAAATTTTTCTTGCATCTAATGTCTGAGGTGGGAGTCATTTGGTGGAACCCAGTTCATGACAATTTTTCTTAAACATCAGGAAAATTATAAATTCAAATTAAAATCAGAGAATAGCATTCAGTACATATCCTCATGTAACCAGGTTACCTTGTGAGACTCCTAAAATGCTAGCTTTGTGTACATTTACCTACAGCTCATCAAAGCCAAATCTTGTGACAGGAATGAAATACAAAAGCAGCTGTGCTGGAGTAAAAATGTCACAGGCTAAATGGAACTAAAGAAGCTTTTCTTACTACAGGTCACCTAAAAACACTTGGACAAATGGTATGGTGTCTGAGCAGTGTCTGTCCAATAGTTTCATGATTTTTCTGGTCTGGCATACAAAATAATTTGAAACAGATGGGAACAGGCCACGGGCTATTTGCTAATGGACTGGGAAAAGTACAGTCTGAAGAGGAGCATGATGAAGACCAGAAGTAATGTAGCTATATAAAATATGTCCACTGGGAATCTTCTGTAGCACAGTGTTACTGTACCTCCAGGCTGTAGTCAGGACGATATCAGAGCTGAGCCTCAAACACACAGTTATGATGAACAAAGCTGTACCCCAAAAGAGAAATTGCTCTATATGATTAGGAGCAAGGCAGCAAGAAACATTAATTTGACACAAAATATGAGTGAAATTTAAGTTTAAAAAAACCAGACTGATGGACAAGGGGCTTTGACAGAGAGAATGTAAGAAATAAAGGGCTAGATATATATACATATACAATTTTTAAGACTGTCTTTCATAAGAACTAACCAGAGAAGATCTGTCAGTAACTAATCACTGTTGTGGACCCAGCCTATCGTGATATGGCTACACGCTACCTTAAGCCAAATAGATAGCACACACTGGTATCAAATATACTAGTGCTGTACATTAGTAGCTCTTTGGAGAAGACCCTTCTGGTGTGAAAAACTTCTGTTTTACCTCATGCTGCCAGATAACAGAACCCAGCAAAAATAACACATTGTAAAACAAAATAAAATCAAAGTATCTAGGGGGTGAAATTGTCAGTTAAACACAGCAATCTTTTTTTAAAGACAGCATACACTAATTTAGCTGCTTAACTCTGTCACAGAGTATTAGCTTTGAGCTAATACACTCCATTTAATTGTCCATCAATTACAATTTTATTCTACAACTATTTGCAGTCTATCTTACAATTTTGCAGTCCTTTCATACAATGTTCTCCTCCAGATTCTTTCCTAAGTGCAACCTTGTATTTCCTCATTTCTAAGAAGTGCATCAACAACATTAACATACCGCATAACTTTATCAGTCTTTTATGATTAGTGTATTTTCCAGAATGACTGATGCATATTTTGAAAATCTCTGTTATGTAAATGCTACTATACATTCAGAACTGTTCAAATATTGGAAAGAATGCTTGCTGGAATCTGACACCTGCCCCGGACTTAAGCATACAATTGAATTTCACATAGGGTGCAGAACATGTAGTTGTTTAATAACCACTGAGTAAATTATATATTATAAAGTCTTTATATATTCCTATATTTAATAGCTCAGAAATATTAAATCTCACACACACAGAGGGAAATTTTTCATTTATCTGCAGCTGAGCTCTGCTTTTCATGCATGTATACCCATGTTATAAAGACTTCCATTAATGCAATGATCCTTCATGCCAGATGAAGTTGAGCATCCCAGTCTCTTGACCCCATCTAATGCTAAAGAGCAGTTGGAGGTGTGCTAATAATTGGAACATTCTGGAAGACATGTTCATCAGCAGTCACCAACACCCAAGCTTTGATTTTGCCTCATGAATCATTCACAGATTCTCTCAATCACAGATAATAATAAAAATGTTGGTTACTGGGCATATCTGAGGGCCACCTAGTCCTGCTCACTGTTTGGAGAAGGTCTATGACCTACACTAGATCATAATGTACTGATGAATTTTTACATATATATATATATTCGGAGATGGTAGAAAAAGAAGAACACTAGTAGCATGTATTTTTAACTTATTGAACAAGTGTTTTCATAATCCTTTTGAGCTGTTAGACTATACTGAAAAAGAGAGGCAGCAGGCTCTTTACAGTTTGTTGTCTAGTATTAAAGATTCATGGAGACACTTTCCATGTGTAGCCAAGACTTGACAAAGCACCTGTTTTACAATCTAGTGACAGCCTTAGAGATGCATGAGAAAATCATGGTCTTGGTCTTCTTTTTCATTTTAATGGTTAAGAAAAAAAATCTTCAATGCATTTTCTGAGCATTTCAGAACTTGTGTCTTAAATCTCAACCATTTTCAAAGAAATTGTTACCATATAGTTTTCCTAATTTTTCAAAAATACATATGTTCTTTTTCTGGGTTTGTCCAGTCAAGCTGGAGGGAAAAAGGTATCTGAGAAGGGTAAAAACAGTCATCCTTCTCTCCTTTAAGTTTTCCATTAAGATGGCACAATGACTACACTAAAAACAGTAATGGAAAAATCCAAAAGGTTTTGTTGAATGTAACAGGGAAACCTTTGACAAGGACCTACTAATTTCATGGTCAAACAAAGGGAACTCTTCTCCTTCTGAGCTCTGTTGTTGTCTAGAGCTGTATTTCTAGAAGGGCCCCACGACCTTTCTAGGGTCATGAGCACACGTCTGTGTGGCATGCACTTCAAACAACCATGAGGAAATGGAGTCCTGATGAGAATGTTACTGTTGGTTGGCACTCCCTGTTCAACTAAGTCAATTCAGAAAACTGCCAGCAAAGTGACTTAGAAATGGCTCCATCGGCACCAACTCTGCCAGTCACGCAGTGGATGACACAGATCTTCAGTATGATAATCTGATGGCAAAGGGTGGAGGAATCAAACTATCATAGCTCAGATCACAAATAACATTCCTGAAAGTAACTAGTGGATGATGGAAAATTAGAGGGGATAAAAAATAGGCCTAAAAGCATTTTGAAAAACGAACCGCATTTATTTCTGAAGTCTCTAGAGCTACATAAGGCCGGAACTTGAACTATAATATTACAGAACTAATTGCCACAGAGCATTCCAGCAAGTCCTCAGAGGCTTGCATTATTCCCCATCAAAAAGGTTCATTTGAGCCTAAGCTTGCAATGCAGACTGGAATCCTGCTGAACTTGCACTTTCTTTAAGGATAATTTTCATTCTACCACATTCCTAATGGTATAGATAAGGAGGAACAACGTAGAATCATTTCACAGGATAGACACCAACGTTGTCAAAAACTGGAAATATTTGCAGCACATTGGATTTTTGTCATACAAATCAGAGCAATCATTATCAACTGAACAAAAAATTCCTTGTGCTTTTATTTATTCCCCTATTACATTGCATATTTAACTAAATAGACATTATTAAGTCACTAGGGGCCAGCACTATCTCAACGGCAATACAGTATTTCTATAAAAGAAAAAACATTTAAAATCCTAAATATTCCAAAACAACTGTCCGCCTCCTCTAAAATGAATGACCTTGAGTCAAAATCAATGAGATGTTAAACAAGTAATAAATTTGAATTCCCCTTTCTTGATGTCCATTTCAAAGTTTTTGACTGCTTTCTTTCCAGATTTCTTTGTCTAATCAGGAGGACCAAAAAAATTTAAAACACTGGCACCTTAATACCATTTTATGCTTCCAAAAACCAGGGAGTTAAGAAGCCACATTTCCTAGGTCACAGGATAAAATCTTGAAAACTAGCAAGGTCTTATGAACCAGGTGGTTTAAAGTCTGATGCTTCACTGGCCCAAATTCCCTAATGTGGCAGCTTCTTATTGAGTGTTACTCATGTCAAATTTAGGTCTCTAAGACTGAAACTGGAATTTTCAATGCCATATTCAGCATGTAACTTCATAGGACATACCCATCATGGGTAGTGCCCATGACCTAAGAAATGCTGAGATCTGAATTCTCTTATCAGTGGGAACAGATTAGAATCAACATTTCTCATGGCAGTATTATCATCACCACACCAAAATGCATTGCAAAGTTAGAGTTGAAGTTATTTCACTGTGGTTTAATGAAATAAGAAGATGCCAGGAAAACAAGCAAACACAAAAACCTCACCAAACCAAAGGCAGAAATGAATGCCCAATTTATTGGTAAGGAGAGTATCTAATGTGGGCACTCCTTCCACTTAAATGCCTGTGCTGTTTGACTCACTTTCACTTTTCTTTTGCCTACTCTTTATTTTTTGTATCTAGACTACAATCTTTTGCTAAGAAATTAAAATCCCCACCTGCCAAAGCTGCCTACAGATTAGAAAAACTGGAAAAAAGAGAAAGGAATATAATTTCATTTGGAAGACTGAATCTAAGCAATCCACTTGCTTTTTAATTGTGGTGCTAGAGGTGGGAGTGCAGTCTTACTTGTGGATAGTATTCTAAATGTCTTATTCAAAGTTAGGTTTGCAGATCTACTACTTCATCTAGGTGTCATAAAAGAACATCAACTTTGACCTTGCCAACTGCAGTTTAAATCCATGATATTTTGCATAAAAATATCATATCCTAGCCTCTTTCTTCTCATTCTTGGTCCAACCAAGGCCATTTCTTTCAGTCTATTCTTTAGAACCTATTTTCCACATCCAGACCTATATTATCCTTTTTGCCTCCCTCTGATCTTTAGGGTATTTCTTGATAGGTGGTTGTCAAACTTACAGACTGCCCTGCAACAGAGTAAAAGAACACTCTGCAAGTCTTACCTATAAACAACTCTCAGTAACTTCCAGTACAATGTTCACTCTTCGACAATTTTAAGAAATGATCTGACACTATAAACTGACTCTTCATCCAGAACTGTTACTCTCCCAAGGTCTCTTTGTGCAATTGTTAAACAAAGCAGAACAAAACCAAACCACTTTACTTTGTGAAGAAAAAACACATGCACCAAGTTTCAAAAGGAACTTGGACTGAGAGTCTTGAGGGATGCACTTTCCCATTTCCCTGACAGCTATGTTTACCCAGTTGTATTGGATTTAAGGCATTGTCTCCTTCAAACTCTAAGCAGCATATTACCTACACTGCTGACTTTTCAGATTCGAGTTTTTAAATGCTTAATTCTCCCCTGTGGCATTGCTGAAGTAGTCTCAGATTTTACTGATGGCTGCTACAGGAAGCCCCTATACAACTGCTGAATCTTTTACACTGATTAAGGCCTGTGTAATTCATTAATGATCAAGCTGAGAGCAGCTAAATAAAAAACCTAGTGTTTGACGAGGCATTGTTTGTTCTCCCACCAAACCTGTAGTAAAGCACAGACTTCCAAGCACTGGCCAGTGGCAGAGGGGACACAGGTGTGGCAGAGGTAATCTAAAAGGTTACTAAAAGGTAATCTCATCATCTATGATGTCACCCAGCCAGAGGGCAGAGAGCTATTCTGGACTCCAGCTGCCACTGGCATCCCAGACCCCACTTACAACCCCTTACAGAGGTGCCGTGGGAGAGGCAGCAGGGCCCGTGGCAGGTCCCATTTGGAGTACCGTGTCCAGTTCTAGGCTCCTCAGGCCAAGAGAGACATGCAGCTCCTGGAGCAGGTCCAACAGAGAGCTACAAAGACGATTAAGGGACTGGAGCACCTCTCTTACAAGGAAAAGCTGAGGATGCTGGGCTTGTTCAGCATCGAGAGGACATGACCAAGGGACCTATCAAGGCATACAAATATTTAAGGGGAGGATGGACCCAGGCTCTTCTCGGCGGTGCCAAGCAACAGGACCAGAGGCAACGTGCAGAAACTGACGCACGGAAGTTCCACCTGAACATGAAGAAGCAATTTTTTACAGTGCGGGTGACTGTGCACGGGAACAAACTTCCTGGAGGGCTGTGGTCTCCCTCCCGGGAGATATTCAAAGATCGTCTCAAAGCAATGCTGTGCCACGTGCTACCGGGACGACCCTGCTAGAGCAGGACGGACCAGAACTGGTCCCATCCACTGTCCAAGCCCCCCGCGGGCAGCGACAGCCGCTCAGGGCACACAGGACGAGTCCCCTCGCGGCCCC
>WEIV01002628.1:48612-73609 GCA_013390005.1 Calyptomena viridis
CCCGGCACCCCGGCCCTTCGCTCCGCTCCGGGAGCGCCCTAGTGCCGCGTTCGCCGCGGCGCCCGGCGCCGTCTCCTCTCCCTTGCGCACCCCTCATTCCCTTTGGCTTCTCTTTACCGCATCCTTTCTCTTCCTGCTTTTCGCTTTCTTCACTCGTCTGTTCTTACTTTCCCTCCGGCCTCCGCTTCTTCCAGCTGCTCTCAGTTTCCCACCTAGCCCCGTTCAACACTTTTTTAAGTTGGTCCTTCACGGATCTCAGAATTTGTTATTTTTTTATCTTTGCTAGGCCTTTGCTGGGCTTCCTTTCAGGCTGGAAGCTGTGCTGTCTCAGTGTCCCTGCTTCCTCCATGGACTTCTGCTCCTCCTCAAAAGTTTTGGCCCTGCAGTATCCTGCCTCCTTTTATTTTCTCTTCGTGCCTTTAATGTTTGTTTCTTTTGTCTCTGTGCATGCTCTCCAGCTTCCTTTAAGCACTTATTTCTAGCTCGGTGATCTCTTTGCTTTTCATTGTTCTGTCTTCCATGAAGGTTGCTGCTTGCCAACTTCTCTGGCTCCCGTGTATCTTTTTGGTCTTTGCATGCTTTTGTGTCTGCATTAGATTTATCCCAAAAGATGAGGTGGTTGGGATTTTTAAGGTTATGGAGGTATTTCTCTGGTTTTGGGAGAGGGAGGTGACTAACCAGTGCAGCTTTAGCTGGAGCAATGTCGAACAGTGTTAGGGTAACTCTGAAACGGATACACAAAAAAGCAACATAGAAGTGGTTGCCTCCTAAAGTCTCAAACCTCTGAATACTGAGATCGTTGGGACTAAAAATTTTTAAGAGAGTGTTGGAGCCTGGAGACTCATTCATGCTTAGTTGAAAATATGTGAGAAGATGAATTATAGATCTTCTTGGACTAGCATTTGTTTTTCTAAGTGATTTTTATCTTGCTATAGAGGAATTAAGGATACTGTAACTTGTACTGTTACATTGATTCTTAGTGCATGACAGATTAACAGTGTTTTGTAATGACTAATCCTAAAAAAAAAAAATCCTCCTTAAGGTATTATTTCCTTGTGTGAAAGCTTCGTACAGACTGTATCATTTTCTCAATGTAATTGCCTAGATGAGGAGTGTACAACTTGAAGTTCAGTTTAGAGCACTATATGTTCCTTTGTATGTCTAAAAAGCATTGTAGGTTATTCTCTGATGAATACATGTCAGTCAATTTTAAAGATGACATATTGTAATGCAGTTCAAGTATTGGCAGTAATCTTAAGCTATGAATTTAATTTTTTTTACTTAATACATTATTTTTGTGTTTATTGCTTATGTTTTTCAGGGTGGGGGTCAATCAAAGTTCACTTGTTCGATTTTCAGCACCATTTAATCTTCACATGCTGTAAAATACTAGAATATTCCTTTTTTTTTGGTGAAATTCTATGAATTTTTGGCTCTGTAATGTTTTATAATATCTTTTTTTATAATATCACAATATTTTTATAATAGCATGGTTTTAATAATATTTTAAAGTGATCTCTAAGTTGAAAAGGGTGAAATTGGTAAATAAATGGAATTACCCTGAAGTTAATATTAGAGGATTCTAACTGAACTTGTTTTACTTTTTTTCTCCCACTTTCCTATATATAGAGACCTAAAGGACAGGGAAATAAAGGTAAGCTGATACCTCGTATTTCTGTATAAATCTGTAATATTGCTGTATATGGAGGTTTATGTATCTTCAAACAGTCATGGGAACAGGTTGAAGCTATAGGATATCTTTTATTTCAGAGCAAGATGACAGGAAATTGTGTGCCAAAATGTTATTTCCCAGCATTTTTACTGTGGCACAGCAGTGCATCAATTTAAAATGTTTTATTTTGCAAAAGATTAATGTCAGAAGTCAGTAACATTGTTATTTCTTTTTAGCTGACTTTGTGATACACTTGTATAATCTCTTTTAACAGTACACCTTGGACCTTTCTGTGCAGTGAATAGAATCACAGGAAGAATGTTTTGAACAGCATCCTTAGTTTGCTACAGAGTGAGCATGTGACTAGTTACTCATATCTGTGAGCAGAAAACATCACCTTCCTTGTTCTCAAAATTTTTGTGGTCTCTCTTCATTTTAGCATCAGTATAGAATCTTCTATCAGTGCTTGTAGGCCTTCTGCTTTTTTCATGTTTCTGTCAACTTAGTTTTTAAATATCATACTCCATGGGGTTTCTTTCCCACAGAAACAAGGAACTACTAACTACTTAATATTCTTCTCTCTAAAATTGTTGGCAAGTCAGTTGTAAACAGCATCTCAGATTATATCTTGTAGTTTCTGGTCTGGAATTTGTTTTCTTACTAATATTCTATTTGAAATTTCTTTTTGCCTGAATAGTACATTTGTGCCCATTTAATTCTTAGCTGCTCAGTAAACTGAACTATAGAGTAGCATGCACACAGCTACGTTTGTGTGTTAATGTGCTTATTATACTTATGCAGATAAGAAACATTTTTTTTTTGAGCTCAGGTACTCATTGACCCCCTCTGTTCATTACTTGAACTAATCTAATTTTTCTCTGTGAGCTGTCATTTAATGTTATCCACAGTGTACTTATGCTGTTATTCTATCTATGTGCAGATTATCTGTTTCTTGTTATATATATTGCTTATGAGGTGGCACATCGTTCCTAGATCTTGCTGAATTTGGCCTGTTTTAATTTCTCTTCATTCAGAGAAAAATGAACATGTGTTTACCTCCTCAGACCTTCTTAGTTTGAGTCTTGAATACTTGTTCTCTCGTATTCTAATACTTGTACATTTTTTCCTCCTCCAAACTGCAGTTTTTATCTCCTTCGTGTTTTTGAAATAGTTTGTGGTTTTACCTTTCATTTTGCTCTTAAATAAGAAGAAAAGTCAGATTCATTGTAGCAAGTAGTTCATGACTTCACAATCTTTGATTTACCATTTCTCAGTTTTAGTGAGGTTACTGGGTTGCATCTGTCAGAGAATCATACAGGTAGTTTTTGAACTATACATGTGTGAATTGGAGTGGAAGTATTAAGCATTTCTATTTGGGTGTTGTGTTGCAGTGTGTGAAAATGCACTAGTCAGGTTTACTTTGGCTTATTTATGTTAGCATATTTTTATGTTCTAAGATTTGTCACTGCTGTGGAATGTCTGAATCAAAACACATCTCTTGGTTTGCTATGTAAGGAAGAGATTTTTGCATTTCTGAATTTTTTTTTGTAGAGTGCATCCTTTTAAACAACTGTGACAATAATGAATACTTAACGTTGTATTCTCCTGGTGAGAATATGACCTCAAGGAAAACTATAGTGAAACAGAACAATAATCTCTGCTCTACTAAATTATTTGGTGTAATATCTGCTTAGTGAAACAAAGTTATGATTTAGGATTAGATTAAAGGTCTAGGAGACTGAAGATGGTAGCACAGTGTAGCACCCATAGTTGGCTTTGGGTTAGAGACTTTTTCAAGAGGATAAATTAAGTCAGTATCAGCAATGCTTACGGACCACATGCTAGCAGACGGTAATCTTTTTCAGTTGTCATGATAGGTTTCAACTTAAAGGAGCTTTGAAGGAAGATGTGATACTGAGTTAACAGACTAATCTGAAGTTGGTTCTGTGCAAGAGTAGTAATGTTAAAGAGAGTGGTAGAAGCTGTCCACATGTCTGGTAGAGCATATGAGAGAATATGAGTGAGCAGTAACAGGGATGTATGCATACTTTGTATTGAAACAAAACATTTAGACCTGTAAATTATATTGGGAGGTAGCTGATTTGTATTGTCTAGTGAAATGTTTTGGATGCTTTAGTCTCATTGATAAATTGGTGTACTATGCTTTTTCCCTTGACCAGAATTTGTGGGATTGTTTTAGTGTGTAGGACAGTACTGTCCATCTGTTGTGTCGGATATTAATATTGTTGTTTCAGAGACTTGAATGAGTAAGTCATCCTGTTGTGAAAGTTTATGTGAACTGTACAGCAGCTGGCAACTAGAATAAGAAAACTTGATTGATGTCAGTTCTGATGTTATGTCTTATAGGGGTGTGGTGATGGGGAGAAAAAAGGCATTTCTGGAACTCTCTTCCCCCCCCTTTTGTTTGTTCTGCCGTGTATTGCACCTGTCATAAGAAGATGCTGACTTGTTTTTTTACACTTGCATGTATATAATAATTTTTTATTTTGTAGTAGGTTTAAATGTAATTATTAGGTTTAAAGCAAGAATGAAATGTTACATGTTTCCTTTAGTGTCTATTCTTCACATTAAGGTGTGATGACTTGTAACGAAAAAGTTATTCTTATGCCTTTGGCTATGATTTGTGCATTTTGCAAGTGGTTATTCCAAGGATAGTAGCAGTTAAAAGAATATTACCTTTATATTCCTCTATTTGATGAATTGTTTTTTTTCCCAATATCTAATTACATTGTATGTTTTCACAGTGTGTGCAGAGTATACAGTATTTTTAACATTGTATTGATATGGATATTTTTAGCATCTGTAGACTAGTTTCAGTGAGTATTCTTCATTACTGCCCTGTTCAGTTGTAACACTTAATGTGAAATTTTGGGAATGAGGCATTCGTTTGCTCTTGTTCAGTCTCTGTGTGGGCTACATTCTTCACTATTAACACATTATGTAAAGTTAGAATAAAAAGTCAAAGAAATGTGCTTCTAGTGATGGTATTTCACTGGAAAATGTGTGTATTTACTAGGAAAAGTGTCAATGTAGAAATACTTTGTCACTGGCTTAAGATCTTTATACAGAGTGAATAAGAGAGGAAATACATTTACAAGAATATTCCATGTTAGTTGTAATGCCAAACCGAAAATAATTTTGTCTTCAGTGACCTTTAGATACCTGTGAAACAATAAACACAGCAGATGTACATTTTATGAAGATTAGCTGTCAGAATGTGGAGATTAATTTTGGTAGATACTAGTCTTGACATACAGCTGTTTGTTCCTTTACTTGTGGTTGCATATTTTTAAGAAACTTGTATGCAGCTGCCTATGTTTTTCGTTATAACAGAATTGTATTTGAGAGGTGTGCTGTCTGTACTATTTGGTGAAGTCTAAGCAGTGGGCATGGTGTGGACAAAATGTTTTGAGGCTCATCCTATGTGTAACTGGTCCAAATATAAAGAGGACATAGTGTTCCTGCTCATTAATGGGTTTACCATTGTGTGTAAATTCAGGATGGTTAATGACCTTAACTAGAACTCTTTATTTAGGAAAAAGTAACCCCAACATCTAATGTTTAATATAAATGTGGTATTTAATTAGGAATAGTTTCTATCCAGTTGTAACCCCCATTGTGCTCATCATCTCTGGTCATATTTGACTGTAGCTAGTATAGAAACGCACCGTGCCAGTTTGTAATAACTGAAGTGTCAAGTGTTCTGACTTTTAAATCTTCAAGAAGGTAATCAAAACACAAGTTTCTTTCTTCTTTCCCAGATAATTGCTTTGAAAAAAAAATCTTATGTTTTAAATTAGGAATTTTTACCTCTTTTTACTGCTGTCTGAAGTTAATAAAATTTTCCAGGATTTTGATTATTCCTTGTCGTTATACCTATTCCTTTGTCTTTTTTTTTTCAGCTAGTTTCATTCACTGAAGGCAGTTTTGTTTGAAGTGGAAGTGAAAAAAAAAATTTAGTGCCTTAGTCCAGGCTCCACTTGGTTTACAATGTGAACTTTGTGTGGCAGTGCCCCTCCCCCCAATGAAGCAGAGAAAAACTACTCCTAAACACTGATTTCAGCAAAGTTGAAGATCTAGTTATATGGATGTATGTGCTTTTCAGATGCATTTGCTAAAAGGGAAACCACAGTCAGCTCCTAACTCAGTGTCTTAAGCTGTGAGAAAATCTGTTGTTTTATTGTAACTTCTGCTGTGATGGTTTCTCAGTGCACCTTACTGGTCATTCTGAAACTTCACCCCCTCACTGAACCTTTTTGATAAATAACAAAAAAAAAAATTGCATCTGGAAAACCAGTAAATTTTTCTTTTTTTGAGATCTTCATCAAGTTGTATAATTGCAAGTGCTGGTTTAAGTCCTTGTTCTGCTTTGCACCATGGGAAACTGTGGAACTTAGCAGAAATTTGTGCAATGTGGCTTTGAATAGTAGCCTGGGGGATGGTAGAGAGACACTTCAAGTAACTTGGGCAGCTGGAAAATTCCAGGTAGGTGTAATGCCTTAGATGAAATAGAAGGTAATAGGAGGCCAAGAAGAGCAGGTAGGAAGAGATTCCAGCATATAGTGGTACATGTGTTGGGAAGGGCTTGTAATCATCCTTTGGGACATAAGCTCTTGTTTCTGTCTTGCTTTGTCCCATCGGAGGAGCTTCAGAGATGTCACTAATGCAGCACAGTTATGTAGGAAATGCAGAGTTAAATACCTGAATAGTGGTGCCCTTCACGGTTGTCTTGGTGGGTAACTGCCTTTCCTCCTGGCAGGAGAAAGCTGTATGTTGCAACTTTCCCTGAACCTATTGAATATGTCTATAGATCTGGTCGGTCTGCACATTTGCACTTGGTCTGGTACTTCTGGAAACGCTGGATTTACTGCCTGTGCAAATAAGGTGTGCCTGTAGTTTTTCCTCTGTCTGTGGATCTCAGGAAAGAATAGTCAGGAATAGTCTGCTCTAGTTGCTATCTTTTCAGACCTCTCCTAAGATCTGATTATGATGATGAATAGAATGGGCTATTTTCTTTAGATTGGAGAGTGCTTAACAATAGTATGTATTTCAACGTACATATGAAAAGGTGATTGAGAAGTATTAGCTAGATTAAAAGTGCAGCATGGATCTTCCAGAGAGTATACTAATACAGATTTACTTTTAGTTTCAGTACAAAACGGTTCGATTCATCAAAAGGATGCAGTAAATGATGATGATTTTGAGCCATATCTAAGTAGTCAGACAAATCAGGTAAGTGAACATTGTTTACTACCTTAAAGTTAATTTTGGTGTTCAACTGACTTCCAGACTTAATTTTTGGATATTTTTTAGCATTATTTACTTGCCTAAAGATGCCTTGAAGTAAAATTTTGTGGTATTGTGTCTTATGATATCTTAAGCACATAAAGTGTTCTGAAGAATTCTGGACAGCTTCAGTTAAAAAGCATGCTTTGATGTCTTCTCCTCTTGTTCTTGTGCTCTGGCTTCAGAAAGATGCAGTTACAAGAAACTTGAGGAAAAAACCAAACCCAAAAACTAAAACACAAACCCCAAACCAAAACCCAACTGCTTACATTTACAACAAAATTACCATCTATTGGATGCAGTTCAAAACAGCAGTTCTATTGGCTCTGAGACTATATTAACTGCTTGGACATGATTTCCTTTGAAGGTGGTAGAAGTAGCTCACAGCTGATGGCATAATAGATTGAAGCTTAATATAACTACAGCTTGGTGCAACTCTTCCGCCAAGAAGTTAATGACTTGACTTTCAAAGCTGTGAATTGCCTCTGTAGTCAAAAGTTAATATGCATTATATTAAGTTTGTAAATTGCAAGGGTCCTGAGAGAGGGAGAGAGTGCAAATTATTAAAAGACAGAATTTTGCTTGCCTTCACCTTTTTTTCCCCAATAATATGATGTTAAGGAGGCATTAGCTAGGGGATGATAATGTGCATTTTTTTCCCCCAATGTGGAAGTAGTCCTTTTCTTCCATGTGGAAGTAGTCCTTCAAATGTATCAAGAAGTAAATTCTCTTATTTCCCAGGAGTCTTATCTGGTGTAGTACTGATTTAATGCCCGTTCTCAATAGCGTGGAAATGTTTCTTCGGAAACAAACAGGCATCCTTGCATCCATTTCACTATAATATTCTGTTCATGTGTCCAATTAGAAGTGAGAAATTTGAGAAAAGCTAAGAACTAAAGCTTTAAATCACAGTTGCAGCTATTTTTCTTTAGTTATGAAAGTATGGTTGTTAAAACTTGTTTTTTAAAGTGGCTTGTTATTTTCTTGATTCTGTTGGTATGAGAGCATTTTAAACCTAGCTTAATAACTAAAAATAAAGTTAATATATTACAAAAAAAATGGGGCCCCTTGGAAAAAGTCATATCTGACAGACACGTTCATCTTTTACATTGCGAGGAATGGCGGAAGTTGCAAATGCATTCATGTAACCCTTAAAAATGTTTTGAATTGTATTACTGGGTTTTTTTTCCCTGAGCATAGTTGTCAATATTGCTGATTTTTATTTTATTTTCTTGCAGAGTAACAGCTATCCACCAATGTCAGACCCATATATGCCTAGCTATTATGCTCCATCCATTGGATTTCCATACTCTTTAGGTGAAGCAGCATGGTCAACTGCAGGCGACCCTCCAATGCCATATTTGACAACTTATGGACAGATGAGTAATGGCGAGCACCATTATATACCCGATGGTGTATTTAGTCAACCTGGGGCATTAGGAAATACCCCTCCATTTCTTGGGCAGCATGGATTTAATTTTTTTCCTGGGAATGCAGACTTCTCTACATGGGGGACAAGTGGATCTCAGGGACAATCAACACAAAGCTCTGCTTACAGCAGCAGCTATGGCTATCCACCTAGTTCTCTTGGGAGAGCCATAGCAGATGGACAGGCTGGATTTGGCAGTGATACTCTGAGCAAGGTGCCTGGGATTAGCAGCATTGAGCAAGGCATGACTGGACTGAAAATTGGTGGAGATATGACGGCTGCTGTAACAAAAACTGTAGGTTCAGCTCTGAGCAGTACAGGTATGACAAGCATTGCAGCTAACAGTGTGCCCCCAGTTAGCAGTTCAGCACCTAAACCAACCTCGTGGGCTGCAATTGCAAGGAAACCCGCTAAACCTCAGCCGAAACTCAAGCCTAAAGGTAACGTGGGCATTGGGGGCCCTGCTGTACCACCACCACCTATAAAACACAACATGAATATTGGAACTTGGGATGACAAAGGGTCAGTGGTAAAAGCACCCCCAGCTCAACCAGTACTGCCTCCTCAGACTATAATCCAGCAGCCTCAGCCATTAATTCAACCACCACCACTGGTGCAAAGCCAACTGCCTCAACAGCAGCCTCAGCCACAGCAACCACAACAGCAACAAGGACCTCAACAGCAGGCCCAGCCTCACCAGTTGCAGCAGCAACAGCTGCAAAACCGCTGGGTAGCTCCTCGTAATAGGGGTGTGGGCTTCAGCCAGAACAACGGAGCTGGTAGTGAGAACTTTGGTTTAGGTGTTGTATCCGTCAGCTCCTCACCTTCTGGTGTGGAAGTACACCCAGTGCTGGAGAAACTAAAGGCCATAAACAACTACAATCCCAAAGACTTCGATTGGAATCTGAAGAATGGACGTGTGTTTATAATCAAAAGTTATTCAGAGGACGATATTCATCGCTCCATTAAATACTCTATCTGGTGTAGTACTGAGCATGGTAATAAGCGCTTGGATGCTGCTTACCGTTCCCTGAATGGAAAAGGCCCACTGTATTTACTCTTCAGTGTGAATGGCAGTGGACACTTTTGTGGAGTGGCTGAGATGAAGTCTGTTGTGGACTACAATGCATATGCTGGTGTCTGGTCTCAGGATAAGTGGAAGGGGAAGTTTGATGTCAAATGGCTCTTTGTCAAAGACGTTCCCAATAACCAACTGCGGCATATTCGCTTGGAAAACAATGACAACAAACCGGTTACCAATTCGAGGGACACTCAAGAGGTACCCCTAGAAAAAGCCAAGCAAGTGCTTAAAATAATTGCTACTTTCAAGCATACCACCTCAATCTTTGATGACTTTGCACATTATGAGAAGCGTCAAGAGGAGGAGGAAGCCATGCGTAGGGTAAGAAATCAGTGTCATAGTAGCTCTCCTGTTTGTTCTGATTTTGGAAACCTTGTTTTTCATTCAGCTGGAATTGCTGTGTGTGAGTATTGAATCAGAAAGTTGTGATTTTTACCTGAAGTGTCTGTACTTGATATAATTGGCTCTTAATGAAAAGATTTAATTTATTGTAACTTGTTTATCAGTGCAGGCATGTGTTTAATCACAATACTAACATAGGCCTGAATAAGCAGACATCTGACGTGTTCTACTTCTTTGATGTGAATGAAAACAGAATTGAGTATATTATCCATAACTGAAGTCTTGTAGTTTAGATTTTTACAGTTTCTGGATGTCACAAAAAGGACCAAAAATTACAGAGGAAGCTTACTTTATTTAACATAGCATGTTGATTCAAATTCTGTTTAATGAAATGTTAACAGCATGATGACTGTGAAAAGCAGGTTTTCTCCTTGATTCGCTTTGTCTTTTGTGAAACACAGAAGCAGTACAGTGATGACTACAGTGTCAAAATTAATTTTTTTGACCTTTCTGGTAATACATTTACTGAAAAATTAATGTGTAGTTAATTTTTGGTGAAGAAGAGTATACATGTGATAAATGTTGTAAGTCTGTAGATAAACTTTATTTTTGGAGGAATTTTGAAAGCCAAATAAGGGAAAAAGGTGTTTAATTCAAGCTGGTTTATAGTACTTGTCTACTTTGTCTTGCGTGTACTCTCCCTAACCAAAACACCTGTGTTCAACATTGGCCCCAATATTTACTTTTCCTATATTTACTTCTTTTCCAGACTTGCCACTAACTATAAATACATGATTTGTTGCATGGTTGGAAACATTTCAGGAGCTGTTGTACTTGTACCAGTTAGATGATAGGCAGGTATTCAGAAATGGGAGTTTGCATCAGTGCGGTTTGGTGGTAATGATCTCTGTCAATCCTGCCACACCACCCACTGAATAAAAAATGCCCTAAAGTCTAGGCTTTGTGCTGCTTAGGGGCCTTGTGACTTAAGGAGTTGTGAATTTGTTCACTTGAGCTGACACAATTCTGGCTTCATAAGAATTTCACCTGCTTAACAGCCTCCTTACTTCTCTTAGGTTTCTTAGTACTGGGGTGGTTTCGCCCCTCTTGTACATTCCTAATCTTTCAACATGTGTTGCATCTCATGTAGACTGGTGTCAGGCATACCCAAAATCAAATTTGTAGTTTCATTGCATGACTCTGCAATGATTTATCATGTTGGAAGTTTTCTATTGTTTTGGGGCTAGATGAATACCAAGGAAAACTCAGTATGCCCTGAACTAGTATTGTTATTTCCATGCTATCTTGATGATGGGATGATGGACCTCTTTCTTAACTAATAGTGTAAGGGGCAAATTCTGACTTTTTGAGGCTTTAGTACAACTTTGTCAAGTGCAGCATTGTTAGGTGGGCAAGGGGGGTGATTGTCCTGCTCTGCCTTGTGCTGGTGTGGCCCCACCAGCCTGCGTGTAGTTTTGGATACCACAATATAAAAAGCCATTAAGCTATTAGAGAGCATCATGGAGGGCCACAAAGGTGAATAGTCCAAAGGGCAAGCTGAGGTTTCTTGGTTTGTTCAGCCTGGAGAGAGGAGATTGAGGGGAGACCTCATTGCAGTTAGAACTTCCTCTCAGGAGGAAGTGGAGGGGCAGACACTGATCTCTCTATGGTGACCAGTGACAGAACCTGAGGCAATGGCATGAAGCTGTGTCGGGGAGGTCTAGGTCAGATAGAAGAAAAGGTTCTTCACCCAAAGCACTGGAACAGGCTCCCCAGAGCAGTGGTCACAGCACCAAGCCTGACAACAGTTCAAGAACCATGTGGACAGTGCTCTCAGGCACATGATGTGATTATTGGAGTGTCCTGTGCAGGGCCAGGAGTTGGACTTGATGATCCTTGTAGGTCCCTTCTAACTCAGGATATTCTGTGAATCTGAGACTCTGATTTTGTAGTGTTTCAGGAGGACTAAGATTATAGTCTGTTTCTGTAGCCTTCATGTTTCAGTATTTTCTTAATTTTTGAAGTTTTAAGACACTCCACAAATAACTAGTTTGCTTCAAACATACCTACTTTTGTAAAAAAACTTAACAAAGGAGTCATAATTCAGACATGCCCTAGCAACTCAGGAAGATTGTGTTTTATTTGTGGTTTTGTTCCCTCAGTAGTAGGCGAAACCCACAGAATGTAATGGAGAGGGGGAATGCAGATTATTGGAAGTGTTTATATGTATGCTAAACTTAAAATTCAGAGTACTAAATTCAGCATTTAGTAGATCTGTAACTAGATGACTGAGATTATGGATATTTGTATAATACAGTAACATTGCTATTTCCTTTAATATCTTTTGGGGAAACATACAGTGTCTGTATGACTCAAGTACTGAACTCTGCATTTCTTTGTAAACAGTTACATTTCTCAATACCATTAAAAGAAACCATACTTGTCAAGATACTTGCACAGTGGCCATTTTAGCTGGAGTCAAACCATAACAGGCTCTTTTGCAGCATCATTCAAATTTGTTTTATGACCATTTATGAAAAATTGCTTTAGAACTGTATAGATAGTTTGAGGTTTTCTCTTTGTAGATGGATCTGAGCTATGCCTTAAGTAAATGAATATGGACTGAAAATATAGGAAGTCCAAATTAAACTAATGACATCTACCAAGAGTTTGTCTTTATCATTCTCATGATTGAGAGTTGATTCTAAATCTCTGGGTTTCTCCTTTTATCACACAGTATACAACCAACCTGTCTTCAAATTGTAAACGTACAATTGTTAACTCTTTTATGATTCAAGTTCGTAAATTCAACAATTAGTATTGTAAGTTCTGGTTTATGGTTCTTTAAATAATCCTTTATTACCTAGTGCCAGCTAGTCTTTTATGGATCTGTATTTAAATATGTGCACTTTCTACTGCCAGCAGAACTGTGTAAATTAAGTTTGTGCTTATTTTCTTTGGCAGCTGTGGCTATCACTTTGTTTCCAGTTTCGGTCATGAAAAATGTGCTTATTACTGTTAATAAAATATTAAATGCTTCAAATGGCAGTAATCATTTCCACGTTCCTTGAAGTTCAGTTAGTGTTTTCTTGTTGCATAGGTGATAACAAACTTCCATGCAGCCAGTGATCTAAACATTGTAAACACCATATGATTTAGGGATTTAATTTACTTTATAGCTGTTCATCATTACAGCTAACTTATCTTAAAATAGTTAGTTGTAAAAGTTTAATCTTAACAACTCAGGGGAACAGTAATTCATTTCCAATATGACCTAGCAGTATGTTTTATTAAAACGTGGCAGTGTACTTGTGAAAGTGTAAGGATTAGTCTCCAATTAACATAAAACTTCAGGAACTTTGGTGTTCGATAAAGGCTACTTGCAAATGACTATGAATAGTCCCTTTAGGCAGAAATATTAGAATTCTAGTGGTCTACCACTGTTCCATGACCCTGGTGTGGGTAGGGTATCTACAGTTGGGATTGTGCAGTAATTATTCCACACTTGTACAGCTCAGGTTCCAGTATCCTATTTTGAACATACAGGTGCTGTGAACTCTTACCAAAGGATCAAAGAAATGAACAGTGTTTTTCATGAGTTCTGCCAGACATATTGAAGTAATCTGGAATGCCATTAGTCCTTAGTCAAGTGCTGCTTTGTGGTGTAAATGTCTGTTTACGTGCATATTATTTAAAAACATATTTTATTGTCTTTCAACAGAAATTTGTAGCTGTAAGATGTAAAAAAATGGAGTGGAAGTCTTATAATATGCCTTTTAAGAGGACATAATTGCATTTTAAAAAATAAAAGATACTGAAAATAATAAAGAAATCTGTAGTAGTAGTTATGCTCTTGATCTTCAGTAAATATATGGATCACAATCATATGTGACTGATTAAAAGTGCAGTTTTTGGAAGATTGCAACTTCCTCACCCTCAGATGGTAGCTTAATAACCTGCAATTACCTGTTCTAAGACTTCTTTTGGTGGAGAATTCTACTTTTGTTCCGTACAATGGAAAAAAAAGAAATCATGGTTTCATGTAACTGTAGAATGCTTTAAATGTTTTTCTTAATGGGATAGTCCAGAAAAATAATTAGTTTTTATTCATGAGAGAAGGTAGAAGAAGTCAGTATATATTTGTGTTTATCTAATTTACATTTGAAATATTTTTACTTTTCAGGAAGCTTTTAAATGACGAATAATAAGCGTTTAAAGTGTTAGATTTCTCCTGTTGTACTACATATCCTGTAACAGGAATGCTGACAGAGCTAGAACTTCCTCACTCTTGAAAAGGCATAATTCCCTAATGTAACTTTTGTTTCTTTGGTAATTGGGTCATAATCAGGCAGCAGTGTTAAGCAGTGTAACTCCTTTCCTTTCCAGGACATTGCTGACTATATGTTTCATCTGATATTTCTTAAAAATATCTTGAAGGAAGGAATGAAGGGAGAAAATACCCATTAAGAGTGAGCTGTAGACAGTTCTTCCTACCCTTAACCCCTGAAACTACTAGATTATAATGTCAAAATCAGATATAGATACATCCACAGTCCTTGTACAAGTCAAGAAAAACAGGTAGTTGACCAAAATTACTAAATTTTAATTATTAATGCAGTTAAATGATATTTGTACTCGACTTTTAAAAGTTCATGTATTTACATCTAAAAGAGGTTCATGTAATAAACACAAAACCCTCTAAAAGAGCATTATGTAATATCTTCTGAGAAACGTGCATTCCCTGTATGCTTTTGGTGATGTTTCAAGGGACATTATTTTGCAATTTCCTTGAACTTGATGTTTATCAACAGTTTCATCTTCGTGAAAGGGATATTGCAGATCTCATGTCTGAGAAAGTAAAGACAGGAGATACTTTTTTTTTCTCCTGTGATAATCATTAGATGAATATGTACCCCCAGTTATGGGAGAAGACAATTAGTTGGAACTAGAACAATTTTGGACATGTTACTGCAGATATCCATCACTTCCCGTGATGGTTTGCTTATTTACTTTTCATTTGCTTTTGTGTCTTTTAGTCTTTTGTAAACACTTAAAAATTACTTGCAAGTTCTTATGTTACAAACACAGAGATTTCAAATGTTCCTATCTTCTGTGCATTTGGTAGTCAATTGTTTCTGTTCCAAGGTAGGGTTTAGAACTTCTTAGAGGATGGGTATGATATGAAGAGGTTTGGATGTTACAATGTGGTCTTGTAATGAGTGACTATGTATGAATTTGAGTGGTGATATGGCCTGCCTTTTTCTAGTGGTGATGTGATATTGGGCTGTTGAATAAAAGAGGTGGAATGTAATTTAACTTATAGGCGGTCTTAGTTCATGGCAACACTTGTATGGGCCTTGTCACATTTTTCTTTTTGGTTTGAAATCCAGACCTGCAAAATGAAGCCTACAGAGTCTTTTTAACAGAGTGGATTTAACTTCTTTGGCTCTGGGACTCAAAAGACCAATTTCTACTGTCAAATAGGGACCCCTATTGGAAAAGCTAGGAATATCAACCAAAAGATTTTCCTTAATGCTCAAGAGACCAGTCATTTTTTGGAATCTAATGCTTTAATATTCTTAAACACCAGGGTAGCTGTCTAAGACAAGGCTTTGAACTTGAATTGAGCTGAATCTGTGACAGATGTACCTTTTCTAACTGCTTTGTTTTTAAGTTGTGATTTTTAAAGCAAAGGAGTAATTCTAAATCTCTTGCTCCACAGCAAAAGCAGAATCTTGAGTATACAGAAATAGTTGTTAAAATTCATGACACAGCCTTCTGCTTCCTGCTACATCTCCTCAGATTTCAGTGCTCTATTAAGAACAAATTGAGTAGAACAGTGATGCTTTTCCTGCAGTTAGCAGGGGGGAAATATGCCTGCATATTGCAAGGAAGTCCCAACCTATGTGACTCTTCACAAAGTACTTCAGCCTTGCTTCATTGATTCATACTGCAGATGGGCTAGTTAGCAGAGACTCGGTGGTGCTGGTGGTGCTTTCCTGGAAGGTAATGGCACTTTAAAACATAGAGATCTTGCATGTCTATTAAAGCTATTCCTGTAGATTCATTTGAACTAGGATTGTTTATATTTTATATCAAAATTGATTTGCTTAAATGTTCATATTCATCTACTTGAAATGAGGTAATTTTTGTAATATCAGTTGATAAGCTGTTTCAGCCTAGTTCTTTGTGATTTTTTTCAGAGATTTGGTCGTGTAGTTAATATTGAGAGAAATGATTGTTTTGCTTCTGTACCATAGGGGTTATAGTCAGTTGAGAAAAAGTAAGCATAAATTTGCATTTATTGCCTTTCCATTTAAAATATAATGAGAAACAAAATAAGTTCATGTTTCCTCATGGTAGGTTGGAATTTGAGTTACACATGTGCAAAGAGCATAAGTGGTGAGGCTTAAAGAGAAATTACCTGAGATATTCTTCCCCAGTGGGTTTTATAAGCTCTGCAGGGAATATCATTTCCTTTCCAAGGCTACTATAGATTCCATAGCAGAACAATTAAATAATATGTTCTTGTCGTTGCCCATGGATATCTGAGAAGAATTGGCAAAGCTGTCAGAATCATCTCTCTGCTTCTTTTGCTGGGACAGAGATCATCACTAGATGCAGTTTCCATCGATTTAGTGAGAGGCTATCTGTTGTCAGTCTTCAAAAGCTATTGTTATACTGTGAGCATCGTTAACAAACAACAAGGATCTAGAGGCTTGATTTTTTTTTTTTCTCTTTACTTTATAATGAACTTTCTGAAATGGCTGTCTTGTAGCTAATGAAATATCAGACTTTCAATGTGTGGTGATGTACAGCACTGAAAGGAAGCACTTGCTACTTGTCGTTAGAAAGAATAGGTGGATCCATCACTGAAAGTATCTGCCTGGAAAACAGGAAGGGCTTTCCTGGCTCGGAGAGTTCAAGCTTGGTTTCTGCAGAGCCTCTTCTTGTTGTGTGTTATCATAGGATGTCTTTAAAGTATTTGGGTTTCTTTTTCCACCTCTGTCTTCTGAATGTTTGTACCCTGTGGAATTTCAGATGTGGATTAAGTTGTTACTGCCTTTATCATTGCCATAATAAAATAATATGTTCTGTCCCTCCATGTTCTACTAACAGTGCATGTGTCTGCTCACACTTGTTAAGTATGTTTCAGAGATTGAAAGAAAAAAAAGTGCCTTCAAAACTAATAAGAAGAATAAATAAATAAATTAGAAGTCTTGTAGCACTTTCAGAATTTCATAGTATTTATATGCTTGAAAACCTTATATCCAAGTCTGGAGTTCAGATGATCAGCAGCAGGTTCTCAGATGAGTATTAATTAATAAGGCTTACCAGGAGAAAGAGCTACTCTGAAGTTGTAAAACCTCATTCAACTTTGTATGTTAACTTTGATTTTTAATTTGTGCCTTGTGGTTTTCATGTTGCATTAAGGAATAGAAGAAAATGATTGTTTAGGGAGGGGATGGCATCTCCACAGGAAAAAATTCTAGATCTGTGTAAGGTTTCTAGAGATCCTTCCCACTGGGTTCTTCCCTCCCATCTTCTCAGCAGTTCTTCTCAGAGAAATGCATTTAAATATTTTTGTCTGAGATAATCTTTGTGTTCAGTAGATGTACCCTCTCTATCATGGAATTCAAGAGTGAGATGTTAAAAAGGACTGATATTTTACACAATTTTAAAGTTCCAGTAATCTAGTTTGTTAATAGCCAAAGATATTCTTGTCATTAGTGGAGTAAACTATTTGTAGCATTTTTCAGTTTTCTCAGTAATCTTTTTCATTGTGATTCTCGAGTACTAATATCGATATTTATGCTGTCCTAGCTGTAATGGTGCACTGGGGTGAAATAAATTGCAGATTGTGGCTGATGCCATTAGTAAATGAGATTTCATGAACTTTGCTGTGGCTTCTTCTCACCACCTCTATAGCTGCCTGTTGTGCCTCTGCCAGGTGTTTCTGTCCCCGCAGCACAGTTGGCAGAGCAGATGCGTGCCCTCGCCGCACTTTACAGAATGCAGTCTGACATGTTGGCTTACACTGCAGATGATCAGGGCTTCTAAGATGAATCATAGTTTGCAGTAAAGCAACTTATGAAGCTGTTGTGAAAATGCTACCTCTTGGGAGAGGTGCAAAGCAGACAGCTCCAGGCGTGGATGCTTTAAACATTGCAGTGAAAGGCAAAGGTTTGGCAAAATTCTAGGAGTTTTTTTTGCAAGTACAGCTGATAGTACTGGAGGTGAGTGTGTGTGGGAGATCTGCAATTTGTCTGTGCAACCTTGCAATCCTGGATAGCTTTCAAAATGGACACCTTGAAATGCTTACATTTGCAACTGCTATAAAAATGAGCCAAAGTCGTCCTTTCAGATCTGCCCTCCCTCACCTTGAGCTTCAGTTTGTGGGATCTTGGCGAAAAAAACACAGCCAAGGACTGAAGTTGTTTCTTCTTGGTCTTGTTAAGCTACCTTTACATTAATGCTACTTAAAATCAGACTTTTTTTGTATACCTTCTTTGTGACAAAGAAATCCCAAAGTCAGTGTTGTGTGCATCTCGGTAGTTTCTTTCAAATTAGATCAGGAAATGTTTTTGTTGCTTCGAATTTTGTTAGCATAGAGATTTTGTTATATCTGAGGATAAATTACATTGCAGCTGCTTTTCAGCATGGGATAATTTGATTAATGCTCTTAATTCCTAAAATTTGGAAGTCAATCACCCTTGCAGTTAAGACCAAGTAATTCCATAGCTTTGTTTGCACTAGATTGATGCACATATCTGAGGTCTAAGCATTTTTTTAGGTTCACCTTCGTTTGGTTTTCCAGTTCATGTAGAAAGCTATTTGCATGTGTGAAATCTGCTCAGCACATGGTTTGCAACTGGCAGATACCTTTAACCAACTGTTATGTTCCCACATTGTTCTAATTTGAATGGTACTTAATTTCCATGTCCTGTTCATAAATTCTCCTTAAAGCTTGGTAACCTGACTGGTGAGTTCTGAAGTGAAGCTGATCTTTGGCAGGGAACTTAAATATACTGGAGAAGCTTTTTATCGGAGAGTAGTACAAGAGGGGTGATGAAAGCTTTGCTTATCTGAACAAAGAAAATGAAGTGAAATGAGTGAAAGAGAAATGTAGTAGAATCCAGTTGATTACACTGGAAACTTCCTCTGCCCTCGTGGTGGAAACCTTCTGGGGATGAAGTCTTCTGCTAGTTTCTCTATAACCACCAAAAAAACCCAGAAGAAAGGTACTTTTTGAGACAGGAAAAGACAGTGGTTTGGGAGTGTGGTCTGACTTGGAGAGGGTTTGGTTTTTGGGTAGAATACTGCTACCTGGGGTTTGAATAAATCAGATCATCTTTCTATTTTGCTCTACAGTGTGCCATATGTCACTGATAGGAGTATTTGAAGAATGTACTGTTCACTTGCATTGAAAAAATGTCAAGTTTGTATGTCTGCTTTAAGTATTTATATTTAAATGTAATAATAGGTAATTTTGAGACTACAGGAAAGGTGTGCTGATATTTTAAAGCCTTTTTCCTCTGTAGAAGTCAAAATGGATGTGAAATTTACAACACGTCCTTTATTTCATCCACTGGAAACAGGTAGTCAGGATATAATTCCTTTTCTGCTTAGAATCTTTGTAAACTTAAGTACATACTGAGTTCAGTTGCTTCGCAAAGCATCAGGTCAGTCAGTTTACAGTGCAGCAATTTGCAATGCAGAGAGTCTTTCTTGGCAGCTTGAGTCAGTGGTTACGTATGTAATACTTGCAGATGAACAGGAACTGATGATTTTGGTTGTATACAGGTCATATTTAAAATTGTTAAATATAACAATAACAGTATTTTAACATCGCAGTTTCATAGGCTCCTACTTAATACCACAGTAGTGTTTTTCAATACTGTGTAGTTCTTGCAGTTGAAGTCAGCTAATATTAGAGGAATAATCTGAGATGTGCATGAGCAGGCTATTTTTGCAGCCTTACGTGCATAGTGAGGCATGAGGCCAGTGATCATCTGTTTTCAGCCTAGAGTGCATTGTTAGCATATCAATTTGTATTAGTGACTGATACTATATATCTTGCATTTTAAAACCAGTATCTTACTGTGAAAATATTAGTCATGTCTTTTTGAACTAGGAGAGAATGATTTCTGGCAGAGTACTGCAAGTATCGCTCTTGCTTTAAATATGAAGTTCTGCCCTAGCAGATGTCCAGTCTTAGATACACAGCTGCTGGGACCATGAGCTGCTTATTGTGAGCTTTACTTTTTGATGTTTATCTGGCAACAACTTGAAGGTCTGTCTTGCAGAAGACTAAATCATGTAAATAACTCATATAAATGTTATGTATATGTTAACTCTTCTTTCATTGTAGTGTCTTCGTAGCAGAATCTTTGTGGGTTCCTAAGCTAATTTGCACTTTTTGTAAATAGTTTCTAGCATAATAAAGTTTCAACGTCATATTGGATAGAGTGGTTTTAAAGTCATTGTTCAAATGTGTCCTGGGATATTTTGTTTTTCCTTTGCTATGTTTATATTCCATTTAACATGCTGTGTGATGCAATAATAAAAAAATACGGAGAAGTATTTTTCTAGCTTTTCATTCTCTTTTAAATGGGGATGGGAATCTATCCCTCTTCTATGTAGATATTAATACATTTGCAAAAAGTGCTCAGTTGTACATATAAAGAAAAGTGTTGTGGAAAATGCTATTGGAAGATAAAGTCTTAGTTTTTTACACTCAAACTATAGTGGTTTTTTTCAGGCCAAAAGATACACTATGAAGGCAACAAGATGTAGTTTGTTGATGAGTTTTTATTTTTTTCCTAGAGGTAGTCATAATGCCTAAATGTGTGTTTTATCTTGAACAAAGTAAAGAAAATGGAGGATGATGATGAAGCACTGAAAATGTTATTTATTCTGTTGACTCGTAATACAGAGTACAGATTTGTTAGTCCCTAATGGAGACACAGTTTATCCCTTAACACCAAATGCAGCCTCTCACAGTTCTGTGAGGGCTTTGTACTGAGTATGGTCTTGGCTGCAGCTCACATTCAAGTGAGAGTTTTTTGGAGGCATTCCTATCTCACTCATTTTGAATTTTATTACTGAAAGTAAGTTCTAAGAAAAGTATGGATGGCCTTTCTTTTTAAAAAAAAAGTTTTTCTTGCCATTCAAGCCTTAGCATGGAGGACAAGGTATCAGGTCAGCTAGTTCCTTTACCTTTTGATCTTGCACACTTTGAAACATTTTATTATACGGGGCTTTGAAGGAGATACCTGGGAATACTATGTTTGCTCTACTCTCCATTCATTATATACCTGAAACTTCTTGACATGTTAGCAGATGTAGGGGATCTCTTGCCTTATTTGTAGGTCTTTTGGTCTCCTTACTCAGTTCACTTTATACAATATATTTTATTAAAATATAAGTGAATTAAAAGGGACATTATAAACTCTTCTTTTTGATAGCAGTTTTTTGAAACATAATTGCCTTTTAGTTTGATGTATACTTCTGTGTTTCATTTTAAGAAGTTGACTTAAAGTAGATGATTTCATGTTCCTGAGACTAATTGAAGCTTTTTCCTTGAAAGGTTGTTGCCTGATTTAGATAAATTGCAAGCAATGAAACTGCTGTAATGAGAAGAAAGCAGATAATGTTGATCTGTGTGCATTAACCTGATTTTCC
The DNA here is from genome assembly GCA_013390005.1 of Calyptomena viridis. Taxonomy (NCBI): domain Eukaryota; kingdom Metazoa; phylum Chordata; class Aves; order Passeriformes; family Eurylaimidae; genus Calyptomena; species Calyptomena viridis. The sequence goes on from WEIV01002628.1 coordinate 70,129, forward strand.
CTTTTTGTTCTTGTTTTTTTCAGGAGAGAAATAGAAACAAACAATAACTATATGGAGATGTCCTGCTAGAATACAACACTAATGATGTAGACTCTGGAAATGCCTAATATGTCTAAGAAGACGTTATTAAAGCTTTTTTCTGCTTAAGGTGACATCTTTGAACACTTTAACACGAAATTGACTCTTCTTGTAATGGTTCTCATCAGTGCATCTGCCCTTATACTCTCTCACCAAACACACTTGAGAACTGTACCTTCGTCAAGCACTTTCTGTCCTGAAGCTTTTACCAGTATCTGCTGTCTTTTGTATTTATGCATCCTAGCTAAGGCACAGGAGACCGAACGAATGCAAGGATTCATTAACTCTTTGAATTTGTTAAATACTAACATTTAACCATTAGAAGTGGTTCAATGATGTGAGATTCACATTGCTTCAACTTAATTTTTTCTTTGTTGTAGTTTTTTTAATTGTCAGTTTTTAGCTATTCAACAGATTAAAAGCAAATCATGCCATATTTAGTCCTGGAGTAAAACTCAAGTCTAAATGTTCATGTGAAAATTATTGTAGTAATCTTTTAATATGGCAAAGCAACTTTAAGCTGCAGTTTAGCCAAATGAATTGTAACATGAAATTATATTAGGATGACATTTCCCTTGTTTCAAACTGTTTGGTGTAAGAGAATATTGATATGCAGCTTGGTGGACACCACCAGTTAATGCACATTTCTTTATTTTTTTTTCTGTAACATGTATACTGAAAAAAAAAAGTGCATTTGTCTGAGGAACTGTTTGTTTGCTACCACTCAATGAATCTCAGTTTTGAGTAAATGTACCTCAGTCTAAATCAGACTTTTTATGACCTTTATAACTACATTTAAAATAATCTTTAATTCCTATTTCTGGGTGTTTGCAAGCCTGACAGATTGCTATCATGAAAGTGAAAATTTACTCCTCTAGGTGATTCACTAGCTAAATAAACATAATTCTTGTTTAGCAAGCATATACTCTGTTTCTCAAATTTTTTTGTTTCATTGTCCCAACGTTCTGGGTGTTTTTCCTCCTGTTGGAAAATACTTTGAGAAAAATGCTTTGGTCCATGGAATTGACATATTTCATAACTGTGTTAAGATGATTTTTGTTAGAACCATGCAACAAGAATTTTAGAATACATATTAAACTGGGCAGTTATATACTAGTTTTTAACTTACAAAAAATATATCTTCATATAGCAACATATTGTCTGCTGGAAGAGAATATTGAAAAACTGTAAAGCTGGTGAATTGACTGTACTAAATACTGAACAACCTGTACCAAACTCCAGGGATAGCTTTCTCTTTTTAGAGCAGCAGCGGCAGCATAGAAGTCAGATATGTTATAGCTTAAAAATAGCAATAGCACATATTATTTGAATGTTTTTCATGTCTTACTGTTCAACACAGATGTTTATATTGTGTTTCAAGTCATTCATTTACATATTCTGGCAATCAAATTTCTGGAGCTTAAGTAGCAAAGGTTTGTTTTGAATACAGACTATTTTGCTAACTTTTGCCTTAAGCCCCTTGCACTCTTGTATCAGTATACACTTCTTGCTTATTATTTAAAGTATTTTTGTCACTTCAGAATAGCAGATATGAATCTTAATTTTTACTGGCAGTTTTCTGGAAGCTGAAAAGGGAAGCTGCTCCTACATTTTGGAGTAAAGAAGCCAGATCTGTAACAATTAGCAAGTGGGATAAGGGAGGGATAAGCAAAGTGCATGTTGTGAGAGAAGGCTAGGAGATAAAGGTTTCAAGCCCAATCACTATGAAATTTGGCTTCAGATCAAAAATTGATGCTTCCATATCTGTTTCTTGCTAACATGTTTTATAGCTACTTGTTTCCCTCTGTTGGCTGATTTATGGATTACTGCTTATTATTCCAGCAGTTACTGATCAGCTGAACTGGCAAAGGTCAACTTTTGAGTCCAAAGAATGTAGTTGTTCTGATGATCCATCAAGGAATCAGCATGTTTCTGCTTCTTTATTACAAAACTATCTTATGAAAATGCACAGTTTCCAGTTAAAAGAAATCTACTGTTAGAGTCAAGCATCCAGGAATTGATTGCATGTGCAACCTTAGTTTGCTTCCACTGCAGTATTCATATTTTTGCAGGCTTTGTTAGTATTTCCTGCTTTACTCCATACCTCTTTTATTCTGATAGCATGAGCATTGCTCTTGGATTGAATCAGGTTTAGTATAAATTGGGTTCATCACTGTTGCAGACCTTGAAAGCTCGGAAAATGAGATGGAATTGTGAGAGAAGGTGATCACATTTAGAGAGCTGTGACAGTTCTTACACTGTTCCAGGATTGTTAGCAAATTACAAATAGAAGAGTTTGATTGCTGATGGTGTTAGTCATGTTGCGACGGATTTGCTGACTGCTGAGAGTTTAGTATGTGCAGCTGAAATTAAAAGGAATTTTATGTGCATATGAAGTACTGTAAAAATAGTATATAACATTGTAAAATCAGCTTTGGAGTGCTGTATTAGTTAATGGACGTGTGAAACTTCTAGCCTTCAGCTTCCTTATACACAAGTTCTCTTCCTCCAGAAAGAAAAGGAATGGTGCTTTAATATCTCAAATAAATGTAGAAATACCTTTTTTGGTCTGATTTTTCAATAGAGTGAAGCTGTTGTAATGGCTGCTTGCTAACTTGCTCATGGAGGAATCAGTGGAAACCTTTTCTGTTCTGATGCCACCTTCTTTGTGCCAGTGTTTGTTTTCCTGTGATCCAAACTGGGCCAGTTTGTGTCATTTTCTGCTGGTTTAACAGTTGGCCAGTTCTCTGTGAGGTTAGATGTGTAGAAGGAAGATGGTGGGAGGGTAAGGAAGGAGATTTGTCCTTTCAGAAGCAGATACTCACTGTTGAATAGGCTTAGTTACACTATAACTACACACCTGTGGGTTGATGAGCCAGAGATGCAGCAGAATGTTTAAACCTGGGAAGGGCTTCCCAAAGAAAAAAGTCCAATTCTGTTTTCGATGTAAGATTTTGGTAGTGTACAAGTCAGAGACGATGTTTCACACACATTTAATGATGCTGGGAGGAGGTAGGAAATACTGAATATTTTGCATTTTGACTATTTCCTTCACTTTGAAGACACCTGAGAATTTGCACAGAAGGTTATTGCTGAAAGGTTTGTCCTAGCAATACAAGTGGGACAAACTGAAGTTGTATGAGCTTTGCTCACCTTTTGAGCATCTCTTGACTTTGTAACGTCAGCATCTTTAACGTACATTTTTTGGTACTTGACTTGGATGAGAAATAATTTCTGCCAGCTGAGTGTGCACATTGCTGGCTTAAAGAAAACATTGGCACTACTTTAGTTTGAGGGACTTGGATTGGGAAAAACTCGATGCTCACTTCTTCATGTATTTTGCTATTCTAGGCATAATTTATGAAATAACATGCATTCATTTTTTGTAATGAATAATCAAAGC
>WEIV01002628.1:73648-92599 GCA_013390005.1 Calyptomena viridis
ATTCTGGCAGTTTCATAGTTCAGTGTCCACAAAACTTAGATGGAAAAGCCACTTGCCAAAATGATTCTTATTCCGGAAAAATCTGTGGCACCAAATAAAAGACAATGGTGAGTCTAAGTGCAAATAATGTAATATTTAGGAGGAGGCATCTTAAGTATTTATCACTGTTTAGTCCAAGTTCTATTTAGGAGTTGATTTCTGTTTCATAGGAGAATTTACACACTATATTTGAAATATAGTCACAAAATCACAGAATGGGTAAAGTTGGAAGTGAGATCATGTGGTCTAGCCTCTCTCTGCTCAAGCAGGGTCATCCTAGAAGATTCCTGAAAAAATCAGCATCTTTCATAGCTGAAACTGAGTTGAAGCAACAGTGTTTTGAATTCTGTAAGTAGTAGTTAATTTAAATTTTTCAAAATTATTGGTGACTCTTTCACCAGAAAGATGTTTACATTCTTCAGCTGATTGTAGTGCAGTGAATATCCAGTGGGGACAGTCTTTGAATTTTCTCCAGTGCTGTTTTTTAAATTAATAGTTCTAGGCATTCAAATACAAATCACCCTTTAGGAATGGATTTTATTGTATTTTCCAAGCCGTTTGTACTAATTTTCCTACCATTTTAATAAGGAAATACACAAAGTTTTTCAATGTCTTGTTTATTGTTTTTCCAGGTGAAGATTCATGTAATTTACTGATAGAATAAGAGAGATTAAGAGAGTAGTTCTTTTCCATCCAAGTGCAGCAAAATCTTAATTTAAATTTTGTGGGGTTTTTTTGTGCATACCATTAAAGTATGGTAACTTAGATGAGAATTCTTTGGCATGAGNTCCTTTCTACTTCCCTACTTTTTCTGGGAAAACACCACTGTTATGTCTGTCAGCTATTTCCTTTGAATGCCCATTAGGGAAGCCTGTCTTTGGATGTTGTTTTCACAATCAAAAAAGTTCCTGACTTCACTTATTTCCTTCTCTGGAAAGAAGAAATGCGAGTTTAGCTAGTCTCAGTCTGTCTTAGCTTGTTTGCCACAATGTAAATAGAGAAANTGGCATGAGATCTCATTTGGTCCTATTTGATCTTACCAAATATGTTTGAAAGTTTCTGCAAAAGCAACCCGTTCACATCCTTATTTGTTCTATCTTCAGCCTGATACATTCACTGTAGTTTAGCATGGGAGAGAAAAGAATTTCTCTGTGGATCATAGGAATTTCGAGTAAATTAGTTTGGCCTCATATAAAAATATTAGTGTAGAGCTGGCATGTTTTCCTCAAAAGATCTGTTCTATACCGTCTGTTCTACTTTATATATTTTAATAAAAAGCATTTTGATATGATGAATATGAACCTTTCAGCTCACAAATTTAAATTCCAGTCCAGGCTTTCAACAGTATTTTTCTGCTCATAATAATCCTGAAGCATTCTTATTAATGATACTGTCAGTGTCCAAGGATCTCTAAGCCAAATATTAATAATAAAACTTTCTGCTTATTAATATAAAGAGATGCATAATGTTTGTGTTATCTGTTCTTTTCTGACCTTGTCCTTCCCCACAAGTGAAAATGCAACAANAGAAAGGGAAACGGACAGTATTTCATTGGAATATTCAAGGGCATACAGTAATTAAAATACAAGGGTCCACTTTAAGTGTTCTGAGTTTTAGTGGTGGTGATAACCAAAGTGTTAACAGTGAGAGTTTATAAACTGTTTGCATATCCCGTGTGCATTTACACTTGTCATCTTAATACTGAATTAACTTTCTTTGCCTGTAAAATTAGTTTGTAACACTTGAGAAACTTGATTTTTTTTTTTGTTGTTGCTTTGAATTTCATCCACTTAGAGATACCATAACTTTTCATCTGCCTGCACAAGTTTATGTGCATCTTGAGAATGAAGTGGATGTTCATGTAAAATTAAACAAGATACTCTAGATTGATGACTGTATTTTAGGTTGAGCTTATGGACTTTGAATTGAACAAGCTGTCTTGATTTGTACCCTCTTATATGAAGCATTACACTTTAATCTTAAAATCTGAATTTATGCATCTTTTCTTTCCTGTTTTACAAACATCTGAAATAATCTCAGATGTTAAAAAAAGAAATCCTTGCTTTATGCTTAGTCCAGGAATAAAAATTTCTAAACTAAGCTTTTGAGCAAGCCAGATTAAAGTTGAGCCTTAGTTTGAGCTAAGCTGTTACATTTCAGTAAAGGGATGAGATGAAAGGTTATGGATCATTCATTATCTACTGTAATTGTATATCTACTGTTTAAAAAAAAAAAAAGCTAAAATTTTATTTTGCAAGCATTAATATATGCAGTTGCTGTTCAATATTACCCAAGAATCTTACCAGTATTTGCATCAGTTCGGATTAGCAGCTTTGTAAAATAGAGGATGAAAGGACTGAGATCTCTTTCCAGAGATAAAGAGTTGTTAAATTGGTTAAATTTCAGATGTTTGTGGTGTACAACTGGAATACATTGGATGTTGAGTCTATCCCTCTTCTGCTAGTTACCTGGAAAACATTGCTACTAAATTCTTACTGTAATTTTTTTTTAAATTTAAATTGGCTGCCAATTTGTTTTTAGCTGCTTAGCTGGTTTGCAGCTTAGTTCTCATGAGATGCTTCACTGGGTCTTGTGAGTGTGGTGCTTCATCAAAAAAATGTGTAAAACTGTATTTAATTTCTTCAAGTTAATGTAATGTAATTGCTATTAACTTGATCTGTATTCCATTCAACTTCATATTTGATGATAATGCTTGGTCTTTCAGTTGTATTGATCTTTAATTTCAAGAATACCACATGCACAACAGTTCATGAGAATTTTTTTAGTTACTGAAATTTATGCTTATTTTAAATGTTAATAAATAACTATCATTATCTGCTCTTTGGGTTGCTAGTGAGTATTGATGATTTTTTTTGAAAACTGAAAGTCAAAGGTGGAGACAGGAATAATTGTCCTGGGAAGTAGATGAAATGAATACTGAAGAGGACTTGCAGCTCTACGAGAGAAAGGGTGTTAAACATCCAAGAGATTGTTGTGAAGTCAGGTCTTCACTCACATTTCAGTGTAGCTTTTCAGATGCTGGAAGAAGCTTTTGGACAAAGAATTAAAATTAAGTATGTTCACATAGTCCAGTTGAATTCCTAATTTGGTCTGCGTGGGAGTTGGTTTTTTGTGTTGGGGATTTTTCCCCATTTATGTTATATGTGTCTCTTCTGCTTTTCACTTAACATTATGATTTTGCTCTTGGCCTTACATCAGTTTAGGTGTGAGAGTTAACTGGCTTTCCAGTAAAAGGTTTCCCCTTTCACCTTTTCTTTAAGTGAGCAGAAGATTTTGCAAGGCTTTGAAGGTTAGTTGTGTTCAGCACATAGGCTGTTCCCCTCCCCAGGTCATTGCTGCTGTTCACTAGGCTTACTCAGCTGATGCCTGGTTAGTGTTTTTTCTATTCTTATGTTGCTTATCTGAAGAAGTTATTCAGTTACTAGTTTATTTATGAGAAGAATAGAATTAAAGAATAGAAGTTAGAATTTGGAACCGGCTATACTGATGAGTTGCATCATTTTTATTCTCATACCGGTTAAATGACAAGTCAATGGAATATAATTAAGTTTTACATTAGATTAAAAAAATACTGAAGTGTTCCCACACAAGCTGTGTTTTGAACACTTCACTACTTAACTATCTTGCAGGTTCTAGTTAGTTTTCTCTGTGCCAAATCTGTCTTAATGGTGTTCAAGTCTGACGTGTATTGAAAAAGTTTCTGTTAAACGTAGCTTTTTGGCAGCATTACACCATGACAGTGCTTCTCACTTGGTGTCTTTCTTTATATCTAAGAGTAATATTGTGACTGAGAAACTTAAATGTCATTCAGTGAACCTGCCTGCTTTCTCTGCAACAGAAAATTCAATTGAAAGGACACCTTGACTTGCTACGCTCTTTCTCTTTTGGTGTTTTTCTCCCATTCCTTGCAATTCAGTCATACCTGTGGCATGTAAAAGAACAATGAGCTGTTGGTTTATTTGGTTGAAAAAGGTAGGAGGGATAATGGGACATTCTTTAAAGAAAATAAGAAACAGGTTGAATTGTGTGGTGTTTTCAAATGCAGGGAGTAAATGCACCAACAAAGCCTAAGGTAAAAGGAAATTGAGGAAGCGCTGTCCAAATGTACTGTTTTGCTACGCATTTGTATGTTGGTTCAGTATGGAGCTAGGTTTGTCTTAGGTTTTTGGGGTATTTTTCTTGCTTGTTGGGGTCTTTTCATAAATGGAGGAGTTTACTGATCTTAAACTTAGACATATGATTACTAAGAATAAAACCCACTTTTTTTCAGTAGAAAGACATTTGATGTTTCAAATTTTATTTTATTTTTTAAGTTGGAAGGTACTTCTTCCCTCCCTCTCCATCTTCAAATCCTCCAGAAAGACCTACCAACAGTGCAAGGAACAGTTTGTGTAACACAGACAATTGATCAATTGTTGTGAAGTTTGTGAGCTTAGAGGCAATGTATCAGCCCATGGAGTGTGCACAGAGAAGCATCAGACTGAGTGCCTGGGTGGCCCTGGACAATAATGCAGCTCACTTTTCAAGATGAGCCTGTGCAAAGAGACTTGAATCAGCCTATGTCAGATTTCTGATCCAATGAGTTGCAGTTTTTTTGTAATTGTTCTCAAAAGTTAAGGTGCAGACTTGCTAGAGATCCCAAGTGAAACCATCCCTGCTGCAGAGTGTTTTCCTTCCCTGAGCAATGGGAGAAAACACGCTCTGAGTAGAAGATTGGCAATTAAAGGCTTAATGAAGCACTGGGATAATGGTGTGATGAGGTGCACAGAACAGAATAGCTACATACTGTGCTGTGCTTGTAAGTCATTCAGTGTGATAAGATTTATTTAAATGAGCTAGCTAATTTTCCTTAAATGCTGGCATCAAAATACTCCTGGAGAAGGAGGAATCGTTACTAATTTGGCAGGTAAAAGTTAATCTTGAATGTGATATTTTAAATGCTGCTTATGCAAACATTGATGCACACAAATTTCTCTTTGTATTTTTAGAGAAACAGATCTTCAGCTAGAATACACAAATGGAATGCAGTAATTCTTACATTTATACCTAGTCAACCAGCAGCATGCATAAATTCATCTATATTTAACTGATAATGTAATAATCCTATTATAATAAATCACATTTTCTACAGGAGAGTTGGAGGACACGCAAAGGGTGAGACACTTGCTCTAGACTCTTCACAAATGGATGTCCCTGGAGCTAAAAGCTTTTAATTAAGGCAGACTGAGTAAAGGGGGATAGTCGAAGGAAGAATGTGCTGGCAGCAAATATTTTTTATTTTTGTGTGTGTAGTGGGAAAAGGGTTAAGTAGAAGTTAATAGTGGCAGGATACATGGAAACTCTGTGGAAAGGACCATGAAGGTAGAGGAATATTAGGGCCCGAAAAGGGTTTAGTGGGGAAGGTACAGGAAGAACCAAGGATAGAGAAGGTGTAGAAATGGATGCAAAGGAATCTTGAAATAATTTTCTTGATAGTAAATGAGGATTTTTAGTCTAAAGTTTGATCTGGGAGAAAGGAACTGCAGCACAAGTATTTCATAACACTGGTAGGAGTGAAATGTTGGAAGTATGGGAGCCTACTCCCAGGATGGCTGCAGTTCTCTGGTGGTTGCAGCTTTTCACACACAAGTAAGAGCTTGACCTTGAGTCATGTCTGCCTGAGGAGGGAAGTCAAGAGGGGAAACATCCAGGTTGGTAAGTAATTTTTCCACTACTCTGCAAGCAAGATTTAAAGAAGGATGAGCTCTGTGCAGCTTTTCAAAGACAAGAAATACTGAGTCTGAAGGGAGACTATACCTCTGAGTGTGAAATTTGCAAAGTTTTTCAGGGGAGATTTAAGACAGCTTTAGCCTTCCCCTATGATATAGCTCAATCACTACTATTAAAAGGCTCATTGTTGGCTGATTTGGATCCAATTTTACAGGTCTCCTTACAGTCCGTGTGGAATCCTCTGATATTTCAGAAAGTTTTGGTGCCGTGTTCTTTTTAATTGCAAAGCTTCACAGACTTACAAGCTCAAGGTCCTTGATCAGCAGTGTCACAAGGACTAATAGCCAATACGGATCAAATTAAAATCTTGTGATAATGTAAACACAAAAAGAAAGCCCGTGTAGAAGTCTTTTACCCCACTAACTAAAGAAATGAGTGAAAATGTCAGATGCAAAAAAAGATGTATTAAATTGCACAATGTTAACTTTTTTTATGATTCTTTCTGCATCAAATTACTTTAAACACTTTCTTGTGACTTGGAATTCACAACATTGTGCTCAAAAAAGATTCTAAAAATAAATACATGGAATATGTGAATAAAACTGAATTTTTTTTTCCTCACCTGAGATCCAGAAAGTATGAAAAGATACTTCAGTCCTATGTTTTAACAAGTTCAAAAAGTTTGTTGCAAAAATATTTTGAAAAATACTTTTAAACTTAGCCGTTTTTGCAGTCAAAAAGAATGGATATGCCAGTTAGAACAAAAATCTGGCTAATCTGATAACCTGCCCCTAACCACAACCAATTAAACACTATCAGAGCAGTGTAAGAGCAAGGAAAGTGGAAGCTGCCTCTGGCATGCTCACCTAGTCTCCAGGTAGCTGAGACTTTGTAAATCAAGACCCTTTCTGGATTTTTACTTCATTGAATTATTTAAGTTGCTTTATGGTTTATGGATGACATAAATATTTTTACTTGAATAGACTCAGAAAATTTTTAAAATTAGGAAAATTCTGTAGCAAAACATCATTTTTAAGTTATATCATCTGCAGTAGCAATATGACTCACTTGACAGCCAAGAACAAAAAAGTCCATTGAGGACTCAATCAAAAGGAAAAAATTAAACGTGGATTTTCTCTGTTACAAAGAAACTTTGAACAAATATAAAAATTACCAAGATGATAAATGGAATGTTATTCTACAGGCAAATGGCACGCACTTTGCAAAATTAAAGCTGTACTGCACATGACAGTGATGTGGTTGGAAAGTTTCTGTTACTAGGTGTGTCGAAAAGGGCTACCCACAGACTTTTCACACTGTTTTCTGCTGGAAAATACCTCAGACCCTCAGCAATCAGTTACCTTTGGAGAGCATTTGGTCACAGTTTCAATCTTTGTATGTGTTTGGTATTCCAGAGGAAGCATACTAAAGCAACCTACAGGAGAACTAAATATAGGAGTTAGATGGGGGCAGGTGCTGCACTCCCACTGAATCAAGTGCTTCTGTCCTTGTACAAAGACAAAATGTACTTGACGTTTGGTTAGTTACTGGTTTGGGTTTGTTCTTCCTTACTGACTTCTTCCCTCATACTCATGTTGGGGTCTATGGGAATTAGCATAGGAAAACTTGTTCCCAGGTGAAAGTTGGATCCTTTGCTTTTAGCCGAAATGTAATTACTTGAGAAAATAGTTGCTAAATTAAAGAAAAGGTGCTTAGGAATTCAGGTTTTCTGTCCAGGAACTTCTGTTCTCAGAGCAGGGGTGAAATGCTACTGGATGTTACCTTTCATATTCTACAGGTTTAACCCGAGTATTCAGAGAACCCTTTTGTAAGAGATTGAATTTCAAGTGTAATTTACACAGAGCTCAGCTTATTCTAATGCTGGTATAAAGATGTCTTTACCCAAGTGAGTTTATTATTTGTGAAAGAGTGACAGCTAGGATGGAAAAAGTCCTTTTTATACGTTGTGGTCATAGGTTGTATCTGTGCAATTGCTCATCTAGTTGTAAACTGTTATGCACCTCTGCTGCCAGTGTGCCCACCTCTGCAGCACAGTTCTGGGCCACAGTTTTGCTACTTGGATTGTGCTCTACCAGACTTAACCAGCTCAGCAGCAGGCTTCTGTCTCACAGCTGGATCACATCTGGGAAGTTCAGAGAAGGATTAGTTCAAATCCACCAGGTGAGCAAACAAAAAGACATCTGATACAGCAGGTGCATCTGCAGTGGGGTGAAATGAGAAGATTTAGCTTAATTCGCAGATTAACAGCATTACAGAAAAGGACTTTACAGGGCTTTGGTGCCTCAGACTTTCTGTGGATCAGCAAACATCCTTTAATCTTCATGCCTTGGTTTCATGTCAGTAATGTGGGCTCCCCTTGACCGAGCAGGGATTAGGGGATAAATTAATTGAGCATGCAAATACTGTTAGGGTAAGTTTCAGAAACTTCTTTCGTTTCAGGCTTTCTGACATTTACTTGATCTCAAGTCAGGATAATTATTCCAGCTCTGTAGGCAGAGTCTGGAATAGATGCAAGAGGAGCTTCGGGAGGCTGTGTTCTCTCTTCTGTCTAAAAAAGCACGGAGAATGGGCTTGATCACTGCTCACATTAACTAATTGTATTCCTTTTCTACCCCCTGGCATCCAGCATCAGATATCTTGAAGTGGTAGGTCTAAGGCTGCCAAGTGGGGTTTTTTTTTTTTTTTGCTCGGTAGTATCAGCAATTCTTGTATGAAAAATGTTCCTTCCAAGCTTGCCAGTCAGGAATACCAGTAATGCCAGTATGCCAGAAAGCATGCAGCGATTAGGCTGAACTCAAGGAAGTAAAAGTGCAAATTCTTACAAACATAAGTGTAAAAAGATTTAATCTGGAGCATATACAGATCACTGTTATAACTGTATACTTGTTAGCACAAGGTTCCTTATGACGAATCATGCTCATGGGGAAGATATCATGCTTTTAATGTTTTTTCAACATTCTAGTTAGCTTTTTCAATTGATACTTCTATATAGTATCTACCTCTAAGAAGCTGATTAAGTAATTTGTACTTGCAATCTAGGTAAATAAGACCAGTCTTACATTCACTGGATGTGAACTTTTATAGTAAAGAACCATGATTGTAAGCTGAAGACATTTAGAAGATTTGAAATATGGAGATATCTTAGTATTATTTGGGCAGATTTGACTCAAAGTATTTCAAAACCTCTTTCAAATTCTTTTTAAAATCAGATTAGGATGGTCTACTTCCAAGCTAAATCTGGGATGTTTAAAGTAGTATCTATATTTGGATGCGTAGAATTTAATGTGTGAGCCTAGCCCAGTAAAACAAGAGAGCAAAGCCATTTCATGTTAAGGGGTTGTTAGTATTGAGTTAGCGTTTCTATCTCCTTACAAAACATAAACTAGATTTGCTTCCTGTAGGTCAATTAGCCTACCATCATGGTAAAAATTTATGGGGAAAAAATATAAAAACCCCGCCATTTGAAATCTAGAGGATGAATTTACTCTGACAAGGATATGGGAAGAGCAGAAATGTGGTTTTTAGCATGTTTCCTGCAGAAAGGTGATTGGGATAGATGCAGTGGGTATAATCTTTAGGGAAAATTAGGCCATAGCTGTTTGTGATACCTTGGCAGTCTGAGGAGAGAGAGACTGTCTTCCACCAGTTTAAATGCACACTGAATGAAACTTATGTAAGTACAGTATGGAACATCCAGCAATCTCAACTTTCACCACCAGATGAATGAGATGACTGGTGACTAATTAAGTGGGAACATTTGTGATTGGTTTAGACAGAGCACCACAAATGCACTAAGAACTCTGATGTGGAGATATAGTAGGGAAGGTTTATGGCTGGTCCTGGGCATGACAGAAGCCACTTAATTTAGAACGATGAGACCTTGCAGTGTGCAAGGGATAAATATAACTCCCAGTTTGGGAGGTATCAGGTTCAGAGTGGAAGGAAGATGGAAGCAATTGAGACAAATTCTGCGACTATGGCAATATTCACTGCTATGGTTCCATTAACCTCAGGCACCAAATCTACTTTCAGGGAGCACTGAGGGGACTGCATCACTTGGCACTATGGGCTTTTGCTGGGTGGTCAAGGAGTGGGGGGCACTGCTGGTGGGGACATCCCTCTTTGACTGCCTCACCCCCTACACCATGCACCTGAGAGGTGTCTTTCACAGACTGTCTTGAAAGTGAAGTACTGAAGTATTTTGCTTTCCTCTCAAACTTACACCTCTGTGTAAGTGCGGCAGCTTTTTTTTAGCTTCCCTTTTTGTACATTGCTCGGAATAAGTTACATCCTCCAGAATTCTTTATTCTTTAAGTGTGGTAGGGCAGATCCTGTGGTCGGTTCTGATTCTTTTAAGGTCCCTGTTGACTTCTATGGCTTGGAGTTAGTCCCTGATGGAGTACTTGTTGCTAAGCTTCCTACCAGGATGCTGAGAGTCAGACAAGTCCTCGTCAGCTGGCAAGAAACCTTGATATTGTTGCTTTGCTGTTCACCTGTGCCAGGTAATCTCCATTATCTGTCTCTTATGCCTGGCAAAGAGCAATACAAAATGTTTGCCAGAGGCAGTAAAACTCTCCAGCTTGGTTAGCATTGCGGAGTCTTTTTTGGTTTATGAGAAACATGTTCTGTCTCTAAAACGGTACCCATAGTGCTGAAAATTTTAGTTACAGTTGTTTTGCTACAGATACAGTTGCTTCATGCAGAGTGGTCTGACTTTGGTAGAGTCAAAATCCATATCTCTGCAGTTGAATCCACCTCGATCCCAAAGCTGATGACAAAGATGGTAAACCATTCATAAACATTTTTTCATGATAATACATGTAGCTGTTGTGCAGGCATGGACGGATGCTGTTATTCCAGCCTTGATAAGGTGACATTGAATTGCACTTTGAGGAATTTGCTTTTGGATAACAGTGTCTTCGACTCTTCAGAGCTAGCACATTGCATGAGGTGTGAAAATACCAGATATTTGCTGACTGGGGAAAGTAAAAACTGTTTAAAAATATTTTACAAATATAAGGAAATTTAAAAGACATGACAGCAGAGGGAGCCATTGAGATTTGGTTGGCTTGCTTCTATTTTAAAGAAAAAAACCCTGGGACTTCAAGTTATAGAGCACTTTTCCCTTCCCTTTCTAATTTAACTGAATTAGAATTTGGAGGGAAAAAATCTGTGTTAGTTGAATACATGTTATGCTAGTGTCACTTGTGGTATTGAGATGCTCCAGATATTTGATTATATTAGCATTTTGGGCAGCTTCCTAAATAAATTCTGGGGGCACAACTTTGTGCAGTAACCAATGGCATTAGTGTGCCAAATGCATGAAGTCTCCATTGTGCAGTATTGTTTATTAAAATATGTACTATAACTCTGTTATTTTTAACCTGTAGGTATTACTGATGTCATTTTTTACATCTACTAATATTTCTTTCTACTGTTTTGTGTTTACTTCAGTCTGTATATTCCCATATGTTTGCACAGTGCCTGAAGCTATGTGGGCTTTGCAAGAATGTTAACAGAAGTTCCCAAAAGCAAGCTATGTGTGCACAAAATGTGTTTCGATGTTTTCAAAAGTTTTGTTAACAGACAGACTGCAGCAATTGGCTAAGAAGAAAAAGGAGTTTAAATTCTTATTATTGACTCTTCCCATTACTTGCTCAAAACCACAACAAAAAAGTGGTAGCTCTTAATGCTACGTGCTGTCTCCAAAAACACTGAGGCACGTGGTCTCTGAATCAAACAGTGCAGCATAAACTGTGGTGTGGGAGGAGAAAGTGGAGGTGGGAAGATTAATTTAGCTGCCTACAGCAGATCAATGCCAGTTGAGATTTTACTCCAGGCATCATGGTTGCTGTAAATTAGAGCTGGGTGATAATGTCTGCATTAGCACCAGTATTTGCTCACTGCATTTAGTTTGCATCAGGACCCTGCTATCATACCTGTTATCTAGTTTTTGAACAGCAGTAGTTTTATGTATATGCTTAATGATGACTCGCGTTTAGTTACATCCTGAATGCACATCAGTTTTACAAAGCAGCTATTCCTCTTCATTCACAGGTGTGGGGGTGTGTTTTTGTTTGTTTGTTTTTTGTGAAAACATCTAAGATGCAATGCTGATTCAATGTTTGCACACTCCTCATGCCTTTGAGGGGAGATTTTAATTTCATGCCTTTCTTTGCATCTCTTCTTCACAATTGTTCTGGTGTACCTTCTAGAGCCACTGAATATTTGCTGACAAACACAGATATTGGAATGGATCTCAACACACTTCTTTTTTTTAACATTTGCCTATGTGGTCAGAAAGCATGCAGAATCATCTTGTTATCAAAGGGCACTGATAACAAAACTGTTTTCAGTTTTGGATATGAAGAGTGGAAACTTCAAAGTAATTTAAATGATCGTTCATAGTCATTGTTTCAGTGCATAGAATTCTGTCTGCCATAGAATTCATAGGTCTGTCAGAGTTCAGAACAATTTATTAAATATTTCTTTAATAATAAAAGAATTAACTGGAGGTTGTTAAGCATCTGTGGAAAGAGATGTAGCTGAAGATAAAAGCATGCTTGGGACCAGGGCCTGTGTTCTCAGTTTAGCAAACCTAGGCTCCTATATATACAAACAAAAAACAAGAGTCCAGAGACTAAACACATACAGAAGTGAGACTTCATGGATATTCTGGAAGCCCTAACTGCAGCCAGACAGCTTGATATTGTTTTCAGGCTGCATTTCAAACATTACTGCTCCTATACCACCAGTGGAGATATCCTGTATCCTGAAGAGCGACAGATTTGCTGACCCTACTGCTTCTGTGCTGTGGCCACCTCCCTGTATGTCAGCATTGACAGGAGTTTTGAAACACGGAAAATTAGATGGTAAGCTAAGCTGCCAAAGGGTTTAGCATAATGTGAGCTCTTTGAAATGCATTATATAATCAAATCTGCTGTTTGCAACTTCCAGATTCACGGAAAGCCCTTGTGCAGTAGATGATATAAGGTATGAGCGGCTGTTGTGGTGTGTAATTAGTATGTATTTCTGTATTACGTATTCCTGTATTGTATCGTTATGTTCTGTTGACTCCCCTGCCCTTCACCCACGTTGGTTCGTCCCCTCCCTTCTCATTGGCTAAACCCCCCTGTAACAACCAGAGACCGGAGAGACTTGGTTCCTTTCATAAGCCTTGGACCCCCTGCGGAGCACGTGGCTCCCGGGGAGAAATAAACTTGTAATATTTGCAGCCACGAAGAGCTGCCGGCACTTCTTCGTCCTCCGTTTACTAGCCTAACCCTCGAGGGCTTGCAAAAGGGGACACACAGCCCTGCAAGCCCTGAAGCACCTCCTGAGGCGGACCTCCCGACTGGGAGGCTCCCCGCCTAGAAGGGCCCCCTCCTGTCGGTGCTCCGTGGCCAAAGCTGAGCCCGGGCTGAAGAAGGAGCGGGGCAAGCTGTGGGGGTGGCTATACTGCTGCACAGAGGTGGTGTGAGAAGAGGATAGTTTTGAAGTACTATTTGTGTTTTCTTAATCCTTCTCTGCTTTCTGGTCTTCCTTAGAGAGTCCCTGTAGCTGGGTTGCTTTTAGAGTAACCCGTGCCTCTGTGGTGGTGTGATGTGCTGTAATCTGGGAAGTCCAGGGTGCTGTTTATGCCAATTTCTGAGGTGCGTCAAACCTCCTCCCTAGTAGGGATAAGATTAACTTGTTTGTTTGCTGCTAATTGAAGTGAAAGATCTGCAAGGAGGTAATCTGTAATAATAAAATAAGCCTGTAGTCAGGCTTATTTTATAGAAGATGTCTGCATTCTGTGTAAACTTAGAATTTCATTAATCATGGAGTAAACCACTGCTCAAAAGAGCAGCGACTTGAGTCCTTGTGGCCTGAGGATAAATTCAGTTCAGAATTTACCTTATAAACTTTTCAGGAATAGGGAAATACCATGAGGAATGAAGGCAAACATTGGGTACTGTTATACTGGGGATCTGAGACTTTTCTGGATCACCTAGGAGTGATTTCCACCGAATTTTAAATGTGTAGTCATGAGATCATGGGGTTGTCTGTGCTCAGATGTATAGTTTTGTATTTGGAAAAAGAAGAACAAAGGATTTCTGGGTATAGTGTGAACCAGATTAACCTAAAATGATGGAGGAAGACACCAAAATGGTTTTCAGTTGTTGATGACAAGCAGCATAACTACACAATACCCATATCTGTTTGGGGTGGTGGTTGTCCAGACCCAAGAAAAGTGAATAAACAGTTTGATGTTCTATGGAACTGATAGGACTGATGGTCTCCTTTGCAAAATACCTGCCTGTAGAAGCTGAGTGCTTGGTTTGATGCTGATGTCTAGTATGCCTCAGCTGACAAGCCCAAATGTGATACTGTGTGTTGCAGTATCTGTTGTATTAAGTGTATATAAATTAACTTCAGAAATTGCCAAGTAAAAATATTCTGAAGTGGACATCAGCCACATGCAGTCAAAATAATCTAGAAGTCCAGCTCAGACATCTGTGTTAAATTGCTTGGGAAAGGAAGAAATTCACGCTTGCCAACAGGATTCCAGTGCAATTAATGTGATGTATGTTGTTAAGTATGGTCCTGCAATGTTTCTGTACCCACAAAAAGTGATTTCTTTCTTGAACAGAAATGGTAGAAATTCCTCTTATTTTGATGAATTGTTAGTCCTTGGTCTGAGCAACAAAATGATGCTTCCGGGAAGAAATCTGTACGCGTAAATTTCTTTTTTCTGTAAAGAAAATGCAGGCAATTAATAGCAAAACTCTGGGCATTTATAGAGTCCTAGGTTAATATAAATGCTTGCACTGACTTAAATATAAATGCACAATCTTATATTTTGCCTGGATTTGGGTATTTCCTGTGAAATTGAAGCATCAAAACATGGGCTTGTTTTTACTTTTGATTTTTTTTTTTTAAAGATTGAATTAGTATCTAATATCTTGAGATTAAGCTTATCAAAATTTAGAGCTGAACAGAATGAGTACTTTCTTCATTTTTTTTAATTCAATAATTGCCACAGCTATAATTTGATGGGATTTTGTATTGGACAACAAGGAAGGAACAGTAAGCTTCTGTCCTTAATAGAGACTGCTGCTTCTGAATTCTAACAGCAACAATTTATCTGCCTTAACAGATTTTCCACTGTTGTTCATTCAAATGGATGTGCTAAAGTCTGGGTACATTAGTTTTTAGGTTAAAGAAATAATAATTTTTTTAACTGCAATTTAAGACCCTGTTTAAATCAAAA
This sequence comes from Calyptomena viridis, assembly GCA_013390005.1. Taxonomy (NCBI): domain Eukaryota; kingdom Metazoa; phylum Chordata; class Aves; order Passeriformes; family Eurylaimidae; genus Calyptomena; species Calyptomena viridis. Next base: position 88,692 of record WEIV01002628.1, read on the forward strand.
TTTGCATTATTTATAGTAATTACATTTCAAATCCTGTTATACCAGCTAATTCTTCAGTTGAGATTATCAAGGTTTTATTTGAAGTATAATTTAAGAAGTGTATTTAATTCTTCCAGAAGGTCACCGAGACCTTTTATGAGTGACTACAGATAGTCCTAATCTCCTTGATGTTTTTATTTTTAAAATTTTCTAGTGTTAATAAAATGAGATTTGCAAAAGAACTTTATTTTTATCTTATTTTAATGTATGTTTATGGCATGAGAGAATGCTTTCAACTAAAACAACCTTCACACCATCCTTATGGTTTGTTTTTCACTCTTGCTCCCACTCATTCATTCAAATTATCCATTTCCAGGTGAAACTTTGGACATGTTACCATCTTCCTCTCAGAAGAATTATGGCCATCATTCATTGTTTTTGAGTTTTTACAGTTTATTTGAAACTGCTCCTGGGTTTAAAACAGAAAAAATCTAATAACCTGATGTTATAGGAACTTGCAATTAATTTGCAATTAATTTAAACATGTAAATTAAAAAAGAAATAAAAAATGAGGAGAAAAAAAGTTGGGGAATTTGGATTTTTGTTTGTTACAACACTTAGGTTAATATACAGGTTTCCAGTATACAGTAGAATTAACCTTTCTTTGACTTCAGTAGTTTTGTTGATATCATTCTTTTGTTGCTGCATTCTAGTAATGACATTCTTAATTCCTAGACACAGCATCAAATGAAAGCTGGGGCAACCTGGCATGTCTGTCCATTAGAATTATTTTCTTAAGATTTTTTTTTTTTTAGTGACAGGTTGACCTTCTGAAGTTCCAGCTGTCATGTAGTAATATACATGACAATGTAGTATTGTATGGTACAACGGCCTTCATCATCCCATATGTAGTTGTCCTTCCTTATTGCTGTTCATGTCTAGATTGTTCTCAATTATGGCTATTAAAAGTATGAACTTGATGCTGAAACTCTGTAAAAGCTTGCCAATGTAATGTCTGACCTTCATAGCTGTACTCTGCTACTGAGGCCCAGAGATAAACAACTCATCCTGTTGGCACTTTTATTCCTGTGGGCAGATCTACACTCATGAGATCATCAGGTTGAAGTCATTCTATGAACTTTGACAACTTAACTGCTCATGAGCAAAACATTAAAAAGAAAAAGCAAACAAAACAAGCACCCAAGCAAACCAGCTTGTGGCTGTATTCAGAGTAATATTGTCTGGTGTTATGCATGGAAGTATTAGTCCACTCCACAGTATGGTCCCTTATGGAAGTAGTCTGTATCTGCAAACAGTGGTTGCTTGTTGTGGATATTGAGCTGTAGCTGGCTGTTAGCCCTTCGAGATAGATCTGCATGCCTGAAATTGAATGTTTCCTCGATGGCTGGAGATCTGTGTTGCTCCTCAGAAAGCCTGAGGTCTCCCCTGTGCCAGTGATACTGAAGGTTGCTGATGCCTGCAACTAAATTTCTTAGAGGGTATTGCTCAGGCCATGTAATCTTTTATGTCCTTCAACCTTTATGTTGTTAGAGAAGGTTGAATGTTACAATTGCAGTTGCATAAAGTTTGGAACTGTTTATTTCTCCCAGAGCCTACCATTAGTTCAGTATTGAAATATTTGCTTGTAGCCATGTTGGTGTTAATTTGATTTATTCTGTCTGCAAAGAATTATGTGGAGGCTGGGTCGTCCAGGGGTTCAGGGAGATAATGAGAATGCTCGACTCCATGAAGCTTTGCAAGCATTTATTTAACTACTTATGCGTGGAGGCTTTCTAAGAATTCTAAGCACAGCTAAACCTATATTACCTAGAAAGCAGACTCTGCATCCATGTCTCCCAGGCAGTGTGCCTGGAGCACCTGGACACATATCTCTGCCTAGTCAGATGTCTCATGACCAGGCAGAGGGTCTGCTTTCTAAGAAGTCAGAAACATGTCTGCTGCTTCTTCTTGCACAGTTTTAGATTATATATATCAGACTATATTGTTTACATAAAGCATCCAATGGGCTTGGGAACAAGGTTCTCCTTGTCCAACCACAGGGATGAGGCCATGTCCAGTCAGGGCCTTACTTCTACTCATGCTCAGGGAGAAATTTGGCCTACAGCATAAGGCATAAGGCCACAGAATTATGAGGTTTTTTTGTAACTGGATAATTTTATGACCATTTGTGGATATAGAAAACTGTGTAGGAATGAAGTTCTCATCTAAGTTAGAAGGTTTTTCATTGATCAAGCACAATATGATACTTTTTGCCTTCAGAAATTTCTTTTTCTGATTAACTACAAACCAGTTAGTATTGAAGAGTTTATCATGCATCTGATGTTACTTATTGCTGTTATACTTGTTGCAATAGATATCTCATATTACTTGAAAAAGGATGTGGATGATATGCAGTCAGGATGGATGCTTTCTAAATACTTAATCCAGGGACCTTTTGCTAGAATAGTAAAGTGCTACTTTTTGAAAAGTGGGATAAAAGGTCTTCAGTGAATCGTATCACACTAAATATCAGGTTATATAGTCCAGTGGACAGAGTAGAAGCTGAAGTGTCATGAGATGCAGTTTGTTCATTAGGTTTGCTGTGACATTACTACTTCACTGTTTTAGGCCTTAGATTAGCTGCTTCCTGAATGGAAATGGCAACACCTCACAGTTTGGGGAGTGAACTAATCCCTGTGAATGAGAAGTGTTAGAAATATATAATAAATCAAGAATTCATATTTGTTCTGATGCTCATAAGGGAATTAGAGAAAAATATAATTAATCTAGATAATCCTTTGTACTGTTTATTACACTTTTTAAATACAGGACATAGTTTTGTACTTGTTTTTCTATTAGGTATAGAGCTTAGGGGCACAAGTGGACAACAAGTGAGATAGGGTATTTTCCATTTCAACCAAAGAAGTCCCCCAAAGTTATAAGAAGAAAGAGAAACTGCACAAAGGAGGGGATGGAGAAGTATTCTAACAGTTTCAAGTTCATAATATTTGGAATAAGGAAGATTATTTGTGAGTTCCAAAGCGTGTTACTTGCCACACTCAACTTGGAGCTCATGGGAACTTCAGAGGATGTACTGCTTAAAATATTGTTCAAAAGAAAGCATACTGAAAAAAAATTTTGAAAGTTAGTCACAAATAATCACATAAACAAGGCTTTCCCCCAAAGCATGTCTTTAAATAATTAACTACACTCAGATTTGATCTTCCCATTTAATTCAAATTCAGGATAGATTCCAGATCCAAACTAGAAGAAAATGCTAATATTTTTCCTCCCTCATTTGCAAGATCTCTGCTCAATGCCATATTGCTTGTTTACTTCTCTATGATGCTCTATTTATCTGGTTATGTTCCATAACACACACGCTTTAATATTTTATTATGGAAGCTGGACTCCTGAGCAAAGAGAAGGCTTAATCTCTTGAGAATGCATATATCATAGGCCGGAAAACTAAGCCCTAGATATGCTTTCCTCTGACTTGAATGTGAATTAATACTTCAGATTTAATTTAGCATCAAATACCCACTCTACATTGACTTCATGCTTTGTGTCTCTGGCTCCCTGTCTGACAATCTAACGGTGTTGATTTCGGCTCTTGGATTTTCCCCTGCCTTCTTCACTTTTGCTTCTCCAAGATCACTAGAAGTTCTACCTGCTGTCATTTTATTTTCCAATTCTGTGCTAGGCCATTTCCTATCCTGCTTCTTTCCTTTGTACTCCCCACAAGTGACTCTCATGCTCTCCTGATAATATTTTTCTGGTTCTTAGCAGTGATAATACTGATTGCATGTCATTTGGAAATCTAGACATCCGGACTGATTTCAGCTTTTATTCCTCTGTTCTTTCTTTGCTTTTTTGGTATGGTTGTTTTTTTGGGTTTTGTTAATGATTGATTTCTTTTTAGTTGAATT
>WEIV01002632.1:0-61537 GCA_013390005.1 Calyptomena viridis
AAATATATATCAAAGTAATTGGGAAAACAGCAAATACTACCTCCTTCTTTCTCCCCAAAACAAGTTGGACGAAAAGGGAATGGTTGTATTGACTGAGCAATTAAATTCCATAAGTCAAAAAGTCCAAAACAGTTGTCAGCTTCAATTTTGCATGACTTCAATCTAAGTGGTAAATTTACTGCTACTTTGACTGCCTTTCTTCTCCACCTCCTCTTTCCTCACTTCATCCATCTGTTATGCCCTTTCATTCCTGGAGGTATCTCATTCTGTTCTTTGTAAGAGTAGTGATCTCTTAGTGTTTGATTATGAAATGCTGAAGATGACAGAGCCTTGATCTCTGCCTGGGATCTCTACCTGTCTGTAATGACATTTCCAGTAAGTCAGAATCAGTCCAGACAAGAATTTCTCTGCAACTAGAGCCCCATTAATGAAGGATACAAAAATAAACCACACTCACCAAGGACCTGCTTTAAGCTGAGACAGGTGGCTTGCAAATGAAAATATTCATTTAAGCATATGGCTACTGTGAATTTTTTGAGCATTAGTTAAATTAGCAAATGTGTCCACCTTGAAGTAATGAGGCTTGACATGGTGGGGAAGGGAAATCAAATAGAAAATATCCTCGAGAAATTCAGTCTTCTCCAAATTGCATTTTCATATATAAATATGTAGACAAATTAAGACTTTATTACAAATTTTCAAGTATTTTTAACACCAATAATGACATTTTAGGGTACATTGCAAATTGATAACTAGCAGGTATGTAGCAAGTAAGAGTATTTGTAAATAATAGTGAATTCTGTAAAAGGTGATATAAAAATACGTTGGGAGAAAATGTGAGCTACCAGTTGGGTATGAGGCAAGGCTCTCTTCTTAACTTTGAACGTGGTTTCAAGTTCAGATCCAGTTCATGTCTTTTATAATACTAGGGTTATATAGCAATCAACCTCAGTATATTTCTTATTTCAGCTCTATTTTGAATCCTCATACTCATAACTTTGTCTTTGTTTTCCTCCACCCTGACAATTGTAAGAGATCTTTTAAAACTGTGAGCAAATTTTAGTAGCAAGTATCTATTTGCCATATCTGAGTAGCTTCTTAATAACTAGTAAATTATTTGATGTCTTATCTTAATTGACACTTGAACTATGTTTTCAGCTGAGCTGGTTTCCATAACCCAGCCAGCCTCCACGTGGAAAGTCAGCTCTGACAAAGCTGAAGCCCTTTGCCTTGCACATTTCTGTTTTCTAACAGACTTTTTAGCTGCCAACAAGTTGACCATCTCAGAGGGATTGTCTTTCAGATGCCACAGATTGTTTTTCTTTGGTATATGCTCATGGCATTTGTTGGTGCTCTGGGCAGATTTGGCCTCAATAAGTCTATTCTTTTTTCTCGTGTGGATTTGTTTCCTCATTAATATTAAGTGGTTTCTGTGAGTTCTAATTATCTTGGAAAAGAGACTCTTACCTATTCAGATGTGTTTGCATAGGTGGGGTTATGCCCAGCTGGCTGGGAAGCTGCCAGGCACAGCCAAATCATCACTGCCCTGGAGGGGTTTGCCCCATGCTGAAAGAAGGTGTGTGTAAAGTATCCTTCTTCCTTTTGCTGAGTATATCAAAATAGATAACTTATTCATTGTGAATCATCACAGTTAAATCTCCTTAAATATAATTTGAGAACTTTAAAATACATTTTAATGAAGTTAATATTGTATAGTAATTTTATAGAGAAAATTCTTACTAAATTATGCCTGATTAAATATTCAGCTGCACTTTGTGCGTTTTGAATTTCTTAATGGAGTAGTGTTAGAAAAATAGTCTTGCTGGTAGCAGGTAGATAAGAGAGTTCAGGATGTGCTCCTTGCTGGTGCTACCCTGGCAGATATATGCTGCAAAGCAGCAAACTGTGAAGAACAAAAAAAAAATTCGTTAGATCTTTTAAAAAGTCAATTACAGGTATAGAAACACCATAAATTTTTTACAGGTAAAAGAGTCAAGTGGAGTTGAGTTATGAGTCTGCTGGGCAGGATGCATTTCTTTCCCCCTGCCCTCCTTTGCATTCTTTACTCAATAACATTTGTGGTATGTTCTATAACCTCCCCATGTTAGAAGTATTTTAATGCTACTTATTGTCTTCTTGAAAAGAGAAAGAAATATGATCAATAGACACAATGACAAGCTAAACGACTGCTTTCTAAAGCAAATTTAATACAGTGAGGAATTGAGTGCAGAGGTATTTTAATGGAACTAAAAAGATTTATCGGTACTTTGTCTTAAGTATTAAGCTACAGTGCTTGCAAAGTGATGTCCTCTGTTTTGGAGTGAGGGGCTGGTGTTTCTGAGATAATTTTGTTGTAAAAGCAATTGCAAATACAATTTTTCGTCCTAAAAAATTAAATCTTGCTGTGCCATATACTTGTTTTCTTACCCTATCAAGCAAATGAGACTAACGATATCCATAAGACTGCTCATGACGTTAGATTACATCCTCAGTGGAAATGCAAGTGGCAGGTTCTGGTCCTACAACAAAAATGAAATTTTGAAGGAAAACCACATTATCTGATTTATGGACTTATCTTTAGCTGACTGTCCTAAATATAACTGTTGATAGGGTTTTAAGTAAAACCACTTGCTCGGAATGAAAACGAATAAGAAATTGCCTCTTCATGACAAAATTGTCACCTAAATGTGTTGTTTTTTTCCCTAGCAGAGCCTTAAATAATATTTCCAGGAGAAAACTAGAGAGAGTACTAAATACATCATTTAATGGTTGTTCACCATGTAAACACAAATATACCATAAGGAGAACACAGGTACTGTGTAAGGTATCCATTTTAGAAAGCACATATATCTTCACTGGAAAACAGGAGCACCTGACTTTTCTGTTTTACACATAGATTTAGTGCAGTAATTGAAATTCTGTTGTGACTACTTGATGTCTAAACCAGGAAAGTAAGTATTAATCTTAATGCATTGAAGGAAGAGATTTATATTTAGATTCCTTTCTTTTTCCAGTTTTAGCACCAAGTTTCACTGAGATAATATTTTCTCTCTGCCTTTGGAAAAGCTTACTGCAACTTCAGAAAAATCTCAACATCAGAAAAATACTTTTTTGTTATCCCTTTTGTTTATTTACAAAAGATTACTTCATGGAATTCCTTCTTTCCAGTCTGCACACTTATTTAAATGTTGAAATCCAGTTACCAAGAAAAATAAACACAGCAGGGTAAGCTGCTGTGGAAAAACAAGGCATCAATATGTAATTTTGTTGAACTGACAAAGTGAAACCATCATATTAACCTAATAATAGTTTCATAGAAAGACAATCATAACATTATTTAAATATTACAATAGATCTGTAGCTTTATAAGATAAATTCCTCTTGTTTTGTCACAGAGATGTTTTCTTCTTCACTTAAAAATATCAGTCATTTATAAATCAAACAGCTTGTAATAAAGTAGATAAGGCAATCGAGTCTCCTAGATGGTCTATAATATTCTTGGCTGCTTGGTGCAATGTCAGTATTGAATATCTTGCTTGGAAAGTGATGTTTGGCAGAGGTCCCTGCTGGCTCCTCCTGGTCTCCAGGAGTCTCCGAATGGCTGGGGTCAGAACCAGGGATGGGCAGGTTTTCTATCTGCACAAATGTTTTTTTATTAGCTCTATGTGTAGAGGGGTACATCAGGATTTCGTGCTGATATCACAAATGTTTTTTAGTAAAATTGCCATAGAGAGGAAGATAGTCCAGAGATACAAAACTCTGCTGATTTTTTGCACTGTAACAGACCAATATAAATGTGCAAGTAGCAAAACTATTTTGCTAACTTACAGGTGTAAAATGCTCTTTGTTTTTTTATCCAATTTACAACACCAAAAGCTGTTATAAATTGATTTGTCACAACCCAGCAACAAGAATTCCTGAGGGGAGATTCATGCTATGATGGAGAATTTATCCTCCTTTTTTTTCTTCCTTGGGAAGCTAAGTATCAGGTTTAGCTCTTCCAATCTGTGTTGGATTATCAGGGCATTGAGCAAAAATAAGCAAAACTAAAGTCTTTTCTGTTTTGGGAAGTTTGAGGAGTACTACTTGGGTTTTTTTTCGTGTTCAGGAGCTTTTCAAATGCTGATCTGCAAAACCTGTGTTTGGGGCTATAAAGTGGAGATTGTGTTCTTAGGAGATGGCCTTCTTTATTTTTTCAGCGATATCCATGCACAAAACAGCACAATATCTCTCCCTGTGAATCTGTGTGAAAAGATTTTTAAGTCATTCTAAATAGTGGCACTGTCAGTTGTCAGGGCTCAGACTCTGCAGTCTTTGAGATGATGGGCGGAATTTTGCCCAATTGAGACCCCTTCCTATGCACCAAAGGTGAGCATTAGTCAATGAAACGTCAGTGTCTTTCCTCTGAAATATAACTGTTTATATTACTCTTTTCCAACATAAGCATGTAGCCCTGAATTGCCTGACAGAAATGGTGAGCCCAAACACTACAATGCTACTGAAGTATTTCCTTTAGCTGGAATGTCTTTAGATACCAAAAAGGGAGCTCTATATTCAAGGCTACTCTGTTATACTTAACACCACAGACAGCTTGGGCAGCTGCACTGTAGCAGTGTAGTGGTATTGAAGCAGTGAAGCCCATTCTCCACAAGATAAGGGTGTTTACAGAAAAAAACTACTATCTGAGGACTTTTCACATGTGTGAAAATACGTTATCTCATTGACAAATTCATTCAGGATTTTAAGGCACTAGGATTTAAAGGATGTGTTTATTGTCATGAGAGTACATGGCATTACTCTTTGTTCAATATTCAAGAAAAACAAGCTTTTGGTTGTCTTATTTCCTTCTCTGCTTAGTCAGTTTAGGAGCATGTAAAGCACCACATCTGTGATGTTACTGTCCTGTCAGCAGAACTGACAGAGCATGGTGTCTCCTGTGAGTCAAGATGATCTCATGTCCTCACAAATTGGCTTTCTGGGACTAACAGAGCTTTAAGCAGTGGCAACTTCTGTTAGTGCAGCCCAGATAAAACTTTGCTATTCACTGGGAACTTTAACATGTGAGATGGAAATGCTTGGGTTAAAAGAATAACCAGGAACTAATACTTGAGTGGTTGTGCAGGTGGGTTCTCCTGATCAAGGCGTTAATGCTTTCAATATTATGCAAATCCTATTGTATTACATGCATATAAACTGTACAAATATTGTAATTCCCCAAGTAGTAGAAATAATGTGATTTAGCAGGGAAAGGTCTTTCTTAAAGTGATAAGACACTCTATATAGAGCTGAGATGAGAATAAATGAGCATGTCATAAGTCTTAAATTACTCTTCATTGTCAATACTAAACTGAGGACCTAATGCTTCATGATTTTTTTTATTATTGTAATGTAAAGCTGCATTCTTCTGCCATTCTGCCATATCTTAATCACGTGGTATTCCATGAGAGATCTTCAGCTGCTGTGTGTTCTCTGCAAAGCCTTGACAAAACAATGTGTGAGAGAAGATATGTGCATGTGTTTCTCCTGTACTTACTGTGCCTTAACACATGGCAAAGGGCTGACAACCCAAAGTGTTCGGCTGAAAAATCTTTGTTATCTTTGACCACTCCTTCCATGATTGCTCTGTAGAATTCAGACCTTGATAAGCTGCAGCATCAATAAATGCTGGGTTACACAGCTGAAAGGTAGAACAGGTGGCACAACCCTCACCAAATATGAAATGCAGACTTTAAGGTGGAGTTTTATTTCAAACTATACAAAAGGGGGTGGGATTTGATTTGGTTTTGTTTTTTGGGGAGGTTACATTTTTCTCGGGATATGGAAAAAAATGAACTAAACACTCACCAAAGTAGCTTATAGTCCTACTCCAGGCTCTCAAATATTTTTTGTTAAATCAGTTGACGATAAATAGAACTATATTACCTCATGGGTCACACGCCAGTAAAGCTCACATGTCTGGTACTGATTTGGTTCTCCCTTCAGAGGATTTAGTATTATAAATGTAGACACAATTATGCTAGGAATAGTTAAAATTTTAGTATTGAGTTACATGAAATCTTTCATAGAGATAGAAAAATGGGTTATTTGGACTAAATTTATTTCTTCTCTTTAGTACAATTTCATAACAAATAATCTTCACTAATGCACATAGGGTGAAGTAAAATATAAATACTTTTCCCAAGGTATTTTTGATAAAGATGTAAAAGTTATTTTGCAATGAGAAAATTGAATGTTTTGTTTTGGCATATCTAGAAGCAAAAAGGTCATGCTATATAGGAAGTAGCTAATGTTTTTATCTAATTCCTTCCTTTAAAATAGTGAATTGTATGGAAGGTAAAATCCCCAACTGTGCCTATGAAAAAATTATCTTGCTTTAGAAGTTTGTATTGTCTACAAGTTGCTTCTCAATTTCTAAAGAGGTCTAAACACTTTCTGGCCAGTTACCATGACCAGCATTGAAAACTTCTTCATGTATTTTCATCCTCTTTTTGCCACCTTTGTCTTTGATATCAGTTTACAACAGAGACAAATTTTCTTTGAGCAATTGTTAGTAAATTAAAGACTGAAACTCCTTTTTATTTCCTGCTAGCCAGAGGAGACAATTTATTTTACTCGTGAAGTGTGGAGCAACTTTGCACTTGAAATTGCCAAGGTCTCCTTTTTTCTCCTCCTCTTTGTGGTTTGTTTGGTTGTTTCAGGGATTTTTTTTACTCCTTGACACCCTCATAGTTAGTTGTTTAGCATGAGTAAATCTAAGCAATTCGGGTATCAGTCTTTGCCAGGAAAATAAATTTTGCAATGAATTGGCTAAAACCTCACAAAGATTTTTGGGGGAGAGCTAAGTGGAATGTAAGTTCAGGCAGCAATAAACTGAAATTGCCCATTGCAAACAAAATGCTTTTTTCTGTTTAACCACAAGTGTTTGCTAGTCCTGTGCAGTATGACAACTGATTTCTGTAGAGGGGGAAGGGCAAAGCAGGGTTTCCTTCCTGAAGGCTTAAATAATCAGCATTTGAGCTTTGAGGATAAATATGTTAAGAATGTATAGGTTAATGTAGAGCAAAACACATCGATGGTTGTTAAATGACTAAATACACTCCTAATGGCAGATAGTCTAAATTTAAATTAGTGCTTTATTACAGTGCTACAGATTCTTAATTTATCTGAAGTGACTTATTTTTTGACAGCCTGAAGGGGTGGATTACTTTTACACACACATGTAAAATATTTTATTTGAAACTCAGTTAAGATCCCTTTACAGTACTTAAACTGTCAGATAAAATTATCCAAAGGCTTTTTTATAAAGCAAAATTATTTTAGTTTGATTCAAATTCTATTAACTTTTTATGCAGCCTTTAAAAAAAAAAAAATTCTTGTTGTCTTCTCCCTTCTCATAGATGACAGTAGATTTCAGACCAGTGAGTGGTCAGGTGCAATCAGAGCAGCAGTGGGCCAGAAAACTGGTGATATATTATCTTGTCTTAAACCTTGGTGTGATTAATGATTTCAATGTGAAATCTGCATGTGGAGGTGACTGTTTTTGTGATGAGCCAGGGAGCAATTTTGTGTTACCAAAATGTAGACTAAAGTCTCTTTCCAGTCAAGGAAGCCAGAAGGTAATTCAGAACAGGGTTGTACTTTAGGGCATTTTGTCCACCTGTGGAGGAATCTCTCCTATCCTGTTCTAGGAGGAATCAGGAGAGAAATGCCACCAAGTTTGCTAGGTAATTTAATCTTCAGTGATGAATTTTTCCAGCTCTTGACTATTTTCTAGAGGTTATCAAAATGTGTCTGAGGGTCTGGTTACACATAACCCAACACTTGAGGAAAACTTACTGTACTACTGGACAAGGAAAAAAATACAGTTGCACTAAATATGGGAAGAGCAATGATAAATGGCCAGTCCTGTGTTATGACTATGCTGCAGATGATATTCCTTGAAAGTGTGCCAACTATAACCAGATTTGTCTGTCTGCATTCTGAATGTTAGTTGCCTACTTGAGCAACAAATCCTTTTCAAGTGTATAGGGAGTTTATAGCTTAGTGTTGGGCACTCTTTAATTTGAGGAGGGAAAAATTTCAGAAACCTTCAACCCCCACCTCAAAATAACCCCAACCAAACAACCCAAAGAACTGACAGATACAAACCCAAAAAAACAAAACTAAAAACCCCCGTGACTTTTCTCTAGGTTGTTCTGAATATACTCTTAGATACTGACCAAAAACTTGGTATATTTCAGCAGGCAACTGATCAGTTTGCATGACAGAATCTGTCCATGCAAGCACTTGAGATTTTATAAAAAAACTGTAGCGGTTTGCATGCCTGAGACATGCAGCTGTTTCCCTGATTATCTTGTACAATAAGAGATGCCTCAGACTGTCACTAACTACTAAAATTCGTTTCTATCACTATGAGAACATGGTTGTATGAATGAGGGTATTGTTGCTGGTGAGATTGTTAAGAAACTGTGCTGAAAATAACTGAGGGAAATCATCTTGTCTCAGTCCTACCTCTCCTGACTTCAGACTGTAGTGACACTCTGAAGCATAACAGCTTATTAACAGCTTTGTTTTGTGCATAGCGTTGAGTTCTGTGGGGAAAAGAAATCTGAGTCTCCATAACAGTGAGACCAAGAGAAGATACAGCTGGCATTAAAAAAAAGGCAGTTTGCTTCCTGAACTACTCTTTGCATTTGTCTCATGCAAGGTGGCCCAAGCTGATGATTAGAGCCAAAACAGACATTTGTGATGCTAACCAGTTAAATTCAATTCACTCTTCCAGGAGGCATCTTTTTCACACTTTTTCATTATTTTCAGGGATTTTGGTGTGTTTTAGTTTTCTTTAAAAAGCTATTTTCTTCAGTCTCTGGGTTCTGGATTGTTATAGAAAGATTGCTTGTTGCTTTAGATTTGTGATTTAATTATCTGCTATATTTGCTTTGCAATTTAACACTGACTTAATTCATCATCACTATTAATTCTCTAATTTTATTATTCTGATTTCTTCTATGACTTAGTTTGATGATGGTTCTGTAACACTGTTCATCAGGTCAATAGAAATGGGGAGTAGTTAAAGCATTTCTTGAATGTCTAAACCAACTTCATTATTGTACATTTCGGAGAAGTTACTGAGGAAAACCATTTAACGTGAGCAGTTGAAAGTGACTCGGGTCCCTAAAATCTCTGATCTGGTGATACCCTGCTGAAAACCTCATCTTTGTATCATGTCACACACAGCAGAAAAGAAAATCTGAGGCAGCTGATGCTCTGGCTCCTCTTTACTAATCTCCAGGGTTAGTGAATGCTCCCTCAAGCACTCTGGTGTCCCCATCCTGGTTCTGAGATGGCATGAGTTTTGCTTATTACCTGTTTTGCTCACTTTGCAAGATCTCTGTTCGAATTAGACCCACTGTTGACTGAGGGGGCTTAATCCAGTTGAGGTTTCAATGCAGTCATGGTCATTAGTATGTAAAAGCTTCATTTAAATAATATTTAAAATATATTCAGTGGTCTGTGTCAGGTAGAGACTTTTTGGCATTGCTGTTAGCTGCCTCCCTTGACACTGAAAAGCCAAAGGAAATGCAAGTGTGTGAACAGTGAGGTATTTTTGCCCTGGAAACAATTTGAAGTTTATATTGCCATCTATCTGGGGAGGAGACAATACAAATATGTTTAATTAGGAGAAAACTGTCAGGCAACATCTGCGTATTGGTGATTATAAAATCGGGGCTGAGACATGTTCCCTTTGGCACAAACATGGTGAAATGGGCTGACCTCCTTGCTGGTATAACAGAGGTGGTCACTTGGAAGGTACAGGTTGTTAACCCAGAGCTGAGAAGCAGGCTCACCAGTACATGCCACAGCAGGCAGGTGATAACATCCCAGTGGCAGAACAGTGCTATCACTCATCCCTCAGTGAGTAGTGGATGGTTGTTCAAATATATACATCTTGGTGGAAATACTGCTTTGAAAAGGAGAGGATGCAGGCCAAGCTGTGGGAGGGATGTAGGGTGTCCATACTGTGGACAGCGTGCCTGTGCCCCAATGTTGGAGCTGTTGGGGGCACTGCCAGCATGGCCATGTGGGATGTGGCACGTGCTCGGCACCCTGCATGGCAGTGCTGCCCCAGGGACCTGCTGTCCTGTGCTCCACAGCGTGCACAGTTTGTTCGTATATTCACCAAGGTGCAAGTTGTGCTGCGTATTTCTAGCTAAACTTGATATGTTAGAGCAACAAAAATGTCAAAGAATCAACGTGCTGCAATCGGTGTCCTCAAAGCTGGCTTCCTCTAAATTCTTTAATTCCCAGGTGTGAAAACATGTTCTTCTAGGGCTCTTGCCATTGACATTTTCTAGTCAAACAGGGATTTCCTTTGAAATACTTCTCAGCTGCTTCAAATAGGATAGTGCTTATTGATGGCATCCCTGTAAGACAGGCATTTGTTTCTTCTTTCCACCTTTCCCCTAGGAGAGTTTCATTTCATATATGAAAAGATCAACTGGAGCAAGAAAAGGGAAGCATGAGACAGGGAACTCCTGTGGAAGATTAAGCAGTTACTTATGCAATTTAAGTCAGACTTTTAATAAATTTGTACAGGAAATGAATTAGGATGGCTAGCTTTTATGGAAAAGGAATTGATTTTCATAGTGCTTTTTATTATTTGTTTCATTCATAGTTTTTATCTTTTTCCTCTCTTTTTTAATCTGCATAGGATTAGTTTCTAATTAATTCAAACTCTACATAGATTGATTAGTGACTTTTAATCTTTATACTCTCCTCCCCCTTCATCTGAGGCTTGCCAGTTCATTTTAATTTTTATATAATTACTCAGAAGCAACAAAGCAATATATATTGCCCATAAGCAATAAAAAAACTTTGCTGGTTTTCTATGTTGTCGAAATGTGTTGAACTTTTTTCTACTCATTGGTGAAAAATACTGCCCCCCAATCTATTCTAGAACCTGTTAAATGCTTCTACTCTTAGTTGCAAACCCCTATTTATAGGTGCAGGATATTACTGCCTTGGAGCTAGCTGGAGCACTGAATTACTCTGAGGAAGCAGCTTTATTGTTCACTGAAGAAGTGTATCAATCACCTTGAAACTACAGAGAAATTGCCTTAGGACTGTAATAAGAGTGTGTGTCCAGTCCAGCTTTCTTGATAATGTTATCCTATAATACTGCTGCTGAGGTCAGCCGGTCTTAGTAGTACACACCATGTCAGAGATGAGCTGTGCAACCCCCTTGGGGTGCCTCTGTTTTGAGGCACTGCTGCTCCTCCTGTGGCTGTGGTGCCTTTCTGCAAGCTGTGTGCCAGGTGAAGCTGCTGCTTTCCTCCTGGTTGTGTTAGTTTGGGTTTGGGACACCCACTGCACTTGAGTTTTTACCTCAGTTCCTATAGCATTACATTGATTTTGATAGATAAACTTGACTTTATCTGCCATCATATCAGATGCAAGAATGCTTAATGTGGCAAAATCTGTAATACTAGTGCTGTTTTGTCCAAGACATGCCTGAAAGGTCAAATGTCTTTGGACAATTTCTAACTATTTATCTTGTACATGTCAGGATCTGAGCTACAGTTAATCATCAGTCTTTTCAGCAAACTAAAGGTGAGCATAGGTTTGCCAGAAGAAGGGGACAAACTAAAATAATCAGCTATCTTTCTAAATGTTAACACCTAGCGTTTTAGTGCATGTGTGCGTTTGTTTGTCTGTTATAGGATAACTTTGAGACCTGAAGGAACGATTGCACAATGTCTGTTTAACTTCGATATTCTGTGTTATAGCTGGTGTGCTCTAGTTTGTGATCTGGATCATTCATCAATTCAAAAAAAAATGCTACTACCAGTCATGCCACAGTATGAAACTGTGAAAGCTACTGTAATAGCTGATTTCAGGCTTTGGCATAGTGGTCTCTATTCTGTCTCTAGTAGGCCTGTAGCAGCACAGCGAATTGCAGTTATACTGGGCTCAGCTACTCAGTGGATTAGAGCAGAGCAGAATTCTGTGACAATACCACCAGTCAAGTAATTTAGAGAAAAGGAATAAAGTGTGTAATGGCATATGTAATTTTTCCCGGTTATTGAATTTCCCCTTTCTCTTATGAGCGCCTTTTTAATTTCCCTGCAGGGACTTCAATATATTAAAGAGGAAAAAAATTTGTTTTCAAACATACGAAATCATAGGGCAACTTTGGTAAAGCAGAAGTAAGTGCAACTCTAGGAAGTTAGGGGTTAATATTTTTCTTTGATCACGTAACACATTCCTTCAAAGTTATCCTGCTCTCCCTGTGACTGCAGCACCCCTATTGACATCAATTGGAGTTTAATACAACCAGATACAGTAGAATAGACTTCAAGGGAACCTGTGTGATGATCAGGGAAGAGAATTTAACTCTTACTACTTAGCAACTGAAAAAATAAAAATTATATCTTGGGAACTTCACTTGTATATAACAGCTGGCAGGGGCAGTCTTATAAGTACTCCATGGCCTTATTCTGTTTCTAGGAGAAAGTAGAGATACAACATTGAGCTCCAACTATTCAATTTTAAATGGGGGCTTATAATATCAAAAAAAGGCCACAGGAAATGGCAGGAGTGTGGAGGCAGGTATGGCTAGAGTGTGGAACATGTCATCTTATAGGAAGAGAATCTAATTACCTGTCTCAGACAGGAGGAAACCCTGAAGTCTGCATGTCTGCCCTTTTATCTCTGATGTTTTAAAAGCCAGTGGGGGCAATATTGCCTCAATATTTTTAGTGGCCACTTCATCCCAGCAGACCTTGCACTAGATCAGATGTCTTTAATCTGAGTTATTCAAGCTTTTCCAAAAATGTAGTGTAAAACCAGCATAAAAATATAAAGCCAGCAGAAATGCAGCATATGCTATGCCTGATTGAGTAGAACCATTTCTGCCCAGTACAGGTCAGATTGGTACCTCAGCAGCACAGAGATTTTTGCAGCCTGTTACTTGGAAACCAGCCATGTGGATCTTCTGCAGGTTAGAAGTAAAGGAAACAACATCATTGGAATTCATACAAAACTTAAAGTAACTGTGTGCAAGTCATATGAAAAGGTAGGTGTGTTGAGGTCCTCAGGCCTCAGAAGTAATTGGGACAGGGTCTCATTGACTACAGACTTCAAGTAGGTTTTAGGTGTCTTTTGGTTAACTTCGCAAATGGAAATTGTGCATTTAAAAATCCCTGGGCTGTGAGCTGCGGCTGGGGTGGAAATGCAACTGTCCTCATGTCAGGAAGTGTTTTAATGATGGTGTTTGACCCACACATTGTTCAAATATTCAAAACACAAAAATGGTAGTTTCCCGGCAAGTGAATCATGGAAAATTATAGCGGGTGGTGTGTGTGACGTGTCTCAAGAGCCTACAGTTGAACTAATTAGTGCTGATGAGAGAGTTTTTCTCATCCCATGTTATCTGAAGGCTTGAGGATCTCATTGGGTTGACATTGAAAGGCAGGAAAACAAACCTTTAAGGGGATGTAATTGTGGTGGAAAACTCCAAATATTTTCATTCCTTGTGTTCTGTGAATATTTGACCCCATGTGCTGTTTAGCTGCCCCTGCACTAAATGACAATAGAGCTGTATACCTTTTTTCACATACTAGAATGTTTTAGTAATGGACAATAATACAAATTTCCTTTCAAAGAAAGAGGGAGAACAAACATTGTCTTAACTCTTGCTGGAAGTTATAGTCAAAACATTGTTTCCCTATCACTTAGTAGAAACAAATCTGGCAAAATATTGGTATGCATGTTGCTTTTTATATGTCTTTGTCATTATTCATAGCTACCCCCCCATAATGCTGAATTTCCCCAAGTGCCATCTGTCACTATCATCTGTGATTAAAAAATAAATAATTAGAAATTGGTCACAAGATTATGTACAGCATCTGTGGGTGCAATAGCTGTGGTAAAACCATTCTCGCTATTAATTTTGATTGCAAAATCCCACAATGGGTAGAAGTAAAGAATAATCTTCCTCCCATATAGCAGTGGATAGCTGGGTAGATGGAAGCAAGGTACACCTGCGCATAAAATATGCATTAATGTACATGAGTATTTAAGACCTGCTTTATTCTTCCAGCTTTGTGTTTCATTCAACAGGCTTTCATTACAACTGAATTCAGTGGCAGATTGGCCTGCTGTGAGAAAAAAATGCAGAATACTGTAAGTTTCATTACAGTTTTAAAAAGTGCAGTAAATGCAAGTTGACAACTTTCACATTTTCTTTTTGAAAATACAAAGATACTCATTCTTCTGCTTCTTATTTATCACTCATATCAACATGATTCAGTACTTCTTTAAGATGGGGAAAACACTTGAGACACAAATTCTCAAAAAGAGTAAATTTTTTTTAAATGTGTGTATGATTCTTTAATGCAGAAATAGTTTACTTGCACAAAAGGAGCTGGCATGGAACGAGAGCAGTTGTAGTACCACCTCTACCAATATATGAGTGTAAGCATTACTGCATTTTTAGATCAGATTCTAATGACTAAGTAATCAGTCTCACAAAGCAGATGCTTCTTAACTTCTAATAGTGCAAATATAATCTATACTTTTCTAAGAAAAATAGAAATGTAAAGGTCTTTACTCCGGTAAAGGATAACACTGTTTACAGATGTTTTCACAGATTTCTTGTAGTGGTTGAACTCATATTCATAAATTTCAGCTTGACAAATATATTTGATTATTAAATGACTTTAAAATTTTTTTTAATGATGGTGGTCTACTGTTGGTGTAAATGTTGCTCTGTGTCTTTGGTCTCTGAATAAATTCTGCTGTGAACAAAAATGGGTGGTCATACATAAAGGTATGCAAACATAAATTTTGAAGGTTGCTAGAACCAAATGTTCACTTGCTCTTGCTGTAATAAAGTCAGTGGTACAGGTTTCAGAATCAGTAGATATAAAAATCAAGGCCATAAACCTCTCACTGGTGCCCTTATTACCTCATGGATTAAATCAAGATATTTATCTCTGAGCCCCTCTCAGTTTCATCTATATCTTACGGCCAAAGTAAATGCCATAACAAAGGGTGGTTTTTTTCCTCTTATTAAATCATCTCAGGCTACCACGAGAAGTTTCTTATGTTTTACAGGAACTGAAGGTTATACCTGTATAATGTACACCTCTTGAATCAAATGAAAGATACAGGAAGATTCATTCAAAAAACATTGAAGTGTTGTATCATGGGCAAATAATGATTGTTTGAGCACCTAAGAGTGGTGTAATAGTAGATAATAGGTTAGCTCTAGAAAATTCTGGAAGTAACAGTTGTATGCCAGGAAAAATTACTTAAAGTGTAAAAATTAAGTGAGCTTGAAAAAAGGTGAAATAGTATGGTTCATTATCACTTTGAATTTGTGTTGCTTAGTCACAAAGCAACAGGTACATTTCATTTTAAACCTTTATTAAAGTCATTAATATATACATACCAAATTGAAATGTATTTAAGAAAAAAACATCAGTTCTTTCTTCTTAAGATGATTTTTTTGTTCAAAAGTTAAAGTTTGTGTTGGATATAAAATGAAACCAAATTTGGGGTTGCTCAACTCTCTCATTTATCAGACTCATTACTCCAGAAGTAATAATGTATGGGGTATGCTGAGACACCACTGTAGGTACAGCAGTCTCTAACAGTGAAATCCAAACCAAACTCTAGGGAAGCACCACTGTTGGGTGAGAACATTGAGTCCATAGGAACATCCACAGCCAAAGTAATTCTGACTTCAGCAGGGTCAGAGGAGGGGGTATGGTGGTACTTTGGGCTCAAGGGACATAGTTTTCTAGCTCTAGCCAGGAAAAGCTGAATTTAAATGAGTAACTGCTAGATACCCCCAGAGAGCAGCTTTCACAGGAAGTAATGAGCCACAGGGGGATCTGGGAATCCAGTTTGTGATGTGTAATGGGAATGAAAATAAAGTCTAGTCTGGGCAGAGGGTAACTTTGTGCTTGCTGCTGAGAGCCTTTACTGAGATTGGGATGTGATGGAAAGTGCTGTTACCCGTTACTGTGGTCTTTTGAGGAGGTTTTTTCATAGTTTTGGGGTTTTTTTTTGGGGGGGGGGGGGTGGTTTTGTTTTTTTTTTAATTTTGTTACTCTGAATCAGCCTCTTTAGCTTTATCATTGCTCTGTATCAGCTCAGGCTTCTGAATTGTGTGGTTTTGTGACATGTTGCTCTCTGAGGTAGGAAGGATGTTTCTTAGACCATTTTTCCTTCTCTAACTGAAATGCAGACTGCTGCTGAATAAAGAGTTTCTTGACTGCAGGGGGTGGAGGGAGAAATCAGAAATGAAAGCTTTCTTAAGAGCCATATTAGTTTGTGATTTTGAAACAAAAATTGTACTATTCATCTTTGTATTAGAAACCTGCACATCTTGGGAAGTGGAAATGTTTATACAGTGTGTTTGGGACAGATATGAGCTTCTTCCAGCCCTTGCCCTGAGATGGGAGAAGCGTTTTGGTGCATCAAGTATGTCTTTGATTAAATTTCATTTATTAACAAAAAAATAAAAAGGAAATCAGGTAAAAGTATGAGATGGTGTTTTCTTCATCTTAGTGGAAATCAACAGCAGAAGGTTCTTCCTTTGCCAACCATTTCAATGTCTCGTAGTGAGCACATTAACACAAGTCTTTATCAGACTACTTTGCCTCTATGTGGGTTTTCTATTTTGTTTTTTTTCTTTCATGTAGTGGTGAATGTTTCTGAGTTGATTTTTAGGGAAGGAATTATTTTGGTTAGTCTGTTTTAGCTGTCCTGTGTTACTTTCTATCCTTTATGGCCAGAAGGACATTGTTCCCTCACACAACTTCACCGGTCGATACTCCAGCAGCGCACAGACCTTGTGCCTGCTGTATCAGTCTCCAAGACAATACTGTCTTTGATATTTCTTTTGTTGCTAGCTTCCAGTTCCAGGAAGAGGCTTAGGTTTTCTTATATAGATCCCAAAGTAGGTGTGTACACCATCAATGTAAGGAATCATGCTGATAGAGGGTAATCAGCAGTACTCTGATTTTTTTGTGAATGCACTCGTGTCTCAGAACACACAAGCTATCGATCTGCAGCACTTTGCACAGGGAAGTGTTTCGATTCCCCTGTTTATTTTCCCATCTTGATGTACTTCATGCTCTGTCATGTGAACAACAGTCCCAGAGAGCCACCAGGGAGTTATGAAGAGGTTTGTATTCAGCATTTATGCAAAAAGCCTGACAGTATGGAACTACTTACTTGTCATCTAGAATCAGCATTTATTTTGAAAAAACTAAGAGTAGCAAGTGAAAAATTCTCTCTATTAGTATAAAAACTTAAGCATACACTTAGGTAACAGGCTGGGAATATTGTACCCTTCATACTCTTAGGAAAATGTCACTTTGCCCCTTTAAAGAGCAGAAAATATAAATGCTACAAATATATGACGCTATATGTTAACAAGAGTTACACTTAATTTTAAAAGACAAAAGAACAGTGGCAATAGCCCTCTAAAACCAGGAATTATTGCTCTGAGGTTCATAGGCAGCAATTCCTCTATTGTGCCTTGAGCCAGACTCCTGGCCATATCCCAAGTAATGGAGTTAAACTGTACAAATCCACTGGGGCTGAATGCAGAAGAGGTTCAACAGGCTTTTCAGTCTGTTTTGAGGTCCAGGAGGGGAAGAGGAAGTTGGGGCATGAGGCCAACTGGGAGATCCTGTATGTTTTGGAGCAAGGTTTAACCCCTCAATATCTGTGATCAAGTATGAGGTCAGCTGAAGTCTGTGGATAAAGTCCCATCTCCTGCAACATCTTGGTCCTTGCAGAGCTGAGATTGTTAGGATGTTGTCTGTGCTATGTAGGAATTTTTTCTCAGTTTGTCATTTAAATCAGACATGCAAATATAAAAATGGAATATTCAAACACCTTTTGAAGGGCTTCACATCCTTGCAGAACTGGATGGATTATACCAAGGGTCATGTTTTTCCCTAATGGTGTCATAGGTACTTAGAAAGATAAAGCCTGTTTGTGTAGGTCAGTGAGTAACACAGCTTTGCTGCAGTGGGTTGTGTTCCCTCTTGATTTGCTTCTGTGTTGTTGAGACAGTCCATTGGATAGAAGAACAGAAAACAACCCCATAACCTGATGGTTAAGGGACTTAACTGTAACAGTCTAAATCATGAGGGAAAAAAAGGAAAATAATAGCATTCATTGGATCAGACTGGAAGGTAAGGATTATTTGTGGTCTTCTCTGAAACTGATTGCAAGTTCTGCGAGGGGAAGGCTCTCATTGAATCCAGATCACTTCTTGGATGGTGCATCTGGTCCCTTGTCCATTCAGTAAAAATAAGGTATTTGCCCCCTTGTGTATTTTTGTGGCTTTAAGTAGCCAGAGTTTTTTATTAGCTGGGGGGGCTAGGAGAGAGGCTTCTTTAAGAAGCTGCTGGAGTTTTTCTCTGCTCTAAGCTAGCTCAAGGTCGACTGCTAATGCCTCTGTGATAGCATATTTAAGAAGGAGAAGAAAAAAAGACAAACTAGGCAGAACATCATGGCAGCTTAAGAGAAAGGAGGGTGGGAAGTTTGATTAACACCAAGGTCAGAGAGAGGAGAAAGAGAAGATGCCTTAAACACTGGAATAGGGCCCCGGCAAGCTGTGGGGTATCATAGGAGCAAGGATTCGTCTGCACACGCATGGAAAGATTGGAAGATTTCCACGCTGGAGCAGAAAGTGCTGGAGGAGAGAGGCTGTGATCCTGTGGGACATTTGCTGGAGCAGAGGGGCNCCACGAGGAAAGCTGGGATGGGACTCTCTCTTCTGAGCAGCAGCAAAGAAAACCTCTGACTGTAATTACACACACACACCAGTCTTCCCATGCTGCTGGGGGCAGGTGAAAGATCTTAAAAGGGAGGGGTGGGGGGAGAAAGGCGTCTGTAACATCTATCAAACTTCCCACTCTCAAACTCTTAAGTTCTGATTTTAGTAGTAGTGAAATACTTAATATTTAGTAGTAGTTAACACTTAATATTCTAAGTTAGAGCCTGTTTTGCTTGTTAAATAGTTAATAAACAGTTGCTTGTAATCCTTATCACAAAAGTCGAAGTTTGTTTCTTCTCTGAGAAATTTTGGATCTATGTGTGGGCTCTCGGCATTTTAGCCGAAGTCAAACCATAACATGTATCTGTTTTATTTTCCTTGAGGGAATGGGTTAAATCATATGACCCAAAATGGAAAAAAATAATTTTTATCAAGAAAAAAAAGAAAAATTTTCCTTTTGGTTCTATCTGAAATGTTCATTTTTTGAAATCAGGCTCCACACTAGAAAATTGATTGCTGACATAGCAAATTAATGCTTATTTGTTTTCACAAATATCTTCCTGATATCTTTTAGTGAGATGTTATCTTAATTAAGAAAACAACCTTTTCCTCTATAAAATCCTTTCACAGTAGTATTTGCTTTTTTTTAAGAAAATCTGTAAAAGCGTTTTTTTCCAGCAAAACTGTGAACTTGACAGACTTGAATGGTTTGGCACTCCTGACATGTAGCCCAGTCCCTGAAACTGAAGATCACTCTTCTTCTCTAGGCATTTCTTGTATGTTTGATAGCAAAGCTGAATCACAGTGTTATGTTTCTTCCATGCATTGCCAGCCTTGTAAGACTAAAGTATGAAATAAAACCCAGCACCTACTCTGTGGTGCCTGGATAGAAGTATGTCATTCATCAGATCTGTCTGTGCCAAACGTTCATTGAGACTTTCCCTTTTGGTGAAAAATAGACTTTGTCTTTAGTTTCTTTAAATCTAGCTCTGCACAAACCTTTGACTTTCTGAGATAACTTCTGTCTAGTAACAAGGAGGCAGGAGTGGGATCTCCAAGAAAGGAATGTGTGGAGAACTTCTCCTTAAGCATTTTCTACAGCCAGTCGCAGATACTGGGTCATCTCAAGGACTCACTGCCATAAAGCAGATACTGGGTTGTGCTCTTTATCTTCTTCTGCCCACATTGAGGAGAAGCTACAAGTGTGGATGGCATTTAACTCTCTCTTGGCATTGATTGTGTGTGCTTGCCAGTGAGGTTTGCAGGTCTGATGTGTTTGTGCCAGAACTTGTTAAATGTGCTCTGCAACACTAAATCTGAATCCACTGTACTAGTAGGTGTAGTCACTTTATTCAGAATAAAATGAGCTCTTTATAAGGTTTAGCTTTGCTCTATTATATGCCCTATACAGCGTAGTAATGAATTTTTGTCTCCTGATAACTGAAACCTATATTAGAATATAAGTTATATTGTTGGCTTTTGAGTGACACTGCATACAGCTTAGCAGCAGCTCCTGCAACATGTGGAAAATTAAAGAAAGTACAAGCATTTCTGGAGCAATCTTCTGAGTGCTACTTCTTCAGCTGTGGTTCTTTTTTCTAATTTTAACACTTTACATATCTTTGTGAAAACTAAGACTCTTTACAAAAAACAGCTATACAATTTTTGAGAGTAAAATTTCTCTATGGATAATCAGAGCCCCTTGCAGCATATGTCATGTGGCATGTGTGGAGGGAAAAGTGTATCTAAGGATGGGTTTTACCTCCTGAAATTTGTAAGTTCATTGAGTTTTGTAGTGGGGATAAGATTCAAAATTATACAGGTCCTTGGTACTGTTCTACCTCTGGTGCTTAGCATTTGATATAAGCTGAAAGAAACATAAAGGGAAGAGAATAATAAATAGTCAGATTTAGCTTTGTGCTATGTGTGTATGAGAGATATTTAAGAAGAGACTGCTTTTAACATTTAAAACATGTAACTGGTAATGTTTTTCTGTTACATGGTATTTCTATCATATCTTACAGAACTAGAAAAATATCCAAGTTCAAGTCCAACATTATTTAAAATATTTAATTAGGAAAATGAACAGTATTACAGTAAAAATAACTCTTGTTTTTCTTGACTAGGCAGAAGTAGAATATATAACGTCATAATGTAAGACCTGATTTTTTTACTCACAAGTGGTGTTCAAAGCAGAAATATCTGGGTATTGTGTATTTGTGGCAAAAATAACTGTTTCTATGGAGGTATAGCTCTAATTGATTATGATTTTATAAGTGTGTTGCCATATCCTTGGATTTTGTATCTGATAAAATCCATTTATCGTGCTGTCATTGCAACTTAAGATATTTTTTGACTGGAGAGGTAAAACTTTAGCTCATGCTCTCCCTTTTGCACTGCTGCTTTATTATAGTCTCTGCACAGCAGGGAGTCATGTTGTCCTTTACATTTATAGCACTTAGTTTCAGTTGCATCCCATAGGATAGATGCTAAGAACAGGAAAAGAAAATATTTCAACTAGTAAAACTGTAATATCCAATTAATAAGTTCCAGTGGTGAAGCTGGGATCCTGGTGACTCTAGAAGTGGGAACTGCAAGGGTGGCTGCTGCCCAGTCCTGCTGTGTTATGGGGTTGATCCCCCCATAACACCATGAAGAAAAGAGTTTTAAAATAATATATCCTCTTTGACACAGTAATTCCTTCTACTTTTAGGAATGCACCTAGTAAAAATTAAAGTGCATGGAAGTTGGTTGTGGGCCTCCAGAAAGCCTGTGGAGATATCTAACTGCTTGATTGGCTGGTGGTCCCAAAGAACTATGTGGGAAGTGACTAAGGGTGACTTAAAACAAAATCTCTTGGCTTATTTTTGGAAATCCCCAGCAAACAAAAATTAAAAATAATTTGAGCTTAGCCTTTGGATTTAAGCAATTTGAATATTTCATAAATTAAAAAATAATCAAAGGAAATATCCAAACAGGTTGCTTGATGTTGAAAAGTCTTTATTTCCCTGTTGGGAACCTTTTGAGTTATTTTTTCTCAAAAAAAATAACGCAAGCAGTTCAGCAGAAGTGAAACAAGTTAGTTATAAAATTTTAGTGCAGATGAATCTGCAATTTTTACTCTCAAAGAAATGTTTTTCTGTGTCTCAAGGAACACAGACTGAACAATTCCTATTACGGTCTCTATCAGCTGGTGGTGCTGGCAAAGCCGTGGCAGCACACCCACCTCCTCCTGGAGCTGGCAAGTGACATCCAGGTTGTGGGGTGGTTTCAGTTTGAGCAATGACAGGGTTTGAAATGTCTTGCAAAATACGCTCCCTTTCAGAAGGTAGAAGCTGTAAGAAGCATCCTCATAGTAGGGAGTTCTCCTTTGAAATAAGTTGGGTTTTATGGTGGTATTTGAGATCTGTCATTCTACATAGATTCACACATGGATCTGCTGTTTCACAGGAGTTTAGAGTCCTAGCTCTATATGAGAAAGAGATGCAAAATCTTCTCTGACTTGAATAATTCTAGCATGAAACATGGCTTTGTTTGAAAATAGGCCAAATGAAAAGAGACACTTTTCCATTTTCTTCTTTCCTCCCCAGTGTGTCTTCTAAGGCAGAACAGAGTAGGGCTTGCAGCAGGTGTCTGAGAGTGATTTGGACAGAAAAGGGAGCTTGGCTGGTACCAACCTTGTAGCAGTTCTTGGTGACCCTGCCAGACCCTGTAACCTCAAGCCTTTGGGGTGTGAGATACTGTGACATAGGGTTCCCCTTGCACCACAAGTTTTTAATAACGCGTGACTTGATTACCGCCTCTGAAAAGAATGTTTTTTCTTCTTGTTTTTAAAACTTGAATGTAATATCTTTCCAGGTTTTCTTTGATTTGTGTAATTTAAACAACCAATATGTGGTATTAACGCTGATTTAATTTTAATGCTAAGTATGTCTGTGAATTTGTAATAGTATAATTATCAGGTGAAAGATTTTATAGTCTATAAACGAGCAAAACTGTGCAACAAAGGAACTATTTTAGTCTGTTTTATTCTTTGAGAGGAGTAGAGGCTGATATAGATTCAAGGAGCAAGTGCTTTCTCAATCCCTTAAATGACCACTTCAAAGCTAGCCATGTTGCTCACTTTTCAAAGTGACTTCACATACATAGAGTGAAATCTGTGGAGTTAGTACCACTGAATCAACTGTATTTCTCTTGAGACTAAATTTTTCTTTTTAGGCTAAATTTTTTCTTTTCGTTTTAGGTTGTTCGCTTTTTTACATTATAGCTGCATGTACTGAAAGAGCATTAAGTGTGCTTTATGTTGTCATTTTAAGTGTCACCCTTAGATGAATGCATGGTGATCTGTGAGTTCTGGAACCAATTTGATCCAGATAGCCAGATCATTGTCCAGTGAATGGCATGGAGAAGCATTGGTGCTGTCGGGCTGGGCTGGGAATGAGTCTATTGATTCCTGAGCTTTTTTAATGCTTGCTTTAACTCGTATATTGCAGTGTACGGCAAAGCCGGTTGAGATACTTTACAGCTTGTCACGTGGATTGCACTCAGCATGTGCAGGCTCTGAGCTCAAAAGCAGGACAAGCCCCATTGCTCTAAACAGTTCTCATCATGCACTGTGCTGGGCCAATGGCTCTGTGGGGAAAATGGCTCTGTGTTTGGCAATGCAGAGGACATAAAGCAGGAACAGGATGCATTTCAAAGAAGCGTTCTGCCTAATGTTTATTTGAAACCCAGAGACTGACTTAATCAAAGAAGGAAAAGTGAATTGAATAGGCTCAGTGTTGTTGGAGCAAGTAATTAACTATTGGTTTTCTGACAAGATCAAACTTGTTGACCAAAACATTTGAATAGGAGCAGAGAAAAGAAACTGACTTGATTAATTAAACCTCAGAAGTGCCTTCCTCATCACTGTTACAGTCAGAGAATCAGGAGTCAAGGTTGGCGAGAAAAAGCAGTTGGGAGTTCTGTACTGCTCTTCAAAGAGGGACCTCATCTGAGGAGAGACTGTGAATGCCCTCACTGCATTCCTCGTCTAGAGGAACACTAAACCTAGTAAGGGATATCCTTGAGAAACAGACCCACAAAGCACACTTTCCCACAATTGTTATTTCAATTATCAGTCATGGTCCACCTCGAGTAAAGCTAATGAATTATGCTGTAATCTGAAATAGCACAAGCAACTCAAAGTCTCAGAGCTGCATGAGCTGGGAGGTGGTGGGATATGGCTGCAGTACAAGTGCTGCAACCAGTGGCTGCTCCGACCCCCTTGGCAGAGGCTGTTTTGGGAAATGTTACATGGTGCTGTTTCAGCGCTCTCCTCCCCTTTCCTCTGCACAGCTCTCTGGACAATTTTTTCTGAGACAATTGTTTCATCCTTTATAAAAAGGGAAAATCTTTTAAATCTAGCAATTTTGTAAGATAATTTTACATATTTCTCATCCACCCCTCTTTTGCAATATGAACTAGGAACTTTTCAGTTCAAAAGCAGTAAATGAAAAAAAGTGTCATACTCCTGAAATTTGCTTACATTATAATGAAAGCAGGGCTTTTATGATTAGACTTCTAAAAAATGCAATACCAACTTGTAATAGGTATTATGAATAAAGCCACAATTTTCTAAAGCTAGTAACCTTTTCTCTTTTTGCTTTGCATAATGTTTCCAAATCTGCCATGATCTCAGTAAAATTTTTTGCTGGAGTCCAAGCTAAGGAGTTCAGGCCAGTCTGGGCAGGAATCAGCCTGGACCTGTGTATCCCCTTACTCTATAGCCACAACAGCACTGGTGGCTTCTTTCTTCATCTGTGTGTTCCTCAACATCTGCACTGCGTAGGTCTCCAGTGGCTGCATCATCACTTTTTATATTCCCCGTGAAGCCTGGTCCTTAATGTGCATCAGTGAAGCTGAGAGTTTTCTTTCCTGCTAGAAAAATGCTCACCATGGTAATCATTAGGGAAACTGGGATTAGTGAACACATTTAATGTTACTGCTCAACTGCTGTTTCTTGTGATGCTCCCCTTCTGTTTCATGAGGGTCATACCCTGCAATTAGATCTGCCATGGTGCGTATGAAAATACATTTATTTGTCTTTTTGTACATGCTTACATGTGTTGCCTGAAAACCTTATTTGCTTTATATGTTTTAAAATTAAATATCACAGAGGAGAGAGTGTAAGAAATCTCGTAACTCTTGTTAGATACTTGGTGTGTCTAATTTCTGCAAATAAGGTGCAGTATTGAAAGCAAAACTTAGCACTTTCTTGTGATGAAACTAAAAATGCTATGTCTTCTCACTGGTAAAGCCCAGTTTATAGAAACTGTACCTTGAGTTTCTCTAAAATTGAAATGCACATACAATAAGCTCTTTTGTATCTAGTCTGGCTGAAATGCATTGAAAAAATTGTATTTCCCAGCTTTTATTTCTGCTCTGTTACCAATGGAAAGAAAGGTTATCACTTTGATAAATATATACAATTCACTTAATATAGTTCACTGGGGAGCAGTGCCTTTTATATTTGCCTTTTAAGGCCAGAACTACAAAATAAGCTCTTAAATTTCCCTTTTGAAGCATTTGAACCAATCAGACCTGTTCTTCTTTTAGTAGAAAAGGTAACAGAATTGGAAGAGGTCTGCTGGAAGTCTGCTAGACCTGGATGGTATTGTTGGAATCACTCACAGTACTCATATATACCAGAGCATCAAATACTCCTGCTATACTCTTACTATACTCATCACATTCCTGGCTGTCTCACTAAGAAAAAGGCAGTGGGGTTTTTTCCTACCTTGCTAGATCACGATTACTCTACGTGCATCTGCAGCATGTTCTGAACTGTACCCTGGAATAAAGGCTGTTGCAGGCTTTCACTACTTACGCTTTCAGGAGTTACAAGCCATTTCTGCACCCACAGAAGCACAGTATCTTTTGTCCCACATAGACAAACTTTTCTGAGGAGGACATGAGGGTCTCTGTGCTTGAACTACCATCCCTCCAATCTGCACGTTTGGGGATGAGGAAGAAGCACTCCTTCCTTTGACCTCTCGCTGAAGCAAAGGATCAGTGTAAGTACCTCTCCTAGGTTTGAAGTGGCTGCAGTGATGGGGCAGTGATGTAGGGTTAACTGTACAATCAGAATTAGTATTTGACAATTTGTATTTAAACTGATACCAAACACAAGCACAGTGCTGAAACCGTCCAAATTTCTGTATGTTCTATTCTGTAAGTTGTTGCACCAGATAGTAGAAACCCTAGACTTTGATAACATTAGTCAGCCCACGTTATCATATTGTCTCTTCTACCCATAAAATCTGTAAAGCTATTACAACAGCAGGAGTTATAAAATACAGGGTTTAAAACAATCAGGAATTGTGCAGGCAGCCAGGTGGCTGAGACACTAACCCCTGCCACCTTCTCCTGCCAGAGCAGCTGTTCCTTCCACACTATTTGTGCTTTGTGTAGTCAACATCTCTTGTGCATGGTCCACGGCTCCTTCCAGACAGGGGTGAAAAGATGTTTTTGGAGAAGCCACACTTTTTTTCTTCAGGTGCACAGTGCCTGTGGTGCTCCATAGGGATCTGCTCTTGCCACCAGCTGGCACAGTCCATGCAGCATTCTGTAGGTTTTCTTGTGCCACCAGTGCTCTTGTTTGAAGACATGTTTTTTCATAAGTACTAACCCAAGCTCATGTCTTTCACATGCTTCTCACCTTGTTTCTCTGGCAGCACAGTGCAAGAGAAGTGTGCCATTTCAGATACAGATATTTCAGTTGTGCTATGTAAACATAACTACATTTAGAATATTAACATTGCTGTAAAATCTGAATACATACTCATTTTTCTGATGTTTGAGCTGAAAATGTGATATCAAATTATCTTATTTATCTTTGTACTTAAAGTGTGTGTAAAAATTAAAAGCTACTGTTCTTTAGAAGCAAGTATCAGTCTACTTTATCTTCCTGATGTACTGTAAACTGCACACACAGAGGAGGTTAGTAGCTGAATGGGGGATGATTATGAAGATGAATGAGTGGCCAAGAGACAAAGTCAGTGTAATGAGCTGAGCAGTAAGGAGGCTGTAATTTTTATAGATTACCACTGAACTTGTCACTTACTGGCTCATACAACAACTTAGTTTCAGAATTACAGTATGTCAGAAAAGAGCTCAACAAGCTCAAAACCAGTGACAATCTGATTATCTCCCTTGTAATCCAAATTACAAGTGCAGTTCTCCTGGATCTATATTATCTCTTCCCAATGTTTTATCTGTCACAGGTAAGGAGCAGAGATGAGAAAAGTGCACAATTAATCGTATGTCAGATAATTTTTTTTTAAATTTCTTTTCCTGCACTTTGCTGTCCCAGCAGAGCCTCTGGGCAGCCTCCCATCCCCAGGCTCTCCTGTGCTGAGTCAGCTCAGTGCACTATCAGGTGCCTGCCTTGAGGGAAGCAACAATGTGGGGAACAATATGGTAAATTCCCATGACCGCCACTTTGCTAGAAGAGCTGTTGAAGGTACAGTGCTTTCTTTTGTTATCATCACTTTGTGTTCTTGTGATAGTTTTTAGCAGCCTTTTGATACTGTGTGGGTTTGTCACTAGGTTTTGGGGTCTGTGGCTGCTCAGTAAGAGCTCCCAGTCCAACAGTCTGGAGGTGGAGTTCCTTTGTCTACACTGGTTTGCAGGCAGAGGAAGTTTGTGATGCTTTGATATGTTATCAAGTGCTTATTTTGGTGTTCCCAAGAAATGCCTACCTCCCAGTATCATTGGGCACCCAATGTCTTAATTGACCACAGGGACTTCTCCAGATTTGTTCTCGCCATAGATTTGCTTGGTGTGGATGAGCTTAGGACCTAGTTCTTGTTAAGGAACTTGGAACTCAGTAGCAGAAGAAACACCTAGGCTGATTTGTATTTTACAAACTGAGCAAAAGCCGTGAGCCCCCTGTCTGGCACCATTCCCAGAAGTGTTATTTTACAGGCATGATGCTTTTGATAACGGCATTGCTTCTGGAGTAGCATACAAGGGATAATTATTGTTCCATGAGCAGATGACAACATTTATTTCTCCCCCTCGTAATTAACTCATGTTGCAGGCTGATTTGTTGGAAGAAGCATTTTGGTTTTTGACAGTTCTGGAACAGAAAGGGACAAGGAACGAGCATTTGTAATTTTGGAGAAGGTTCTTGCAGTCAGCTGTAGACAGAACTGTTTGGACTCTGTTTTGGGGGACTTGATTTTGAGCCCAGTCCAGGTCAAGAAATGGTACTCTAGTTCTCTATTCTGACAATGTTTCCCAGTGCTTTACAAAACAATGTACATTAACAGTGTGGGGGTTTTTCATGTACTGTCATAATATTTTGCTACAGTGTCTACTCTCATACCCTTTTCTTGGGTAGTTAACTTTCCAGTGAGCACATACTTTGTTCCAAAAGCTAGGTTTTCTCTTGATATTTGCTCTGCATGTGTGCAGCAAAAGCAGCAAAACCCAGTTAACATTCCCTTCCTCAGCCACTCACCTGCCATTTCACCCTAGGAACAATTTTCACCCTCTGTCTTTCCTTCTCTACCCATAAAATGAGAGCAGTGATGTTGTCTTCCTTTGTCCAGTCCTCTGAGAGTCTACAACTGCTATGGGATACTAAACAGGCACTATTACCACTATGCATCTTGTAGGCAAATAATTCCACTTGTAGTAAATGGCACTAACTCAGCAATACTATTTTTAAGAAAAAGTTGTCCTCTACCATGTAAATGAGCTTCTTGATCGAACAGTTTTACTGACAGCTGTCAGCAACTAAGGGCAGAGGGCTCTGTGCTTCCCTCAGACAGACCCAAGTCCTGCCACTCTTCCCCTTATGCCCATCCTATCTCTTCATCCTGTCTTCTGCTTCTAGATCATTCTTTCAGGTGGCTCCTCATGAACCTGCCATTGTGACTACATGGCTCTTCATGACTTACACCAGCTCACAAAAGCAGAGCTTTTAAAAAGTTATTTCCCTATGCACTCACTGAGCATTAGTTAAGTAACAATGTTTATCTGTTAACTGAAGACCTGAACAGATGAGTCTGATATATTTTTGTGTGTGTGTAATCATGTCTTTTTAAATATAAGTGCTTATTTTTTTAAATGACCCATTCCAAAACAAAAAAAACACCACACATTGACCTTTTAAAACCACTGTATGCCAGACCTTCTTAAGAGATTTGGCACTGACGTTTTTGTCATAATGGAAGATTCATTAAGGTCAGTTATAAATTTGCTGCAATAAATACAGAAGAATTAAGAGCTCATCAGCATTACCGCAGCATAATGTTCAGTGGATTGAATTATGTACTTAAAAAGATGAATCTGTGGCAATTGGCAAGGTTCAAGAGGAGAGCTGTATGTGAACATGAACATGTGCATGCATGTGTGTGAGGGGCATGGCAGAGGAAATGAAGGAGAAAGGAATTTAGAAAGCAAAATGTTTTTCCCCCTCATTTTCTAGCCCAGTAATATTTAGAGTAGATATGATAAATAGTATGACTGTACTCGCTTTTATTGCCTTGTAATCAAAATTTCTTGTGGTAAGTGCTGTGATGTGACTGGGTATCTGTCCTGCTCTCCTCCCCTTGCAGAGTACACACTGTCTTTTAAGCCATATTTTGTGCAAACAATATTGATCGTGATTGATGAAGCAGCATGAGAGGTTCAGCCCTTTACCTGCCCCCCAGAGTAACTGGGCTGCATTTTGTTAAAGGATAACAGAAGAGATACTAAAAATTAAGAAATGCACAAAGTGGGTGTGAGCTGTGTTCCCAGCTGTTCAGAACATCTATTCTGTAATATGGAACATCAATCTAATTCTCCACACAGGGTAGGAGCATGGCAAGTCAAATGACTCTGATAGCAAATCCTCACCAGCAAGATACAATGTTCAATTTAAGGAAAGATTGAAGAACATAAGTCTTCCCTTAAAACAATTTGTACAGAATAAATTTGGCACTTGCCAGCTATTCCCACAGAGGGGAAACTGATAATAGGACAGAGAAAATCATGTAACATGATTTAGGATTCCCAGTATGGGATTACTTGTGGTAATAAAACAGGAGGCAGACGGGTGAAGGAAGAAGAGCTGACAGTAAGCTTGATGTTAATTTAGAATGCTCTCAAACCCCTGAAAATTCATCAGGGCTGAGGGTGCTGGATACCTCTCAGCATCAAGACTCAATCTTAGTGCAGGTTTAGCACACTTGCTGATACTGGCTCTGAGTGCCTCAGCTGAAACTGCTGGGTACAAGTTCCTGGCCCCTAGAGTTTGTATATCCTACAAAACTATCCTGTCATGAAAACTGGTGTCAGCTGCTGAACTAGTGCCCATACATGGTCTGCCTTTTTGTCTTTCCTTCTGGAAAATACTTTACAGGACAGATTCAACTGAATCTATGTTGACTTCCCACATTCGTAATAAAAAATAAATTTCTGTGAAGCTTAAAACTATATTCTGCTGTAGTTCACCAGGTTGGCCCTTCCATACAAAAATCCCCTGACTGAAAATCTTTTCTATGCTGGTTATATTGGGTGACAAATAATTTTATTAATTTGCAGCTAGAGGTAGAAGTCACCCTTATTGAGACTGCTTTCTCGATCTTCTGAAAGTGCAATGTGGAGGATGAAGTGTAGCAGATGTCAAGTGCACAAATCTCTTTCAGGAACCAACTAGTTTTAGTTGCTCTTCTGTAATCATTATTATACAATGTTATATATAAACCATGTATCCAAGTCTGTTCTGGGGGCGGATCTGAGCTGTGTTACAGATAGAGGTAGTGATGCTGGAAGGTGTTTTACCTAGCAAAGACAGAACTGAAGCTCTAACAAAGCTCGATACCAAAGATCCATTGGTTATAGTATGGAGAGGAAAGTGGTCATCACTAAAGGTAATGCATCCGTTTAGAAGATCTCATTGATATGAACCTGCAGCAAGTCCTGATGTCTCACAGGGCAGGAATTCAAACACTTCTCTTCTCTTTGCGTTGCATGTCATTACCAGGCCTCTTATAATCATGGCACTGCGAGAGAAAAGATGAAATTTGGTTTCTCACCAAAAAATCATTGATGTCTGCTTGATTTAAAGTCTCTGCTCACAGAGCAGAAGTTGTGCTCTACATGGCTGAGGAGCTGAATCCCACTGTGC
The DNA here is from genome assembly GCA_013390005.1 of Calyptomena viridis. Classification (NCBI taxonomy): domain Eukaryota; kingdom Metazoa; phylum Chordata; class Aves; order Passeriformes; family Eurylaimidae; genus Calyptomena; species Calyptomena viridis. The sequence continues at coordinate 30,969 of WEIV01002632.1, forward strand.
CTTGCAATAACAAACCTAGATATATATTCTTTCAAAGCTCTCTTGTAACTAACATACTACTCTGATCCTAATTTCAATATGGTTTTACTAGGTGAGATTGGAGATTTCCAGAAACAGATTTTCTCAACAAATAATCTTCTGTATATACAAAATGACATTTACACAGTGCTGAAAAAAATATTAGCCTTTTTAATACCGTTAAATAGTAAGTTTCCTTCCTTTAATTTTGCTATTTAAATTGCAATGTTTTACATAAATGATTTTTTTTTTCGTGTGAGATTTTTATTTTCTCAAGGCTAACCATTATTTGGGAAAACAATAGAAAGCATTTTTGGAATGATGTATAGTGTTTAGTGCTGCATTTCCAATCTCCCACTAAGTAAGCACTGATGACAATTGGATCACTGTTCCTATGGAAGGCATACTAGTCACAGAGAAGAAAATGAGTCTTCATTGAATATGTTGGAGTATATGTTACTGGCTATGGACAAAGTTTAGCCCTGCTATTGAGTCATGAGGTGCAGAAAGGACCCTTTTGCTTTCTAAACTTTTGCTCAGATGTGTCTGTGTGTGGCTGGATCCAATCTTAGCCTCAGACTTGGTAAACAGTTTGTCTAAAGGACTATATGGGTGTAATTGAACTTTTATACAACCTTTTCCCACAGGATTAAGTATGGAAAACCAATTATAATAAATTTTTTTTTGATGATCATAATTAGACTAAAAGACTATGATCAGAATTTATTACAGAGTATAGTGTACTATACTAGCAGTTATAACTACTTTATAAAACAAGCAACAATATTAAAGTAGTGAGATAATTAGGTAGAAATTGAAGTTACTTATCCATATCAATGCCTGTGGGCAAAAGTCTTTCACTTAGCCTCAAGAAGTAACGTTGAGGATCATCCCCATTCAAGTGAAGAATCTCCCTTAAAAAGTTGGGTGTCCAACTGTATAAACTGATTGACCATCAAAAGCTCCATGACTCCCACACCTTCTCCATCTGTCACTGATAACTTTTGCAAATAGTGTGAGGTTTGAGCTGTTTTACTCCCACTTAGGCAGAGCATCCTGCTACAGTGCCTATATGTACATAGCATGTGTTATGCTGAATCTAACAAAGTTATTAACCCAGAAGAGCTTCCCCCATCCCAGCTGCCTTCAGCTCCCTACCAAAACTCCCCCAGTGCACCCTGTCCCACAGAGTCACTTAGTCTCCTAATCTGTAGATGAAGTTGATGGTTTATTAAGTCCTCAGAGAAGCTGTATTTGTTCAACTCTTACATTCTAACCTTTGTATTCTGCTTCATCAAGAGATCACTTAAATGAGGTAACTTTGAATACAAAAAATGAAGATCTTATTCGAGTTCAAAATCTGTAAGCTACTTGTAAAGGTTAGTGGGACTAAATCTTGAGCCATCTAAAGCCAAAATGAACTTTATGCTGTTTGACCTCTTTGATATTTGTAGAGATGCTAGAGGCTGGTCTGACTATGTTCACAGTACCAAGTAGCTTCTGATGTTTCTGAGCTGAGATGGCTGGTAGAAATGAGGATTCAACTCTGTCCTTCTTATGATCCAGTTATTAGAATTATTAGAAATGTCTCTGCACAAATTAAGGTGCAAATCAGACTGTATATTAAAGTCGATAGTATGGATTTTATTTAACAGTAAATGTGAGGCAGAGAGAGAGAAAGAAATAGGAAAAGGTGGGATGAGCAGGAGGAAGAGAGTGAGAGAGATTAATAGAAAAAGTATCACCATTCTGTGGAACCCAATGGTGTCCCGTGGGTCTTTTCTGGTCGTCTTGGTGGTGAGGGTCCCAAAACATAGAGACCAATGGTGACAGGTTCTGGATTTGTTGCCTCACTTGGATCATGTGCAGTCTTCTGGTGGTGGAAGGACCCAGGAATGAATGTGGAGGGCTCTCTGGGGGTCTTTGATTTATGACCCCTTCTCAGCCGTCTCTCATGTGAATGTCCACGTGTACATGGTTTTCCCAGAGTGGGGGGGTTTACTCTATTTGGTGTGGAAAGATTTCGCCATCACACACCAAACCTGTTCTCTACCACCACCCAATGAGCTTTGCTTACTCTTCCTCAGACCTGAGGTGATTAACTTATCTCAGGTTTCCCCTTCAGAGTTCAAATTCCAGTCAGAAAGCATATTAAGGGCGGTGCAGGCAAGGAATTACTTTCTTGACAGAAAGGCTTTCTATGATTTTGACAATATTTAAGATCAATGACATTTCAATCCTGACTGTGTTAGTGTGCATCTGTGAGTGCACCTGCCACCTTCCTTTCTACGCAGCCCCTCCTGTGTAGGATTTGAAACTGCTGCATCTCTCCTGGGATGCTGTGGGATCTTACACAGGCCTCGTCTTCATGCACTTTTTCCTGCATGAACAAAATACACATGGGACATCACTTGTGTAGGCCTTTGTCTTTGGGCTGTATTTCAGCAAAAATAAATAACTTTGAGATGGAAGAGCAGGGGAAGGGAATCCCTTATTTACACTAATGATGCTGTTTAAAGCTTCCTAAAACAGTCTTGAAGCTGAGGAAGCAGAGCATATGTGTCATGATCATTTGTATTTATAAACAGATATTTCATCACTTTTATTGGAGCATTAAGTTCTCCTTCAAGGCATGCTCCATCTCAAGGTGAGAACAAGAGGTCCCATTAGAATTAATGCAACTCAGCCTTAAACCCAGCCCTGAAAACAGAATCAGATCCTGAAATAAGAGTTTGGATGTAAGCTTGACATGTACATTAATTTTTTTACTAGTTTTTAAAATCTGCCTATGTATTGATATAGTGATTTTCAATATGAGAGCCTTAGACAACCTTTCTAGAGCCCGTGAAAGAAATAAAGACTGTACATCCTTTACAATATATCCGTCTTATTTATATGCTGTACATCAATGTGCAAGTGTGACATCTTCAGGGAATGCTTTCAGAGGCCCTATTGATTAATAAAGCATGAAAGCAACAAAAATTAGTTCAGTTAATAATGAACAAAAATATGCTAATTTAAAAGGAACAAATTATAAACTTAAAGTTCTCCTTTAGTGATATCATTCCTATTTTGTAAGTAAGGCATGTTTTTTGTACCTTCAGAAGAAACTTAGAAGTATATCTACCAGTCAAGTGCTGCTTACTATTTGAGTAAATTTGCTATGAACTATTACATTTCCTTATGCTTTACAATGCACTGAAATATATATTTATAATTTTATTATGCTTTTTTCTTCCTTTTGCCTAATACACTGAGATGAACTAGTAAAGCAGTTTCCATTTAGATGCATTAGTCACACAGTAAGGTAATCAGGTAGATAGAAATGTCATTGTAAACTTGACTCAGTAGAACAAATTTACTTTTTTCCCAGCAGCAACTGAGTTGGAATAAAACCTGTAGTCAGGAGGAGAAGGATAACTAACAGGATTTTATATATTCAGGGTTTTTTAATATTATGTAATTACTGCCTGGCTCAGGTTACTGAAACCATGATGATAGTAGTAGTAGTATAATTAAAGAAAAATAATTAGTCTGAAGTAAACACACCCGGTCCATTCTCTTCTGCCTCCTTTCTCCTAAAATAACCAGATGGTGTCTAGTCCTGACAGTGAGTGAAGCTCCATTTTGGAGAGATGTTGTTACTTCAGGAAAAGCCAGACAAGAAAAGCAAAGTGATCTCCCTTTCCCCTTCCTGAGTTCTCCCTGTATTTGCACGCAGGCATGAAATGTTCCTTCCACAAGCCAGCACTGCCTTGCTGCTTCTGGGTCCTCCTTCCATGTCCTCCTGGGTGTTCTATTCCAGGGCTGGGTGATGTCCCCAGCAGTGTGACTGGTGGGACAGAGGTGACACCACTGTGGCGGCTCTGCTGTCATCCGCTCAGCTTGGCCAGTGACTGCAGGGGGCACGGAACAAGGTGCTGCTGACCAGGATGTGAAGGGACAGTCTTAACTTCATTGAGACCTGTGCAAAGACCCTATCTGTTTTTAATTAATTCAGCCAGGTTTTACATTTACAGCCAGTAATTAGCAGAAGAATGGGTTACGAAATGCTCTGTGGCAAAATTGCTAAGGCCTACTCTGATGTCTGGAAAGGCTTTAAAGACACGATTAATGAGGTAAGTGTGCTATAAGATCACAGAGGAAACTAAAAACCTAGGGCAGGTACTGGTTAATTACCCTCAGTGGAGTATGGTGTGGATGACAATGATAATGACATTCTGAATGGGCTGACAAACCTTGCTATGAGGCAGAGAAAATTATGATAAATGCCTCCATAAAGACTTGAGTTAAACTCTTGCTGACTTCTCGTCTGAAGTGCATTCTCAAGTGGGCTGAGTTCGGAGGCTTCTTGTCCAGTTACTCTATGCTGAACTTGTTCAGTGTTTTTAATTTCATATTTCAACTACTTTTTGTCTTTCTGTGGCTTCTTTTGATGATTAAATGGCTGTGAAGTACAGTAGTGAAGAGCACATAGTATTTAAGCACAAAATGTGAAGGTCTTCATTCTATTTGTTATGAGTATGCATTCATGTGAGTAAGTTATGTGACGTTTCTGCATTTTGATTTGAGGTGTGGAGGCTTGAATTTCAATAAAGAGTGGTTTTTAAGACTTTTAAGTCTTCTGGGAATGTGACTTTTGCAGCCTCAATCCCGTGTCTTTGACCCAAACAGCATATAAGATGGGTTAGTAACTGTACCAGATGATGTTTTCATCTCTCAGCAATTGCTTAATAAACAAGAAGAGCAGAGAAGAATGTTTAAATAGTGAGGAAAAAAAGATGAAACATATGAGTGAAAAATGCAAGTTCACTCAACAGTTTTCTTATATATTTGTTCAGGCTGCAGTGTCTTGGCTCTTAGACATCATGTTTTCCACATATGTCAACAGTTCTCCTTTATAAAGTAGAAAAACAAATGCTGATTTTTAGAGGCAAAATAGAAAATAATAAAGTTATCTTTTTTCACCTAACAGAGGGAAAATCCCACAGAGGTAAATCTGTATACCTGTTCCCAAGAACTGTTGCTCCATATATTAACTTCCATTAATTTTCATTTGCTTTGCAGGCAAAAACACTGCATACAGAGCCAAAACGGGGAGCAAAAAAAAAAAAAGGAGATAAGTGTTGATGTGAAAGCATGGAAGTGCAGCGTGTGGCAGCACATTTTTCTCTGTGGCAGGAAAGCATTTCTTTGTACGGGGAAGTGTGTGCTGCAGCCTGAATGGGGAACCACACACCAGAGAGCTCAGCAGCATGGCCATAGCTGGAGCTGCATTGCATGCCCTCAATGGGCAGCCAAACTTAGAATCCTGAGGTGCTCACTCCAGAATCCACTGTTGACTGCCCTAGGTAGGGGTGTTCCAGCATCCTCCTCCGTTGAGCGAGCATTTTAGTCAATATATGTTTTTCTGGAAAACATTGATTACTGTGTATTACAGAATTTTTCATTAAGCTTATCTAAGTCTCACAGATACTGTGTGAGTGATGAAAGACCTTAGCTTTGAAATTGAATATGTCTGCACCAAGAAAAAGATGGATGTATCCTAAGAGGACTGTGATTTAAAGAGATGAAGTTATCCCTGTTATATTCTATTCTTTACATGACCAGAGCTGCAAAGCAGAGGATAGCATTTTTTAAAATGTTGAAGTGACTTGAGACTCCACATTTGATTCTCAGAAGTGACTTGAGCTACTCATGTCCTTAATATGCTTCAGCCTTGCAACTACGAACCAGTTTAATGGGAGTAAACAGTGGAAATAATGCTCTGATAAAAGCAACCACCTAGGCTAAAGCTGCTCTTATTGTTTTCAAGTCTTGACAGTACTAATACTCAGCTAGATGTGGTAGAGTGGGGGGAGCTGCTTTCCTTCCTTTTCTTCTCGAGTTCCCTTTATACTTAGTCTAATGGAGTCCACCTAGACCAGGTGCTCATCTCTTTGGTCCACGCTGAAGGCCAGGTGCAGCCTGACTTGGATTTCACTGCTGTGAAGCTCTTAATAATAAGATAAATCCATAGTCTGGAATGTTATAAAAGCATTACAGCTACTCCTTTAGTTGAAATGGGAGAAAGAGCTGTTGAACAAGTCAGCAGGATGAAAGGGTTGGTGTTCTTTAGGGACTGGCTGGTGCAGCTGCAGTGCTGGTGGCTGCTCCTTTCACCACACGCTTTCCTGAATGAGAAAAACAGGGTGAGTCCTGCCCTAGAGCCAGCAATTTTACTGAGCATTCCTAAAACCGCTCCAGGGGCCCCTATTCAGCAATGGACACCTGCTAAAGCAGGGCTTCACTTACCGTTTGTGTGGAATGGTTTGTCAAACAAGGCCATTTATATAATAAACACGACTAATTTCAGATGCTATTATCTGAGTGCTTCTCCTTCTAATCTCCTTCAGATCCTCCTGGAGAAAGATCTAACACATTTGTTATTGCCTCATGATGTTTTCTGAAGCTCCTGTTTTCTTTGTGAAGATCCCTGCTTTATCTTTCCTGAGATAGCTACCAGAAAATTTCCCTTACTCTCCATTTTCTGCATAATGTAATTTAAGCTACACTGGCATTCCCAAAAGACCGAGGCTTGAGCTTCCACTGAGATTTTAATTTAAAGCAAACACAGAGGGTAGTAATCTCTAAGCCACAAGCTGATGATGTTAAGTATGGTATAATATGCAGAAATGTCATCTCTACCTCTCCTTCCATTTAGAAGCACCAAAACACTTTTATTTCAGCAATAAATGCCGTTTTAAGAATTAAGATTTTATATGTTCCGTTTGGCAAAGAGGATTAATTATTCTTCCTGCTTAGTTTTTATTCAGGCAATAAATCAAATGACATTAAGCTAGTTTGCTCTTCACTGTTTAATTTAAACAAAAAAAAGAGAGAGCTCTGTTTTTACATGCAATGCCTAAATGATTCATATTAATAGAATTTGAAGTAATGTGAAATTAAGCATTTCAGTGGGGATTTTTGTTCCACTAAAACCTGGTATGTGTTTCCTTAATACCTGCCCCCTACACACCAATGTTTTTTGGTATCTCCCAATACATTTAAAAGTAGTTCTAGACTTGTATGCACTTTCTCAAAGAGAATAGGATTGGTGTTTTTGAATCACAGCTGATCTAGGTGCTTTCAGGATGAGGATGTTTGCTGATTCTAGTGCTCCAGCTGGCATTGAGCCCACAGGCCAAGTGAATTCCAGCTCTCTCTCTACTCATAATTGCAGTCCAGGCTGATGGACCTTAGAAAGGCAACACATAGAAATATGTTTTTATTTTGATGTTCTGGTGTTGGGAGGGCTCGAGGGGATGGGAGAAAAAAATAAAAAAAGTTGTAAGTTCCTTCTGCAGGGCCAGGAAAGCCTGATTTCATGCAAATTAAAGTCAGTGAGAGCTTGAAATCTTTACTCTATGGGCTGTATTCTGTGAAGGGCTTACTGAGAAGATTCCATGCAGACAGCATCCATTAATCTGCTCAGTAAGCTCCAAAGGCTTGTTAGATCTGCAAAATGGATTCTCTTGTGGTTTCTTTGTCTTCCAGCTTATTGGTAGTCACAAGGCAGGCAGCGCAGTCCATTCTGGTGTCCTATATGAAACACATAAAACCACATCAAAAAAATGTGTAAAACCACATCAAAAGAGAAAAGAAACTGGTCAAGAAATCATGAAAAGAAGAAAAGATTGAAAGTTGTAGTAAGATCTGTAGCACATCTCCTTTCCTCTTGGGAACCATTGTAGAAATGCCTGTGTAACCCCAGACCCCTTCTGTGGAAGGTCAGTGGGTGCAGAGAGGAGGCCTGATGCCTACTGTGCTCAAAGGGCTGCTTTTGCTCTGGCCTCACCATGTCCTCAACACCTTCCTGAAACCCAAGGGCTGATGCAGCATCCCTGCAGAGGCTTGCCACCCTAGGAGCTCCCTTTCCAGGATGGGCACCTCAGGAAGAAGCAGTTCTAGGGTTGCCTGTGCTGCACAGAAACATGCCTGGAGTTCTGTAGAGAATGTGCTCTGGGGTGTTTTCTTCTTGTCTAAACAAATGTCATTCAGGATTAAAGAACTGTTTGGTCTCTGAGTATTGGGAAACAGGACAGGTAGAGGTTATTTTGGCTCATCTGGCTCATTTGTGCTTGGAAAATTTAGTCCCTTTAACAGATTCTGGTAGTTTAATCTGTTCCTTATCCCACTGATCTTCCAAATAGTGAAATGCTAACAATACATCTTACTTGAGCCTTTCAAGTGCTCCTTGTGAAACACTTTCATTTGCAGTGTAATGAGAACTATCAGGTATTATTGTTAAGGGCTGCTTCAGTCCTAGCTGGATACCAATTCACCTCTCGAGCTTGAAGAATAGTGTATTTCACTCCATATCATTTGTTCATATACGAAGAACAGACTTTGAAATACTACTTTTTTTCATCTTCTTTTTTGTTTAGCTGGAAGGATTGACACTAGAAAAGCTCATTTCATGAAATAAGTAGTTCTTGAAGTGATGGGTGACAAAGGGATGTGCTTTAAAGTGAACAGCAACACAATTCTGTAGTTACCCAGCCTGCGACATTAGGTCTATTCACAAAGTGCTGGAGTCAAACTCCCATGCAATCTCTTGCAGGCAGGCTGTGCTCACTCCAGTACACCTGCCAAATACATGTGAGCTGATCGGCAAAGAAAATATGTATCACTTAATCTCTCTTTGTCAATTTCTGCCTCTTTCATTCAGTGAAATTATTTTTATCATGTACACTGGTCAGAATGCATTGATAGCTATATGTAGGGCAACAGTATTTCCTCTCTTTTGTGTCTCAGGAAACTGTCTCGGAAACCCAGAAAGGTTAAGTTTCTTCCAAGGGAAGGCTTTCTGGAGTCAACCAAGATAGCTCACAAAGGTAGCTGATTTTGGCCTTAACATTAATTATGACAATAATTTGAGTGAACAAGCTGTCAAGCTCTCCTGGTTGGAATTGTTTAATCTTTTAGTTTTTGTTGGTTATTTTGTTTTCAATGTGTGAACAATAACTCACATCTCTTGCCTCTTCTGTAATTAATTCCTAGCTTTGGAAGCAAAATTCTGTGCTCACCCAGAACAACTGTAGCATCACAAGTCAACATCACTGCCCTATAATCTTCCTCTAGCTAACACTGCCATAAAACACAAGCGGTGAGAGCCAGGCTGGCAAAGTTGTCATGGTGAAAAGGGGACAGAAATTAAGGCTGCCCTTACCTGGCAGAATCCCAGCTGGAAAGCAGCACTGCAAACACCATCTGCTTTCTCCTGCAAGTAAGCCCTTACAGGATGCAATGGGCCTGCCTGGTAGTGGAGGAGGGAAATTCTACCCTTTTGCATCACAGCATCTATGGATTTGGGCTCATTCTTTGCTATTAAGTGCAAATTATTAGTAACTCTATGGCATGTAACTGAGTTTAGAACTCTAGCCTAGTTAGCCCCTCTCTCTGTCTGTGACCATCCAATGATATCATAGAATCAATAAGGTTGGAGAAGATCTCTAAGGCCATTGAATCAAACTGTTAATTGAGCACTACCGTGTATCGGCAAACCTATTTTTTTTAGATTTTATTTTTAAACCAATAGTTACTCTATTTACTAAGCATTAAAAAAAACAGGTAAAAACCCACAACCAAACAAAAAAACCCAAACAAACAAAACCACCAAACATTCCATCATCTTGCCCCCTCTGGAAAAAAAATGTCAACAAAAGCAAATAAAACCACCCTAAAACAAACAAACACCCAGCTCACAAACAAAAAACTCCCTCCAACACTTTGTAGAAAGAGTTTTGCAAGTATATGAAACTGCCACAGGACTTTGGTTAGTGTATAACAAACCAGCTTTGCTGTCTCAGCCCTTCCAACTTCTGAAAATTTCATTGCAGAAATATCATCTGGATCTTAGAATTACATCTTCAAGTGACCTCTGGTTCCTGAAAGCTGCCTATATTCCTCTTCATAACAAATACATTCAGTGCTTAGAATAAGTTTGCATGTTACTTTAGGAAGCATGACTATGAGTGATGCACTATTCATGTCTCCACTTCTGTAGAGTAAAGCTGAGCAGCTCATTGTAATACGCTTGTTAAAAACCAAAATTGTCAGTGTTAGTGATGAACTGCTTCTTGGAATTCATTTAAGCAGTTGATGAAACAGAACCTGTGACATTTCAGCTAAGAATCTGAAACTGGTTAACTGGTAGCTGCTTTGACCTTTTTAGGTTTCACCATACTGGGTCCTGCTGTACTCAGGCTCTGTCCTGGAGAGACACTAAATGTTCCTCTGCATTTTATGTCTAGACGTTTGTATATTTCTTTTTTGCCTATCACTGAAATAACTGGGTATTTTGGTTAACAAATGATACTTCAGTTCTATTATCCACTCAAGTTCTCTTTCCTTCTATTTTTTCACAATTATATATTGAAGAAACATCATCTTTCTAAGTAATTTAGTCAGTGACTAGGGATTCTCAAGCCTTTCTCTGATTTCCAAAAATCATATTAAGTGCTGCTGCTTGTGTAATGGATAAGTACATATCTCTCCTGCCTTATATTCTCCCTGATCCAAGAACAGGCTTTGCTCTTTTGTCCCTTCTAATCTCAGGCTATCAGGAAAGCTATTACTTCAAGGCTGATATGATTTGAAGTACCTTGGCTAAATCCTATTTCCCAAAAGACTTAAGGGATTTTTTTTCTTGGATCTGTGAAAATATCATTCTTTGAAAATAATTTGTCTTTAAAGACTAGTTAAAAATTCTCCTTTGTTTCTTCTCTTCAAGGCTAATGGATAAAAAAGGTTCATTTGGGAAAAAAATACTAGGCCCCAAATTGCCATTTCATTGACTTCTAATTCTATTATTGTGATTGCTATTAAAATTTGAGGAAGGCTAGGCGATCTATCAATAGCTAAAAGAAAATCACTACATCCAGACTCTGTTACTGTGGCAGGTAGAAGAAGAGATTAAAGATGTGTTAGTAAAAAGCTACTGGCATCAACAAAACCCCAAAGGTCAAATAGGTTATTAGTAATAGATCATCATAGATAATTATTATTATCTGTTGCTTCAGATAATCATGGATAACTATTATTATCTGCTACATTGAATGCTACACATTATTAGCTAAAAGATAATTTGCCATCTTCCTGGAGGGAATTCACCATATACTTACATTCACACTAAGTTACCTAGCTCTTGTTCTCAGGCATCAGTCACAGCCAGTACGGCTTCATGAGAGGAAAGTCCTGCTTATCAAATTTGTTTTCCTTTTATGACAAGCTGACACACCAGGTTGATCAAGGGAAGCCACTTGATGTAATCTTTTTGGATTTCAGTAAAGCTTTCCATGCTGTCTCTCACAGGATCCTTCTGGACAAAATGTCCAGCACACAGCTGGATAAACACATCATGTGGTGGGTGAGCAATTGGCTCGGGTTGAGCACAGAGGGTCATAGTGAATGGGGTGACATCAGACTGGTGGCCTGTCACGACTGGGGTTCCACAGGGCTCCACATTTGGCTCTGTGCAACTTCTTAAATGACTTGGATGAACGACTGGAAGGGGCATTAAACAAGTTTGCAAATGACACAAAACTGGGACGAGTTGTTGNAGTGGTTGATTGCCTTGAAGGCAGGGAGGCCCTGCAGAGAAATTGGACGCCTTGACAAATTGGAGGGCTGGGCAATCACCAACCACATGAAGTTCAACAGAGGAAAGTCCTGGATTGTGTATATGGGATGGGGCAACCCTGGATAAATGTAGAGGAATGAGGTGCTAGAAAACAGTGTTAAGGAAAGTGACCTGGAGCTCCTGGTCAATAGCAAATTGAATATGAGTCAGCAGTGCCTTGGCAGCCAGGGGGGCCAACCGTGTCCTGGGGGCATCAGGCAAAGCATCACCAGCCAGTCAAGGAAGGAGATTGTCCCCCTCTGCTCTGCACTGGGGTGGCCTCACCTTGAAGTGAGTCTACCCGGGGTGGCAGTTTTGGGCACCACAATATGAGAAAGATACTAAGTTATTGGGAGTATCCAAGATGGTGAAGGGCCTTGAGGAGCAGCTGAGGGCACTTGATCTGTTCAGCCTGGAGGAGACTAAGGGGAGACCTCATTGCAGTTACAGCTTCCTAGTGAGGGGAAGAGGAGGGGCAGACATTGATCTCTTCTCTGTGGTGACCAGTGACAGGGCCCAAGGGAATGGCCTGAAATTGCGTGAGAGGTGGTTTAGGTTGGATATTAGAAAGGGGTTCTTCACCCAGAGGGTGGTTGGGTACTGGAACAGGCTCCCCAGGGAAGTGGTCACAGCACCAAGCCTGACAGAATTCAAGAAACATTTGTATGATACCCTCAGACGTATGGTGTGACTCTTGGGGATGACTCTCTGCAGGTATAAGAGTTTGACTTGATGATCTTTGTGGGTCGCTTCCAACTCAGCATAGTTTGTGATTCTGTAAATTCAGTCTGTAAGTTGACTTCAATCTCTTTCTTAAAGTGCTTTGCACAAGCTTTCTATTGTTATTTTTGGCACATGGAAATCACTTTAAAAATTCTGTGTATACCTTTAATTGGGTTCTGTTATTCTTCAGGGTTGTATAATTTAACAAAAGTTGGGTTTTTATCAGTGTTTTTAAAGGTATTTTGACATCTTATTCTGTGGTATAATTGTCTGTTAAATTCTATACAACAGTTAAAAACCACTGCATGTTGTAAGCTGTCCCATGAAGGTTTCTTTATGTGTTACATCTTTCTCTTTATTAGAACTCATGGATCCCAGATGCATGTAATTCTTCCACTCTAAGGTTTAGAGGAAGCCACATAGTTTGCCCAGGCTATACCATTTTAAAGAGAAACTAAACCAAAAATCTTATTCTTCTGAAGTGCTTCTCACGCTTTGTAGCCCCAGCCAAAGTCAAGGAGAGCTAAAATTCTGCACTCCTGATTCAGACCACAAAGTTTGATACTCTGCTAAAAATAAAAAGCACATGCACAACACTTCTGACCAAGCCAGCAGATGCAGTGCCGTGTCTATGAAGTGCTGTGCAACAGCAAACCAGGGTGCAGATGCAGCAAGACACAGCCAGGTCCCCCATCAAATCCTGTGAACGTGTAGGCATGTCATGAGCTTTACTCATGAGTGGTTTCACTGATGCTCTCATGAGATTACTTGTATAATAATGTTTAAACTCATAAGCATTTTAGACATGTGATTTACTCGGATTTGAAAATTGCCAAGAGTAACAGCCAGAGGAAAAAAACATACCTGTTATGGAATCATTGTGGAATTGGTTTCAAGGTTTATTTTTTAATACTATATTTTCTTGGCCTCTAATGTTGAAGATCAAGAGAAAGCTGAGAATAGTCCTTTATAAAATAGAGGGCTGAGTTTTTTTAAAAAGATACTTTTCTATTTTAAAACAACCAAAAATACAGAAATAAAGTTAAGACAAAACTTTTAATAGGAAGAAAAATTTATTTTGGCAGCATTGAATTTTCAAGGAAAAAATTTCCTCAGCCTCTGTGATTCACAGTGACTATAACAATAGGATTTTGATATGGCCTAGTGAAAGTATAATTATTAATTGTGTATGTGATTTAAACAATTATAATTTTACAGCTTACATCTGAAGGGTTTATGTGGTTTGGGTTTTTTTTACATGCTTGATAAGTACGAACATATATATTTGGTCACATACTAAAGCATTTTTAAAAATAATATTGCTCATATCACCACATTTTAAGTGATTATTCACAATGTATCGTAACTGTATTGGCTCATCCTTCTTAGGTCTTTTAGATCCTACATGTTATCATAGGGCTTCAGGTTAGTTCCCTTTGATCTCTGTATACATCTTGACTATTTTGTGAATGCATTTTGTCTATCAAGCATGTCCTTACCATCAGCACAGTCCCCACTGTATAAATTATTCTGTCTGAAAGGAGCCTTCATGAAAGCAGTCTGTACCTTGCTGGATGTCATTTGCCTGATACTTAAGTCCTGCCAGGGAATGCTGCTTCTAATTCTCATGGTAGATGGCATCTGTTACAGGTTTTTATCTAGATCTAGAGCAGGAATTATAACCAACCTCCGTAATGTTTGGGGGATTTGAGCTGTTTCAGGTTTTGTGATGGTGGACTTTCACGGTGGAGGCTGAAGCAGTTATCTTCTGAAGGAACCTGCTGGGTTTTGAGTGTAGTGCTTATGAGAATTAGGAAATTATATTTTTTGTACATTTTTAGGTGCATCAAAATGCTGCTAAGAGCACCACCAGCTGGTGCTGGTGGGCAAGCACAGGGCATGGCAGGGCAGCACCAGCCTAAAATCCACCACTCCAGCTTCTCATCAACCCACAGAGTGCCTGTTGCCACAACATTGCTTTATTCCCCACATTCAGACAAGGTAACTTTATTTCATTTGCTTCTCTCATGCAAAGAAAGCATCTGATATTCTATTTCCATCTAGTCAGATGCAGCTGGTGGCTCAGCCCATGTGGAAATATTTCTTTCACAAGCTCCATTAGGCTCCTTTCCTTGTGGCTCACTTTGTCCCCACCAGTCTTTCCAAGTATAAGCTGGCTTGAAACACAATAAGTGCTTTACAGTTGCATAGACTTCTATCCCCCAAAAGTTCCTGGGTTTCCCAGGCACCTGCTGTAGTTCAATCTGTTTTGGTGGCAACAACAACTGTCATGAACAAAATGTTATTTGGCAGGCGATGGCAAACAGGTGTCCTATAGCATGAAGAAGCACACGTTCCTGCCTTCTTGTAGCCCTGTGTGCCTGAATAAATTAGTGCTCCATGAAGCATAAGGCTGGAATCAGACTGATGTTGTGGAACAGTAAGGCATAGGCATTCAGACAGTACTAGAAAGGCTAGACAGTAAATTTGGGAAATAACAAGGAGCTATAATACCTGTTTTATAGCTTTTACTGGCAAAGAAGCCTACATGTCCTCACCTCAAGTGATAGAAAAGCCACAGGGAATGTGAACAAACCAATATTCATGTATGTGGTAGGGCAACACTGCATGAGACTTAGAACTGGATCCTCTACTTCATTACAAGGCAATGAACCTCTTTCAGCACCAAGTTCACACTGGGATTTTGGCTGTGGTTACTGTATTGGCAACAGATTATGCACAAGCTACAGGTGGCTCCAGGGAAATAGCAGAAAGGCCCTCAAATGTATGAATTAGAGTTATCCAGATGTGGTGTAACACAGGCTGTATAATCATTTCATGATCAAGGCAGGAGATAATGATTCATATCTTGGAGCTATTCCTAGAATTATTGTGGGAAAGCTCAATAGTATGGTCCTGTGACCCACAAAGCTCTAGAGAGATGTTAAAGCAAAGATCAGGAAATTTCACGGAAAGGAAAAAAGTTTCAAGTTGCTTTTGCAGGAAAGCACCTGTGAAAACAGCCAGGACTTTAAAGGAAGATTTGTCCCTCTTAATACTTATACTTTGTAAACATCTTAAGAGATATTTAGCACCCTGACCTTAAAACACAGCACATGTTTCAGTAACAGCCAATTCTGAGATTTAAGGAACAAGACTATCCCTGTGCTACCTTGGTATACAGGATACAAGTCATAGGAAATGTTCTGGTCCTCAACAGAAATATGTGTTTACAGAACAAACTGCTGTGGGGATGTGCAATGAGCATAGGTGTGGAAAAGTTAACACAAGGCTAAGATGAACACCTTGCTTATATATTATATTCACAATCTCCAATAAATGGGGAGTGGGGGAAAAAAAGCCACCGGGAAAGTTCAAAGTAATTCCTCCAAGTTCACATAGGTAATCATATAGTCACTATCTTGAAATTGTAGAACCTGGATGTGGTCCCATGATGGATTGTCTCTAAGAACACAGCCCAGAAGGAGTAACCTGCATGTATAGAGAGGAACACTAAAGTCTGTGCTCCAAAATTTAGCAGAGATGGTCTGTTACTAGCAGAAAACTTTTTTTCCTGAAAGACCTATTTTATTTGTAGCAGAATGGATTTCACTATAAAATAATACTGCCATTTCAGTCCTTTATACTAGATGAAAGTCATTACACTGCAATCTGCCCTATTGAAATATTGAAATACTCAATACTGAAATATAGACTTATGGTATTTCAATTATTGAAATATAGATATTTCTACAGCTGGGAATTAATCCCATGGTTAGTAATTTCTGACAGGTAGAGAAACTTTATGTAAAGAAAGTTAAGGGAACAGTGCCAAATTATCTAGTTAGGGTATCTTCAACCCATAGGGTGAACTGGCTCTGAGGAACTGATAAACCTGATAGTGTTACTAACTCCAGTGCTGGAACTCCCCATAAGCAGCAGGCGTGGGTGTTGTCCCTCCGATCTGACTAAGCAGCCTGCTTTGGAGTGCTGCTCTGCGGAGGAGGGGTGCACAGGCAGCCGCTGCTGACAGCCCCAGCACTCAAGGGCAAACTCAAGGACTACCTGCAGTCAGATGGTGGTTCTGTCCTGAACCCATTTCACAGGCTGTTGTCACGTGTACTTAAGTAAAAGCCGGAGTTTCTCAGTAAAAACCAGTACTTGATTTACTTTTTAAGGTTTAATAATCCACAATCATCGTCTAACTTTTGCTGAGAATTAGATACCAAATGAAGTCTTTACACCATCCCCAGTACCATTATTCAGCTTCTCTCTGGCTGTTTATTCAGTGCTGGCATATGAGCAGAACCTCCTGCAGAAGCAATGCTACTTGCTGTGTTTTGCAGGCTGGCCACAGACTCATTACTGCCGGGCACCTGTGCTCCAGGGCACGAGGCCAACCAACTTGGGAGCAGGCACTGCTCTGTCCTGACAGATGGGAATTAACGTCTCTGGCCATGAGATCATGTACTGTATACATACCAAGTATTTGGGACAAGATTCCCAGCTGGAGTCATCCTAGCTCTAGTCCATACTGAGTTGCTGCTGCTCCCTTTAGGATATTGCACTGTCACTAATCTGGTCCCACACCAGTTTTCTAAAAAACTGGGATTTTTCAGAGATGCCTGACTGCCTTACAAGTTTGTAATGTTAGGCAGTAGGATAGCAGTGTATATAGGGAGGTCTTACTACAATTTGGGACTCGGGGGCAGAAACCCTCCAGCTGGTGGGAGAGAAACTCCTTGCAATGCCCCTTCTTGGAGGTCACAGCTCCAGGGGGGTTTGGGGAAACCCCGTTGCAGATCCCAGGTCTGAAGTGGGGAAGTAGGGCAAAAGTCATCCAGCCAATGCCAGGCCAAGTGATGGACAGGGAAGGTTTGAGCAAGAGGTACAGCTTTTGTAGAGAAAGGATAAAAAGCTGGAGTCAAGTTCTTATTTATTTACTACTTTGATGTAGACTTTGGTCAGAACAAGATTACATGTGCCAGGACTCATCATGAAGACTGTAGAAATGCGTGCAATGTTTATTAATTGATATAAAACTAATACAGTCAATAGTAGGACAAATTGAAACTAGAGTGAATCAACTAATCTGCTAGAATATATTGCAAAGCATAAATGATACTGCTAAAACACCAATGCATGTCAAATATTAGCTAATCATATGGCATTTGTTATGATTTTAAGAAATTCGTGATACATGAACTCAACTTGTTTTAGAGAAAGATTTTTTTAAAAAAATAAAATATTTTTTCTCTCTTTTTTTTTTTTTAGCTCTGCTGCTTTTCTGACATAACATTTGTAGTCATCTTTTTTATCTTTTGCCATCAGGACTTAAAATATGGATTTTATGACCTTGGGAATTCTGCTGTTGACCGCTAGTAGCAGGAGATCTGGCTTTTAGTAGTGTAAACTATGGACTGGTAACTGCTAAACTTGGCATATTCTAATGACAGTTGTCACAGAGCAAAATTGTTGTCACCAAATGAAATTGTTGTTTTCTTTTGAAGGAACTTGGATACTGCGTATTTTCTGCAACAGATTACAAGTGTTTTGCAAGAACAGAGCTATGCAATATGCAGCATCTTGGAAAATGCATACAGAGCTGCTATAGAACATGCCAATGTTCAATAAGAGCTCAATCCAGCTGTTATGGATGAAGAAAGAAACCTCAGTTTCATGCAAAATGCACACTGGAATCCAGTGTTTCCATTTTGGCTGGCCTTACACCCCAGACACGGGTTGCACCCTTTTCTAGTTCCATGCACCTGCGTGCAATGTTCAAAGACCAATCAGTTCTTATGTTTTTGCAATATTTCTGCTTACTCAACTTACTCTTTGTAGTATTTCTGGCCTAGTAGAAAATAACAAAAACATCACTTTTTAGTAGTCTGTTCCTGGAAGACTTGTGCCCAGTTTTTCACTATAATAGCGCAGTTCTACATGAGCAAAACCAAATGTTTTTATCCAATGCTTGTGTCTGTAGTAGTTCCAGGGTGTTATGAGAAGTTTCAGGAACTGCTAGAACTTCTCAGGTTTGCTCATTTGTGATCTGAAAGCGTATTTGGCCTAGTGAGATTCAAGGTCTTATGAGGGAATTATGGAAATCTATTGCAGAGTCCTACTTATCACTGCTGTGCGTGTAAAATTCCTGTCAAAATTCAAAAGAGTTAAAGATTTAAATGGCTGGAGGAACTTGGAGCAATATTAGTTATCACATCTCTTTTCTCTTGGATAAAGAGGAGAGAGACAAATTTCTTCAGACTTGGTTCTTCAAGCAGCTGAAAGTCACAAGAAAAATCACAGGCTAGTATTACCTTCACAGCAAATGCTTGTAGTTTGATAGCATTGCGCCCATTCCTTTACACTGCAAAGGCAGAAATAAAACAAATTTATGTCTACCTTTGAAAGTGTCAAAAGCCAAGTTATAATTCTGTTAATGCATCAAGGATAAAGAAATAAATATTCCCCCACAAACTACCAACTTTGAAATTTTGCCCCAACACTGGCATATTTCTCAAGATGCAAACGCAACCCAGAATTTTTTTTTGAGGGAAATTTTGATTATCCTTGACTACAAGTTTACATTATGTTCTTACTTTGACAGAAATGGGTATTGCAGGAGTTCTTTTATGAAGTAATACAGCATTTCTCTCAAGGAATGAAATTCTGGGCTGATCTGTCAAAATAACAGTTATTTGAGCACTCAGCACCTCATAGTTACAAATTGATTTCTCAGTCAGAACTGCTACTACGGTTGTGTTCTGAGTACAGGAAAATATTGTTGCATCTCAGAAGCTGGCTAAAAAAATTATTGCTAAATCTTGTTTCTATTATCCTTTGATCAAAATAAGTGGAAATAATCTGTGACCCAGACTGACCCACCTAGATGTCATCCTAGCCTATCTTTGTTCCAGTTCTGTCTAGTCAGTTAGAGGGAGCTTTGGTGTGTTCCAGAGCCACCCTAAACTATCATACCTGAGTTAACTGTTGTGGTCCCCTGGGGTGGCAGCAGGCCTTTCTCACAGCCTCGCAGTCACGGGGTTTGGCAGCCAGGTGTTACTGATGGCCTCTTTTGTGCATGGTTCCAGGTGGGACACATGCAGGAAACAGCCGTGCCCTCCACATTTGGAGTTCAGCAGAACTGTGTGGAAATGGAACAACCTTTACCATTTGCTTTTATTGAAGTATTTTGAGAGGTCAGAGACACACAGTAGGGTTCCCAGGCTTGAAGGCGTTTTGGAAGAGAAGAGGGGAAACGAGTTGGGGCTCGTACTTTCTGCACACGTGTGTGTTGTTCTATCATATATGCTGATGCTCTCTGCTGTAGAGGTCACTCCAGAAGAACTTCACAATTGTGTTTGGAAATTTACCATTTTGATTCAGTAGATATTCTAGAAAGTTTCTCTATCAGCATAGACAAACAAAATTACCAACTTCACCTGTTGGACTACACAAAGATTCACAATGACCCTTCCAGTTTGATGTAGAAAGCCCAGTAGCTTCCACAGGCAGCCGTGCCCAATCTGTAGCTCCCAAACCACTCTCCAGTCATATAGCACTCATGTAGCTCATGTGCTATGATCATATTATGTGACCTATTAAAGGGCCATACTCTCCTAGGAATAATGCACCCTGCCATGCAATCCAGAGCACAGGATCCATGGCAGACAGTGAGCCTTCAGCCCTCCAGGGGCTTCTGAAGCAGGTCTCACCAACACACATCATCACATCACCAGCAGGTCCAGGCGCTGCCATCCCTTAGTGGCATTGGTCCCCCAGGAAATTACTGACCTGCTCACCTCCTCTTCCCTTCGCTTTTCCTACAAGTATGGCATGTTCCAAAGCTGATTTATGATCAGAAGTCTTGGTCTCTCCTGAACAATGTTTTAGAAATTGTGATTTTGTTGGAGAGAGAGTTGGGTTTTGTGCAGCCATGTTGAAGGTTAGTGCTTTATTGCTTCAGACTTACTTCCTGAGGGGAGTTTTTGATGCAATTTGGTTTGAGAAACCAAAGGTTACTGTATTTTTGTCATTCCTATTAATGTTTGGGGCTTACTTAGCTCTGAAGAATCGTTGTTAATGCACAGTTCTGATCTAAATATGTCTATGGAAATTGGTTTCAAACTTATGCTTGAAACTGTTGTTTGAAAATTTGTATTATTAGAGAACAGTTTCATGAATATCTAAAAGCTCTGTTTATTAACTACACCAGCCTGAGCAACTAAAACAAAATGATTCCAAATTAAGAAAATTTAGGTCTTAATCTCCAATAGTTTTGGGTTTTCTCTTTCTTTCAAGGATATGAAATTACATTAAATGTCATGAAATATTAAAACATTGATGTTGAAATGAAAAAGCTAACTCACTGAATTTCCTAAGACTACATTTTTTCATCCTTTGCGTTCTATGGCATGTTTGTATAACAAACAGATTATTTAGATGGCTATTTAATGAAGTATAAATAGCAAATGCTTCATGTTAATGTATGGAATGTTAACAAATAAGGTTATAGGAATCTTAATATTGCTATTTTGTTAATTTCTTTGTTAATTAATTTCTTAAATTAATTTAGATTTAATTTAATGTTAATTTAAAATTGTCTTTCATTTCATTAGGAAGACTAAAGTTTTGTAAGGAAGGAAATTCCTGCATCTATGATCATACTTATGTGTACTTCAGGCTGCCAGGTGTCCTTGAAACATTCCTAAACACATTTTGCTGATCCAGTAGGTTCTGCACTATATCTGCCTAATTGGAGTAAAGTCTCATTATCAGTACTTTCCACCCAATTACACAGATTCCTACACTGGATTGTTGTTGCTAAATATAGTAGGAAAGACCAGTCAGTAAGGAAATAAAAACTGGTTTGTGAAGTTAGCTTATAGCATCTTTTTTAAAGACACATGTTCACAATGTTGTGGATATTAGCTCTTGAGGTCTATGTTTATTTCAATGGCCCCTTAAGAACATTTTTGTACATTTGAAAAGATCATTTCCTGAAACAGTGAATTGCTTTAATATGTCAGAGTCCTACCTTTTTGTCATGTGGCTGCATGTTTAGCTCCCTCAGAGAACTCTAGCTTTGACTTCAAGCCTATTTGAGCCAGGTCAGTAGTTTCTGCATTTGCAACAGGTGGAAAAACAGAGATACGAAAGTAAGCTGAATTTATAGACAAAAGTATTTATAGGGTTTGATTAAAAAAAAAGTTTGCTTCAGACTTGGTATGAAATGATCTGGTTTTATAATAAAGAGGGCTTTTTAATACTAGTTAAGTAATATTCCAAAGGGAAAAAATAAATTCATGGTTTAAGAATGTTTTAATGCAAACTTAGTGTAAGAGATTTTGGAAACATTAAAAAATGCCTGAGATTTGCAGCTAATTGAACACTAAAATTACCATTTCATGAAATGTAAGTATTACGTGTAATCTCAGTCAGTTTTCAGGAGCTACTTCATGCAGAATTAATAAGAAGGGATGCAATTCTATTTTTTACTTACAGAGAATTTTGGTCCATTTCTCTTAGTGCCAGTATGTTCTTTATAATTAAATGCATCCTAGGAAATGACAGCCTTTGAGAATGACCTGACTATAGATGGAGTCTGCATATTTTCTTTCTTTTTTCCTTGATATTTTTAGGCTAGCCTTTAAAATACATACATATATATAATAAGTGTAGAGGGCACAAGGAGAACTGATTGTGACTTCTGAGCACAGAATGAAAAAAGCAACTTAGTTTAAAAAGTCAACATACAGTACAATAGACAATACTTCACCAAATAATTTTTTTTCTAGTCCAAACTCCTAGGATGACTGTTAGAAATCTTGTTGCGTTATTTGACTATATGTCTCAAATTCAAAGATTATTGAGCTAATATATTGCAAGGCTTTAATCAGTGACATTGCACTCTGCCAGGCTAGTGCTCATGCTCCAGAGCAATAACAGTGTGTGCTAAAAAATTCCTGCAAATTTTCAGAAGGGACATAGAATTTTTCTGAGTAAATATAAAAGTTCATCTGTCCATACAGCACAAATACAGTTAGTAGCATAGTGCTTTATAGAAATGAACCTATTTACAACTTCCAGAAACAGAATAACAGCAAGACTACTTCAATATATTCTCTGTATCATTATAGTCTAGACAGAGCTGGAGGAGTTTGTTGTTTGTTTTTTTAAAAAAACGACATTTCTGCTGACACCATATAAATGGTTTCAAGTGCAAGTTTGTGATTGAGAAGTTTTGCCAGCCAAGTGAGAAAACCTGTAAAGAAATAGGATCAAACATCTTTTGTGGTCACGCTGAATGTTCACAGTCTTAAGTGGTAACAGCAACTTATATATACAAAAAAAGGATTTTTAATTTGTTGTTAATGTATTTTTTTGGTTCTTTCCTGGGTCTAGGGGCTCGTTTGTCTTGGTTTTTTGATTGTGAGGGCTTTTGGTTGGTTGGCTGGGTTTGGAGGGTTTTTTACCTGAAGGAAATGTAGTCAAAGGAAATGTAGTCAAAGGAAATCTTAAAATTTTGTTAATTCATTCCAGACCTGCTAATCAGAATTCCTTTCCTTTAAAACACTTTTTCAGATCTTCCTTCAAGCATAACATATATTATTTTAGCTTATGTGAGCTTTCCTGTGTGATGTTGCCAAGAGTCTGAGTATGCTGAAATGCTTGCTTAAAAACTAAGAGAGCTTGTATGAAGGTCTTCTTTGTGTGACAGCTGAAATCCAGGAGTTATGAATCTATTTTCAAGGATATTTTTGTCTGATCCTTGTACGATATTTTGTGTTACACCTCACATCTCAATAACTAATTACTAAATGATGCCTATATTGACAAACGCAGAATTACTAAGACTCTTTGGAGGGTGGGTGCCACTACCACACTTAAAGACCAAGGGATAGAAAATGGTTGATGTTGTTTTTAGGCCAAGTGTTTGCAGATTGAATAGTGGTGACCAACATGGTAACTGATGACACAGAAGTGAAACAAGGACAGAGAGAGAAACGTTAGTAAGAACAGACCTTTGGTTAGTTGTCGAGGTGGCATCCTCAGCGTAGAGCTAGTGGGTAGAAATGGATCAGGGGACACGGAGAAGTATCTCTCCATTCTCATCTTAACATTTTCCAGGGAAAATCTGCATGTTTTAAAATTTGGCTCTAACTCATATTGTCCTGAATTACTGAGAAAAAAAAAGATTTTAAAAACGAACTCTGGAAAAAAGTACCAGTGGGAAGAGCAGATGTTGTGATCATTTTCCTTTGCACCTAAACAGGCTGCTTTTAATGGCAGTCAGGATAAAGCAGAGCTTCTTTCAGTGACAGATTTGACTGCTACATGAAATATGTTGCACTTTTCTTTGTATACCAGAAGGCCAGTTGAAGTTCCCAGGATCACACCATAAATCTCCAAAGTATATTTTTAATTACAAATTAAGCCAATTAATACAATACTGTTCCATGAATATTCATCAGCTCTTGAGACATGAAAGATAGATATCTATAAACCTGGAGCAATGTATGTTATTAAAGAGGCAATTCTACTGTGTTTGTGTTTTCCCTGCCCAAGAGATCCAGGTCTATTTTCTTTTCCGGGAATGAGATGTCTCAAAAAACAAGACAAAGTAGACTAAAAGATCTGAATGTTCAGGGATTTCATTTTTACCTTCAAAATCTGTTTTGCACTGTATCTGTCTGGTTAACATATATATAAATTAATAAAATTGTAGAAAAATATTTATTAGTTATTTCATTTGGTTTTATTTTTCTCCATTTTTATTATTTTTAAAATACAGCTAATAACAAAAGTGGCACTGCAATCCTTGCCTGATAAACAAAAAGCTGCTGCTGAGTCTGTGAAACTGGTGTTCAGAATATTGCATGACAGCTTCTCTTGATTATTTCTTTTTCCCTTTTCGGGTGCATCTAGTGTGTCTTAAACTGTGTCACTAGGAGCTTTTACAAAGCTGAAGTTAATTAAGAGGCACATAAAACTGTGATATTGCTGTAAAACCCAGAAAACTGTAAGGATAGCAACTAGCTCATCAGCTATACTTTCAGGAATGACAATTTTCAGAGGATAGTGAATCAATTTATGACACAGATGGGTAAGTTTGTTTTTTTTTTTTTTAAAAAAAGGGTTTAAAAGCAAAAATCCAGAACCTCTAACCTGAATAGAAATGCTTTCACTGCTGAAGAGGTTACTGCACTTGTCTTTGGTCTGAGATTTAAACAGCCTCCCAGAGGAAGAATCCTGGAATCCTGATGGTACTGTGCTAGTGCAAAAAGATGCACTCACACACAAAGGAAAAAAGCAAAAGCAAAGATGACTGAAAGCAAAGTTGAAGCAGAAAAGTAAATAGTCTAGGTTCATTATCCAGACTGAGTCATGAGCAAGGAAGTATGGCTGCAAACACAGGAGAAAAAAACCCCTTAGTTCTGTTTTTCCTTGACAGTATCCTTTAAAATAAACTAAAACTATCTCAGTTCATTACTGAGTGTTTTCTAAAATGCTTCACTGAAACTGTGACAAGTTCTAACAAATTCTAGTATAAGCTAAGGACTGCAGAATCTACTGCAGAGAAGTTATGGATGGTGTGAATTTCCATTATTAATTCCTTCCTCAGATCAGGTTTTTCAAAGCTCCAGGTCAGATGAGGCTTTGAGCAACCTGATCTAGTGAAAGATGCCCCAGTCTTTGGCAGGGGGGTTGGAGGAGGCTCTTAATGGTCTCTTCTAACCCAAATCATTCTGTGATTCTACTCTCAATACTGCCTGATTGATTCTGCCGAAGATATTTGAATTACTGCACAGGAAAAAAGTGAAAATCTGGATTTGAAGACAGACACATGTACAAGATCTCTCTTTACCACTTCACCTTGCCCAAGGCCAAATATTCATAAATGCCAGAATAGAGCCTGTGACAAGAGGACACATCTCAAGCCACACCAGGGGAAGTTTAGGCTGGATGTTAGGAAAAAATTCTTCACAGAAAGAGTGATTAGTCATTGGAATGGGCTACCCAGGGAGGTGGTGGAGTCACCATCCCTGGAAGTGTTTAAAAAAAGGACTGGATGTGGCACTTAGTGCCATGGTTTAGTTGATGAGATGGTGTTAGGTCAAATGGACTTGATCTCAAAGGTCTTTTTCCAATCTAGTTAAATCTGTGATTCTGTGAACTCCAAACTCCAGCTATGAGGTTTGCAATGCTCTGAGAGATACTTTTCTTTTATCAACCACTAAGTGAATTATTAAATAGGAGAAATCTGTATCATGTGTGGACACAAGGACAAAATAGGTTGAAATTAGTGTCTTCCATTTTATATTATTTTAAGCAATCTTCTTGTTAGCTGGTAGATAGTAGGACTTCAAAAAACCTCCTCATATCCTAACTGTCCCCTGAACCATGGATATATAGCGTTGGCTTCTGCTATGTTCTGTGCAAATCTACTGTCCTCAGACAAAAAGAGGAAAAGTTTTGTCAGTCAGTCTTTCCCTAACTGGGTGGCTTGGTCACAGCATTGGTGACAGAGGCAGTGCGAAGAAGCCTAGCACATGGTGTATAGAGAAGCAATAAAGAATGCAAAAAGTCTACCCTTCCTGTCTTTACTCCCCCTCTACTTTTTTTAATATATATTCTAAAATCTCCAGGGTCTGCATCTGGAACAGATTTCTCCTTATTTCAGTGGCTCAGGACAAAGCCCTGTGTGTTTGACTTGGTGACAGCCTTGTTGCACTGTTGTTGCAGTAGCAAGGAGCACTGATCACTCCTGTGAGGGGCAAGCCTTAATGGGCAAAAAAAACCATTAGTTGCATTTTCTGTAGGCAGAACAAATTTCTGTGTTCCTAGAAATTAAACCTTATGACTATGTCTGCCTGAATATATAAAAGAAAGCATTTGGCAATTTTACTGGAATCATAAACTATGTATATAACATTGATAACACTAATTGTTACTTGAGGGATTTATTAGCCAAAGTAGTTACTTTCCATGAGTATCCAGGATTCAAAACTCACTGACAAATTCTGCTTGCACATAAACCTCAGGGGTTATGAAATCTTATTAATTGGGAGAGTGTAAGACACAGTTAAGCCATGAACATAACGAAGATGTTTCTAGTAAGACACTCCTGGGACACAGATCTGTGCATTTCAATGACTGAAAAGTTTCTCTAGCAATTCCTGTTCTGTGAGCAATTACTATTTAATTCATACCACTGAGTTTCTTCAATCAACAAATACAAGTGTGATGAGATCATGGGACAAATGAGTGTATTAAAGATCAAGAGAAGATGTATAATTTTCGAAATTACTATGAATTTGAGAGAGACAGACAGCAGGAAAGCTATTCCATATGTCAAGACTCTAGACATGCACCATTTTTCCAGCAGCTTAATGATTTAGCTCCATAAGCTTTCAAACATTCAAGTGAATGCCCATCAATGTACAGGTGTGATATTCTGCTATTTTGTGGTGTAAACTGTGATTCCCAGGTATAGCAATGCTGGCAGCCTTATCATCATTTAAATGCAATCATGAGCTTTTCTCTGCTTGTGACCAATGAAATCTGTGTGGTCACAGTGAGACACTGCGTGTCTTGGCAGGTCTGCTGCTGGCATCCTTCACACTGGGATTATTTTAGATTGACTGAAATGAATGTGTTATTTTCCATTTGTTAACACATGGGGACTTGAAACTCTGACAACTGAGAAAAACACACTCATTTATATGATGATTACTCTTGTTTTCTCTGATGTAATCTGAAAACACACTCTCCTATCTTTACCTCATCTCTCACACCTGCATGGTCCTAAAATGAGAAACAATTGCAGTACTAATTGGATGATGCTTTCTTTGGCAGTAAGGAGAACACTAGTGTTTTCTATTACAGTAAATTCCAGATGTGAAAATAAAGATAATCCATATCCCTTTAGTTAGAAAAAAAGCAGAATTATAGCAAAACAAACTTCCTATTTTTTTTCACTTTGATCAGAAAAAATTATTTCAGAGCTGTTTCTGGCTTGAGTAGGTAAATTAAATTATTACAATTAAAACCCATTGGGATACTAAGAGTACAGTGGTATATTGAGCTACCTTAGAGAGCTGCTGCAGAGTCAGCTGACATATGCAACCAAAAGTGACTCTCATACACGTCTTTATGTGTCCTAGTACTCAAGGTTCATGAGTAGCAATAATAAATATCTGATAACAATTAATTGTTTATTTGATCTGGCACAACAGAGAAGATGCAATTTTTTTAAGAAATTAACATGAAATTACAAAAAATGAACCCACATGTAAATCAATATTGCCTCTTTGATTTCATATTTCTGTCATTCTAGTTCATATCCCTAAAGGTCACTTCATAGTGAGTCATTAATAAACTTACTTTAAATAGGTCTTTGAATTATTCCCTTGGTTTATTTTGTTAGATGTGGATCTGGTGACTCTTGTATATGCCTTCAT
Source organism: Calyptomena viridis (assembly GCA_013390005.1). Taxonomy (NCBI): domain Eukaryota; kingdom Metazoa; phylum Chordata; class Aves; order Passeriformes; family Eurylaimidae; genus Calyptomena; species Calyptomena viridis. The sequence goes on from WEIV01002632.1 coordinate 58,836, forward strand.
CATCCCAGGGATTGGCCAGTACAGGGAAAGATCCAGTCCTGACCTGAATGGAGAGAGTGGCCAAAGGACTCAGGGATGCAGGAGTCCCTGCAACAGACTGGTATTGTAATAGACAGGCATTATTTGCAAAAATGAGGATTTCCATCCTTTTAGTCCCACAATAGGTTTGTTCCTGGACTTTACTGTATTTTTTTGAGGGAATACTTTTGATCTGAATTTAGTGTTCTTGAAAGACAGGCTGGGACACTTCAGGGCACACCGCAGTGATGCTACTGAATATCCAGATGGAGTTGAAAGTGCCACTTTTGAGCTGCTAATCACTAAATGACTTGGGCTATGATTTCACTACAAAAGCTTTCCTTTCTATGGTAGAATAACAGTTATGATCACTATAGATATTCAAGCTAGCTCCTGTGATAACAAGAGGAAAAAATGCCTCAATGTGAATCCCAAGGTAGGGTTTGCTTTATTTTCCTTTGGTCCATGAGAGCTTTAATTTGCTGACTCTTATTTCGTGCTGAAAGATTCCTCTTTTCTCCAGGCTCTGGAGGAAGGGGAAGATGACAGTTCTGAGGGAGTAGCCTGCAGGCATCATTTCTCAGAAGTTCCTGTGGTTGCAGTTTTACCTGTTGTTTCAATGCCTCACACCAGAAGTTAAAAGGAACACATTCCTCTCTGAAGGTCATAGAAGTCTTCTTTGCAGGTTTTATTTTGCTTCTGTCTTCAACATGCAAAATTGTGTGCATGCTCTGTGCATGCTGGAGTCCCCTGGAAAAATTTCCTGCCTGGCAAAAACTTGCAGGCTTCCTGTTTGACTTGCCCTGTAAATACAAGCCCCTGCAGCCTCAGGATAGCTGCTCTGTCATGCTGGCAGGATTGTCTTCTGCTGCAGTCCCCATGGGTTTCACTAGTTCTGCTGATTTTTAGACACTTTTAGGATTTGCCCTTGTTGAGAGGCTTGTGTACCTCAACTGAATCAGCTTGAAGTCATTAAGCCAGAGAGAGACCACCAAGCATAAACAATGGAAAATCAAGGAACCTTTGTCTCTTGCCCTTCATGTTTTTAACTGAATTCCCTGTAAACCACATATCCTTGATCCTTTCTCAGTAAGCTTCCAGCAGCTAGCATCTCTCTCTGACTTGCGCTGAACTTGTTGGGTTACTTACATTAGCCCCTGAGCCCAGATTTTCTGGGCCTGTGAAAAGTTAATTTTTTTGGTGAAAGTAAAAGAAAACTATTGCTTCATATAGCCCCTTTTTTGCCCATTTGGGTGGTCAGCTCTTTGTGTGCAAGGTCTCTCAGGAAAGATACTACTATGTCTGTTCTAAAAGGGCTTTCGGGGATTTTACTGGCCAGAAGAAAACTCTCAGAGTGTACCTCCCCCAGCTTGTTCTCTCAAGAGACACAACAGCTCTTCATTCTCTCTGGTGCTATCAGTCATGTTTCTTCTTTCTTCACGTTTCTTGTATCTGTAGGACTTTCTTTTCATTATAAATTTTATTCTTGGCTTTTTGTTGTCCCTTCACAGGATTTTGACTTGTGCACTCTTATTCAATATTTGTACTGCATTTCACATTCCAGAGTACCTGGTGAACTCACCACAAAGCCTTTTACTGACATTTTTCAGAATTGTGAATGACAGACTTGGGCTATAGTGTAAGAATTCAATTCAGTATGATATGCTGATACTGCTTTTTAAAATAAGCATGAGCATCATAAACTACTGCAGCTGGTTTGGAGGCCTTCATGAGCAAATGGAGCCTTTACTCTGGTTCTGTTAGAAATGTTTCAAAAGCTATTTGACACTGCTGGTCCTCTGTTCCCAGTAAGAGTTTTTTTGCTGTGCAACATATTGCTCTTCCTCCATTCTCTGTTTTTCAAACTCATGTAATTTTTGATTTGCCCTATATATCTGTACAAAACTGCTGTATAGACCAAGGGTCAGTGTCTCACACCGAACTTCAGTATATTGATTTCAGGAGATTGGCCGGTTCTTTTCCTTCATATGGCTTGGACTTCCTAATGGTTTAAAGCAATGATTTCTTTTGTTAGTATTCATTTTCCAACATAAGCTAAAGTTACTCATGCAATCCATTCCTTTGGCCAAGGTCTAATCAAGACACTTACAGTATACTTGGTCTTAATACATGTTGTACATATAATATTAGACATTGTCATCAGACAGCATCCCAGTGTATGATGCCCTTTGCCTTGAAGGTGGTTTTCACAAGGCTAGCTTGAATTATTAATTTTTCTGATTACTTCTGAAGGAACCATAACCATCAAGACCCAATCTTTTCCTTCTTGTTTGCAACTAGCTCTGATGTATTTACTGACCATCACCATATCCCTTTCCACTCTTCTCCTCTGTAGCCCCGACAGCTACTTTTGTCCACCGTCTGGTTTTACAGAGTTCAGGCAGTTGACTGTGACAAATTTTTCAGCCATCGTATTATGACATTATGACATTACAGCACTAAATATGTATCAAATATTTTTTAAGGAATTTTCTGTGGGTATAATATTAGAAGAGGAGAAAGGAGTCAAAAACAGTGTTAAGCACCTATGAAAGGAAAATTCACCAATGCAAGTGGGGTTAAGAGTAAATCTAAGACTATGTGAACTAACATCTGCTTCTTTCCAACACAAGTGGGGTCAGCCGCTCAGGTAGTTCTGGCAGAGAAAGTTGATTTTTGTGCTT
>WEIV01002632.1:63137-83489 GCA_013390005.1 Calyptomena viridis
TATGATCCAAATTATATTTTTGTTGTTCTTGCTTCTTCCATGAGTGTTGGAAGCCTTTCCCAGGGACACAGATCAAAAACTGTATCCTGCTGGGGTCTCTGCAAGGGTCCCAGATGCTCCAGGGCAATTTGAGGTGTAGTCCCGATATCCTGGACTCCAACAGCCCATCACAGAAAATATGCATTCACTTTTCAGAGAGCCATTATAGAACTTCATTAATATTTAGATAAACATTTTTTAACAATATAATGGCCTTAAACAATGTTTGGATGCAAGAAACAATAGCTTAGTTTCTGAATTAAGTTTGTATGTATTCACTGGCTTTTAGGATTTGATATCCAACAAGCTGATAGCTCTGGAGCTGTTCTCTGCATGTCAGCTGAAATGGAAGCAGAGCTTCATTCCAGTAGGTAAGCTACATTTAAGTCCATCCAGAAGCAAAATTGACAGAGTTTCCTGTTATGTAGTCACAGTGCACTGCACCAGGTGCTTCATTAATTGGCTTGGCCAGTTCTTAAGCTGAGAAGTTGCAAAGCACTGCCTTTACCTGATGACAATCTATATTACCCTGGACCTGAGAAAGCTGCTCTCAGTGTGATTCTGAAGGAGCCGGGCCAGAGAGAGATGTCAGAGCATCTTCAGATTATGAGAGTGAGTTGCAAGAATAGGGTGTACCCTGAATAGCTTTATTCTAAATTGTTAGCAACTTTGTCAGCAGTAACTCAGATAGTCTGGTAGTATTCAGGTGCATGGACTTTCTTTTGGTCTGATCTGAGAGATTTTTTCAGAGTTGGACTCTGTGGGACTGTTGTATTGCCAAAAGCTAAAGGCTTTATTTGCAGTGGATTTGTGAAGGCCCATATAATTTGGAATAGATTTGGAATTGGAATTTGATGGATTGATCATTGTAATGCTTTTTATCTTTAACATCTGGACTAAATTTAAGTTGACAGTTTGGTTTCTAAATATGAAGAGTCTGCTTTAGAGAACAACTCCCCCTGTTTTCAGTTTTTCACATTTACTCAACTTCCTAAAATTTGACTTATTTCCTTTGGGAGCCTGACACTTGGCTCTCAGCTTTCCAGTGTCAGTCTGCATTTCATTAGCACACCAAAAAATCTTTTTATCAATTCTTCCACTGAGATCTAGTACCTTTTTTCGAAACTCATAGGCAGACTTTGAACTAATATTTTAAATCTGGACATGGTTATAGCTGCTGTCTAATTTTCACCTGTTTAAAAGCAAACAAAAATCAACATTTCCAAATTTTTGCATATGATAATAGCAGATCTTCTTTTAGCAGTGTGATAATTATTGTAGACTATTGATTTTCTCACAACAGAAAAACAGCAAGTTAGCAAGCATCATTCAGGACTATTAAGTAATGCAAATGGGTACATGATAAGCTTTTTAATCTTTCTCCTTGGCACAAAAAAAAATATTTTTCTAGTGTGCAAGGCCGCAGGAACAAACCCTGTTACCTGCCATCTTTCTTATGAAAGAGATGTAGCTCCACACCATGTGGAACACTGATTCTTCTGCTGAGCATGGAGGTTAGACACCATTGTCTGCCTTCTTACAGCAAGAATATGAAGTTAATTTGAAAGTTTTAGTGTTGCTCTTTCAGCACACCAGACCTCAGTCTCTGACAATGGTGCTCTCCTGCCGAAGCATCCTGTGATGTTCTTACCCAGATATCCCTCCACAGACATGAGATAGCAGCACTTGGGAAATTTGCCTCCCTCCTCTCCTTAACTTTCCTTTCCCACAGACTCTCCCAATGTAGACATAATATTCATGTCACCATTATGAAAACATTCTGATAAATGTTCTCTTTTCTTTAATGAGTGAAAAAGACTGTATGATTTCCTCTTCATCAAGCAATGTATGTGCTGCCTTAAATCATACTTTGATAGATCTCTGAATGGCATGAGTAATTAAAAGGCCCCTTTATAGAAGCTTTGTAATAGCCAGTAACATCAAAGGGTAGGAATAAACCAGAAAATAAACCAATAATTAAACAAATAAATCTTTTAAGCATAAGTGGATTAAAAGCTCCTTTGAAAATAAGCATGTGCACTAGCCAACATCTAAATCATAGACTTTGTCCAAGAAACTCATATGATGCTGAACAGAAGATGCAACAAATGTCCATCACACAAAGAGATTAGTCTTGGTAGTTTATGTTATAAGAAATACATACTCTGCCTGGCAAACAGTAGCAAAATGGCCTTGTGGTTTGAAATCATGCCAGTCAGGCTTGTATGTCAGTCAATAGAGCACATCACTAAAAGCAGATCTGCAGAACAGAACAGTTGCTGCTGAAGATTCCGCATCCTTATTATCCATTTGTTGGGATTTTATTTGGACTCATCTGAACTGATCTGGTTTGGTGAATCTCTCTTGCCAATGTGAGTACTGTGGATGATGGTACTGTGGATGTGAGTACTGCTGGAGGATGTCTTCCAGCTTTTTTTATCCAGTTTGTGTACTTGGACACTACTATGTGAAGCAAATATGAGAGCAGCAGGGACTGCAACTAGGTTCAATTCAAACTCTCTCTCCTCATCTGAGCTAAAGCAATGATATAGACGTGCTCTTCAGTGAGAAAGAAGAATAGGGGAAAATGCCCTTGGATACCTTCTGTTCTTGGGATGTCTTACTGTGCATCACACTTTGTCACTGTGGGGTTATAGCTGCAATGTCAGCTACCTGTATTGCTTGGGTCATGTATGGGGGAAATACAAGTTTTTACACGTACATGCTATCAGGACTCGGCTCAAGGTAAATTGCATTCTGCTGCCATATAGCTGAAATACAGGGATTATCTTGTGGGCCACTGTCAACTCCTGGTGAATGGTGCAGTCTGTATTGTGCCCTGGGCAAAGGCATGGCCAGTCACCTCTGCACTGCACAGGGAAAGACTGGGACTCACTGCAGATGCTGCATCTATAGACACAGTGAATTCACAGTCATTTTCTATGATAGAGCTGAAAGCCTGTCAGGAACTATCATATACATATCGGTCTGACATAAAAATATGAAACAGTGTGGCAGGACTTTATTTTGGTAGACTTGATTTTGACAGTGCAAACTTTATATTATAGTATTGATATTCCAAAGTTGACATTGTGTGTAAAAGTAAAACTAAATGTGTTATACAAGACTAGAATGACTGGATAAATATTGCTAAGTGACTCTTAGAGAATGAAATACAGAGCTGGAGTACACCCACACACAAATAAAAATGCTATTTGCTGGGAGTTCTTTATTGTGTTTAGTTGAGAGTAATAATTGCACATTTGAATAGTGATTTGTATCACTACTTGGTCTTATGTTTAGATCTTTGAATGCACAGAAATCGGTGCTTCACAAGCTGGGTTTACTCTTGGATATCTGAATATATTCAAATAATTTTCTTACAGCCTTGGGCAAAAAATGAAATTGAAAAATTTCAGCTAACTTTCTTAGGACAGTCCACCAAGATTATGGAGTTTTGGTTCCATGAACTACTATAGCCATGATTTCAAAATAAAAAGAACAGTGGCAGGGAACGAGGCTCCACACATGGAGCACAGTTGCAGTCTAAGGTGTTATTTTGGCATATTTAGTTAAAAGATATCTAGATAAATTCGGGACAAAGCTTTGCCAATAAGTGAGCCATTTCAAGATACAAACTTAGCATGTAGCCTAGCCAGTTTGCAGTTGTGAGTCATGTATTACAAAGATACTGAAAGAGATTCTTTGGTTTCCTTATGAGCCAAATGAGCATTCCAATCCTTTCTGCAGCAACTCTAGAGCTTTTAGGCTTTAAGAAGTAATTTTAGGATGGTCCCAATGAGTCCAGATGAAAATAAATGTGTCTGAAAACAATAAGTGAAATCATTCAGTAATGTTTTCCACTGTGGGTTTTTTTTTTTCTACTCCATCACTGAAAACTTGCAGACAGTTTCTGCACTGTATTCACTACAAGCAGTTTGGTCCTTGCTTCTGTTTGCTACTTCTCTGGTTTTTGTATTTCTGCACCTTTTATGGAAGTCCACAGAATTTCAATATGAAGCACAACAAAACAAGTATTTAAAGTACAAATTTTCCCCTTATTGTCTTGGTTCAAAATATGGCCAAATATCAATATGAGTTTGCATTCTAATTTGTATTCTTTCAGTTCAAAGTCTAAACTTTCTTAAAATGTGCATACATACATTGACACTTATCTTACAAAGTTTGCTTTCAATCAACCAGTGCTGATATACAAAGTATGACACAAGTTAACATAATTTTATTCAGCAACTAGAAATGGCAGTTTAGGAGAGAAAAGGGGAGTATTTATGCTTTGTAAAATTATACATCCTGTATTACTGTATTGTGCATTTCATAAAGTAGGAATACCTGGGAGAAAAAGAATGAAGGAAAATGTTCATTATGACCAGAAAGAATGTAGCAGATCAACATGTATCACCTCTAAAATGAAAATGCTCTAATATAAATCTGGGGGTTTCAGCTGTATTTCAGGTTTTTCAGCTGTATGTAGCTGGTTTTCTGGCAGAAAGATCAACTGTCTAGCCCTGATTTTGGTGATCATGTGTATGTGGGGACAGTGTAAGGAATAATATAGCTGATGACCAGGCATTTATAGATACATTGAATTATTGAAAAGTATTAGGAAACAAAATGTTTTTAAAAGTAGGAAATCACAAGTGTTTGGGAACAAAATATCCTTTCAGTCAGTGTTCAGAAGATGGATGATGAGTGGCAGTTCAGGTGAGGAGGCTCTCAGCTCTGAAAGCGTGGTGTTGAGCCAAGGCCTGTTTTGGCATGCTCATGGGTCCAAAGCAGAAACGTTTTTAAGTGCTTAGAGAAGATTTTGGGTGGCCTTGACAGGTCCCAGATGATGTTGCAGATGACAAGGAGCAAAAATACTCCCTGGAAAGTCAGAGGAGGGAGGAGCATGTGTCCAGTGCCTTTGGTAAAATAAAATGAGGTAGATGGGCAGGGCATGAGCTCTCCTACGTTTCCAGTTGACTGCTCTTGGATGCATTAGTATTGAGAACAACATTTTGTTGTGTGCCTCCAAGGCCAGGAGAGTGAGGGAAGAGGAGGACTGTTTGTGGGGGATGCAGAACACCTTTGTGTACTGTTCCCAGGGACTGGCCATGCTCAGCCTCTCCGCAGCATCTCTAGGTGGTCTGCAGCCCAGCTTCAGTGCGTGTTGCTTTGTTCTCCATTCCCTGACACCTCAGGGACATGCAGTTCAGCAAAATGACTTGCAGATTTTTTGATCTGGGTTATTCTACAAGTTCTTTTGGTGAATATGGACTCACGTACGCACATGTTTTCCTGCACATGAAGAAATGACTGGACATGAACTAAACCTTCTTGTATTGATCTGCAATTTCTACTATCTGAAGGGTGTTGTATTTCCAGACATGCACCCTATTCCTGTCTCCATGGAGGACTGGGCAGAAAACTGAGCTGGCCATCAATGAAGCACTGGGGAGAAAGGAGCCCTCCATGAGGAGCCTGCTGCAGTCGTTGCTGCCAAGAGATGGCTCTTGTCCCGGCTGCAGGTTTTCCATTCCCATAGCTTCATTTTTATACAGTAGAGATTTTAGTAATAAGGCCTTGAGTTTGTAAAGATATAAATCACCGTCACATATAGAAGAGAGTGGGTGTTTTACTGCTGTGCCAGAGTGTGGTTTTGCTGCATGGTGATAGTAGTGCTCTGCAACACGTTTGGTCTGGGAAAGGTATAGGTAATTTGTAGGCATTGTAGGGTATGCAGGTGAACGAATGCAGCTATTAATCAGGTATCTCTTCTGTTGCCTTCTATTCCTTAAGGTGGAGGTAGGCCTGTTTCACTAGATACATAAACAGGGAAACCAAATGCAAAACACACAATCCAAGAGCAAAACTCCTTTTTCCCCACACCAGGGAATGCATCTCCATAGTATCAGCAGAGTATAACACACCTCAGACCACACTACACAGGGATATGCACTGAATAAAACTGGAAACACTTAAAACGATTATGAGTGCTCCTGTCAGCCAAGGTGACTCCACAGGGTCCCATGGGTGCCTGGCACATGCTGAGGACCCACCAAGGTTACGGCTGCCTGTCACGGCCGTGCAGTGTCAGCAGCAGCTGAACAGTGTCTGTCCCAGTTAGGGCACAGGGTTCTTCCTGCTCCTGAATTGCCAGTCAAAGCCTCAAGCATAGATGGCTTTCTAGAAAGACAATCAAGTCTGCATGAGAACAAGGGTAATATTTTCTCTCTGACCTTTTCAAGCTCCCAGGAGAGATGAAGAGAATTGAATCCCTGCCAGGGGAAGGATTTAAGTCGACACAACAATTCTGGGATTAAGCAGCTGTCTGCCAATGCTTTTGGTAACCTAAACTGCATCTTCTTCCATTCATTTTCCTGTACTGAGTCTTTCAAGACTGCTTTTAAGAAAAAGTTTAATTTAGCTTTTTTTTTGTCCTCTATAGAAGCTGTTGTTTCTTCACTGTTTCCACTGTTCTAAATGGATAAAATCAATCTTGCTGTACAACTAGGACAATTCCAAGAGAGAGAGAGAAGGAAAAGAGTAATTTCTGTGTCTTCTGAGGTGTACAACCCCAACGTTCTTTGCTGAGACAGCCAGTGAGGAGCTGCCACTCTGCTGGGGAGAAAGATCCCTGCAGAAGGGCTGGAACAGAGCCAGACACCTACAAGGAAACTCGGTGCCTTTGCCAGAGCTATGGCTCATGATCATGTTGTGCCCTGTCCTCCTTGTGTTTAGTGCTGATTTAGCAAGGGAGAAAAGCACAAGTGAATGATGAGCACGTGCTGTGTACTGCTTGCAGGTTTTAATGTACTTGCTACAGAATTAGAAGATTTATCTCCTTCCTGAACTCTGATTTGCATGGCAGATTGCAGACTCTATTTCCTCTTTATTTCAACAGTAGAGATGTCAGAAAAAAGTCTACTTTAAAAGAAAGTGGTTTATTTCCTTTCTTTTGCTTAAAAAATGGAATCTATGAACAAGTATTATGTTCTTTTTTAATGCTTTTATTTTAATGATTTAATTTTTACTTATATGTTAATTCATTTTCAACTTATTAATATGACATTCAGTCAATTAAACTTTTCTGAATCACTTTTGCATTTTCCATCGACAAACAAAAAACCCCACAAGAAGACAGCATAGCATGGTAACCTGTGCAATACCTCTGTACCAGAGCAGATCTATCACCAGCTGCCTTAATTTCTGCCTCTATTAAATGATACATAACTGTAACTCTATAAAAGTTTGAAAACCTTAAAGTGCTAGAGTCAACAACCGTAGTAATGGCAGATTGTATGTGGTTTGTCAACATAAATAACTCGAATACTGAAGCCTCTATTGCAAGTGTTGCCCAGGAAACCTGTGTACAGCACAATGGGTTTGTAAAACCCACCATACAGACAAAGTATAGCATCATATATAAGGAAAGAGAACAGATTTCCTACCAGACCTCAGCCAACGTAAGAAGAGGGTAACTGGGACACCAGTGCACATCGTGATGACCAGGATCACAACCACATGCAAGCTTTGTGTATCTGGTGTGCAGCTTGAGCTGTGGACAGTCCCTTTTATTACAATCACTTACTGATTTTTTGATTCGTGAAAGCTTAATGCAACATACAATTAGACATGACAAATGAATGCCGGGTCTGGAGTTAAGACTTGAGCTTTCCTGGCTTTCATTTTTATTACCAGACACTGGGAAGGTTTGCAAGTGCTCTTGGTGCAGGAGGCTGAACACCTTGGCTGGCAAAGGGAGCAGCTGTCCTGCTGGGAGCCCATGGCTTAGTGCTGTGCTGAGCTAGGAGGCAGAGCTGGGATAGTCACTGCCAACTGGCCCCTGCTACATCACTACCAGACAGGGCAAGGTCTTGGTGTTGTACTGCTGAAACTAAAGTTGTAAATGTAATGCTTTTCCCATTCATTTTCTTGCTTGGTCAAACAACCAGTCTATGTCTAACTGTAGGAAGTAAATAGAAAAGAATAGGAAAGAGTGGAATAGGATTGTTCCTCATGGGACAATGCCAATACAATTGGTATCCCATTTTTTAAATCTCTGAATATGCCAAAATGTCATAAATGTCATAATTTTTTAGAAAAAAAAAATAAAAACATATACTCTGTGTTAAAACAGACTTGCACATCAGAGATTTAGATTTCCTTCTGAAAATGTTCTGTGCCTTTGGTCATCGCTGTGTAATCAAGTTTAGCATGGGATGAAATGCTGTTTCAGTGTATTTAAATGCACAAATACTTTTTGAAAACATATAGCTTGAGGTTGTCAGCTTCTCCTGGCAAGTATGTGAGCAATCTTGTTTATTGGTCCAGATATTTGTAAAAATCAGATTATTTTAACTTGTTTTTTTAAAAACAGGGCTCTCAAAGCTTTTTCCAAAACAGTATTTCTGACTGATTTTGTTTAGCTTGTAAGCTTGTAATTAATTACTAACAGTACCTTCAGTGGGAGGTATATTTGGACAGAAGTCCTTAGCTCATCAAAGAGAACAGAACCACAGAAAGACATTCTAATAAATTACAACTCCTTGAAAGTAGTGCTTTGCTATGAAAAAACATGCCTTAAATTCAAAGCTGACTTAGAGTTGCCTGTTTCAGGTCATGACAACATATCATCAAGGCTTCAGGAGTGCTGAAATGTATTATTAAAAAATTAATAGAATGAAAAAAATTAAAAGAAAAAAAGAAAATAATATTGTAATGTTTTGAAAAGCTCGAAATGTCCCATTCTTCTTGCAGTTCTGCTTGGAAATATTTTCTGCAAGTGGGACTTGTCACAAAAGGAAAATTCCAGAGCTTGTTTATCTCTAAACTCAAGCCATCCTGCATTCAGAATGACCTGGAAAGATAATCAGATTTATCAGCTATGTGAAATCCTGCATCTGCAAAGTGGATCTTCTGCAGTTGCTTCCTCTCTAAAGGAACACATTTTCATGTTGCTTTGTTACTGTGATAGTTTTGTTCTAATTATAACCAATCAAATTTAGATACCTTAACGGCTTTGCAATTACTAATTTTAATCAGAACTGAGGCACACTGTGAACATCTCACAGACTAGGTAGTCAACTCTGCTTCTATGAGCTGCTGCTCAGAGGAAATAATGATGTTTAAATCAGGGGAATTACCCAAAGAACAAATATGATCCACTGTTTTTATAGACGAAGAGAAACACAAATTCAAGAGGGTAAAAGTAGAGGTATGCAAGCTGGGATCTGTCATAGTTTGGGAGTCACAGCTGTTTAAAATTGTAGGTTTTCAATGGCAAACCTCAGACATCATTACAACTATTATTATTATTTTACCAAACCAAGAGGTATTTCAGACTGACAAAAGCTTTCCAACTATTTATTCATTGCATCTGTATAGTGCCCTCCACACCTGCTGAGTTAAAATCCTATTTCTCCCTGCTTTAAATTCTGCTCTAGTAGGAAGTGGAGGTCTTTGACAGAGAAAGAGAAGTGCCTTGGTGAGGAAGGCAGCATGTCTTGATATCTAAATAAATTGAAGCACCTGCTGAACCCTTAAGGACTATGTTAATCAAGAATCAACCAACCAGACCCAACAGGGCTGAGTCAGCCCTAGAGAAAATACCTGTGCATTGTACTGGTAATTGCAGCTCTGTAACCCTCTCTGGAGCAGGTACAGTGCAAATCACAACAGGTCAGGTCGCTGCAGGTGGCAAGGATGCTCGCCCTGTTCCCAGACTCCCGGGCCACAGACTCCTCTGCTTCATGCTGGCACTTGTGGCTCTGCCCTAACGCCCTGCTGTGTTGGGACATTCTCCATCATCACCCCGGGCACAGTGTTTTCACCAGCTGGTCAGTGGCAAGTCAGGTCACCAATTACATCGTAGCTCAAGACCAGCTACCACTTGTCAAATACCCACTGCACCTTTTATTTCTAAGGCACTTCAGGAGAAGAGCTTAAAACATGTACATTGCTAATGAAGGACTGAAACTCTAATTAATGTAATTAGGCTATTGTGTTTGTCCTCCCTCTCCACCCATTTGTCTCTGCACCTTGGCTGCTTCTTGGAAAGCTTCAGATTTTATTCCAGTGCAAGTAATAGAATAAAGGACCAGAAATCTTTGTCTAATCTGTTTCCCCACTGAGGAATTGTATTTAGTTTTATGGAAATATCAGTTGATACCCTCAGTTTCAAAAGCAGTTACATGTAATCGTGAAAATCACTCCATCTTCCCTGCCCCATTGACATGAGCTCCTTCACAAAGACTGTTACATTTGAATAAGGGTCTGTTTACAATTTTTTAAGGATTTTGTCTTCTTAAATTATGAAAGAAGAAAATAATTTAGAATTTCTGTGGCATTTAAATGTAGTGATGTTTTTATATGCAAAATATTAATATAAGATTGTTACAAAAAAACCTCTTGAGCTCATACAATTATTGTTCAATGAAGATTGTAAGTAAAAAATGGGCAATTGAATTTAAAGGTTTTATTTGGAAGTAGAAGAAAGAATTATGCCATATAAATTTTGTCACAGAAGAGCAATTTTATCTGATTACAAAATGGTTGGTGTGAAAACAGTCAGTTGAGGAAATAGGTAATAAACTGTATTGGATTAAGTTGTTGGGGTGATGAAACATCGTGAACAGCCACTTCTGAGCAAATGCAGCTAAGGAGAGAGACTGCTCATCCAAAATCTTTTACCATCTCTCAAAGACTCTGCAGGGTGACCAGGATGATACTTGAAGTCTGGTCTCGCCCTGCCCATCTGGTATAAGTATTGTGGTTCATTTACATTTCTGATTATGATACTTCTTTTTGTGCCTTTTGAATTTTTGTGTTTGCTTGGCTAAATAGTTAGGACTGAGAGCCCCACCACCTGTTAATTATGCATCCAAATTTCTCCTTCTCCTAATTTTGAGACATGAGTACCTCAAGCATACAGGAGAAGGTTGTATGTATAGAAGGTGTTTCTTCAAATTACACCAAGTGTAAATGTTCTAGTAAGGAGAAGAAAGGTTCCAGGATGATGCAACTCTATGCCTTACCAAAAATAAAAACCCAAAACACTGGGAAAATGTGTAAGAAAAAATATAAGCATAAACCAATGCGGAATTTTTTTGCAAAAAGACCTCTGAAATTACAAATCTGAGAACAGAATCCTGGATTTGTCTCTGCTGATAGTGAAAGAGAGCAAACATTAATACTGTAAAAACAATGTCCAAGTCATTCAGTACTTAGTTGTGATTCTTACCACAGAGAAATTAGTTCTAAATTCTCCATGTAAACATTTAAACTCTTGCATATTCTCTACTAGTGAAACAACTTTAGTGACCAATGTGAAAATGGTATTGACACTAAACTTTAAGTACAGGTTTCCTGTCTTCACAGACTTCCATCATACTCTTTGCTACTCTATTAAAAAGTTGAAAAATTGAAAGGACTGTTGTCAGCAGAGAAAAATGAAAAAACACTGTGATACCTCAAGCAGAAACATAAAATGCAACTCAAGTTCTCCTATCCATTATATCCATTCAGATCCCATGGCATATTCTGTCACCAATGGCAATCAGAGTCTTGATTACACCATTAAAATGTCATCTGTCTTTTCTCTTAGTGAAAAGTGGGAAAAAATATTAGCTGTTTGTTCCATCAAACTGGACACATACTTGCCTTGAATGTATCTTTTAAACAAATGCGGTTGCTGTTTGCTTCTGGATGTAGGAACTGTCAGCTTGAATTACTGCAGTTGTTATTTTCAGAGATATATTTTAATCAGAATACTGCATCAGGTTTCCTATTATGATTTAAAGCCACTCCTATAAGTTTACGAGTATTTTGCATCTTTTGAAATACATTGAGACACCTTTTTCAGAAGTTGTGTTTAGAGACAGTAAATATCTTAATCACCCTTTGGCTGGTGTGGTTAGCAAAATAATTGTTAAGAATATCATCAGAAATACTGTGAAGTGTGCAGTGTTGTCTTGTTTCAGCTAGGATAGAGTTAATTTCCTTCCTAGTAGCTGGTACAATGCTGTGTTTTGGATTTAGTATGAAAATAACATTGATAATACCCTGATGTTTTGGTTGTTGCTAAGCAGTATCTTTTTTTGTTTCTCCTCCCCCTCCCATTGGTGAGCAAGTGGCTGCCTGGTACTTGGTTGCTGGCTGGGGTTAAACATGACAGATGTTTTTTTATGTACTCAGTGTAATTTCTTGTAAATGCGGTATTTCACAGTATATTAATGGAAAACTTTCATGATAATTATGAACAAAAATAAAACAGCTGAATCTTGGCAAAAAAAGATGGGCTCGTTGTGCAGAGAGGTTCTTTTTAAGGGCAATGCATTTAAGATACCAAAACAAGAGGTGAACTGGTTAGTAAAAACAGTAAGTTTTGCTATAATCCTTTTTTTGGTTTTTTTAGAGACCCATGACTTTGATGTCGTTCTTGAGCATCTGAACACATACACAATAGGTTTCACTTGAATATAGGCACTCATGCTGTAAAGCTGTACCAGAGTGACAATCAAATAACCGTACCCATACCAGCACTTCATGGATTTAGTGCTAGGACTCAGGAGTGCAATTATGCTCTTAGGGCTGCTCCCAAGCTAATGCTGCAATGAAGATGTACTCAGAGACTCCTGGTGTCATATTACTTGTAAAAAATCTTTCACATTCATGTTGGGAGCAGGACATGATTCTGTAGAGATTATTGGCTTAGCGTTTTGTAGTGGGAATTGAACAGCTTGTATCTTCATCTTTGACATATGGATCAGAACATCGATGACATTCCGTTCCATGGGTCTAGCTGTAGTATGTGAGATCAATCCAAAATTTCTTGACAAATTCTTTGTGCTATTCTTCATGTCCGAAGACTGCTTCTTTGATGCTGGTGATGGTGCTGACTTTTAGGTCTTTCAAAGAAGATTGATAACCATCCTCAAGTTCTGTTAAGCATCTGAAATGCTTGATTAAATGTGTGTTGATAATCAGAACAAGACAAGTCCAGCATAGTCTGTCAGTAATTCAACAAGACCATTGGGTTGAATTAATCAATACCTCAATTTATACGACTGAATATGTTGAGAAAAAAGTGAGGTGCCACTGAATACTTGCACAATAACAATTGTGCAATAAAATAGCAAAATAAATAGTAAGTAGCAATAAAATACCAAAACAAAAGCAAAACATACGTTTACCAAGTAAACCAGTTTTCTCAGGAATCTTAATACCGTGTCTGACTCTCCCAACTTAGTCTGTCAATGTCGGCTTTATAGATCTTTTTAGTATTAAAATATTTAGAGAATCCTGTGTGGCAACATGCAACATGCTTGTACTTTTGCCTATAACTAGAATAATTTGCACTTCTTATTCAGAAAACGAGTAGGTTCAAAGAAAGAATTTGTTAAAATGTGAAAGAGTGATCAAATTATTTTCTGAGATTTTCAGTAAAATATTCTCAGGAATTCAGATACATCATAACACCACAAGACCAGCCTTAACCTCATGGCTTATGCTGCTCTGCCACAAACAACACCAAAAGTCTGTGATTTACAGACCAGCTCCAACTCTTATTAAAGTCAATGAAGACTGCAATGGTTTGGCATCATTCAGATTCATAATCATTCTGGCACTTAAAAAATAATGATCAAAGGAGAAACTGCAAATTAGAAAAAATCTACAGGTTGTTGCTAATAATGGAGTTAATGATCCCTCAGTCTAAATACAGTACAGTAAATGCAGAATTGCTCTACAACTGAGATAAAAGGTGGAGATTAAATTAGTGTTACTGTGGCCAAGAGACTGAATTCAAGGTAACTAATACCCAGGGATATATTAAATAATATTCAAATGCATTCTTTTTGTGTAAAAGTCCTGTGTATGCTTTTAACAACATTCAAATACAACTCTTAAGCTTTCCTCTAGGAACATCAATTCAGAGGTCTTGCAGCTCAAATTTACATTAACAAAAAAGAAAAAAAGCCAACTTGGGCTGTCATATATAGGTTCAAATCTATTTGATCCAAATCAGTTCACTCTGAGTGGATGTAAGCAGCAAACCGAGTCACAGTAATTGCAAAATGTATAACATCTTAATCATGGCCATGGCTTATTTACTTCAAGGCTGCTGCCAGTTTCAGGTATCCATGTACTCTAGTTAAAACCTACATGTCAGTTTTTCACTTTGTAAAGATCTATTGAAATATATGGATCTGGTCTGAAAAATACCACAGTATTTATCGATTTTCAACTTGGGCTGTTAATAAAAGACAACTTCGTTTCTTTTTAAAATAGAGAAAGTGAGCTTCCTTTCATCAAACAAATGGAAGGGCAAGCTTCCTGTCCACTCTCAGAGGACAGCAATGTTAACCCTCAGACAGGCATTTAAGATGTGAGATGATTTCCACACCACATTTTAGTTATTGTTTTGTTTTTCTCATGGTAATTCCTAACGCTTCCAGCTGAGGTCTCAGGCTGCACTGTGCAAACCCACACACCAGTGCTGTGTGCCAGGGCAGGTGCCAGCTTGCTCCCTCAGCAGACCCAAAATCCAGACCCCAGGGTCACAGTCCTGTGCCTGGGCTCGAGGGAAGGGCATGTATACTTGGCCTCTGCAGGAAGGCAATGTGGCAAGCAGAATATGGTC
Source organism: Calyptomena viridis (assembly GCA_013390005.1). Taxonomy (NCBI): domain Eukaryota; kingdom Metazoa; phylum Chordata; class Aves; order Passeriformes; family Eurylaimidae; genus Calyptomena; species Calyptomena viridis. The sequence goes on from WEIV01002632.1 coordinate 77,818, forward strand.
TGCTTTTGGAGCAATCTCATATATGCCCAGGATATATATTGCACTTAAACGTATGCAAGAGTTCCTTCCCTAAAGAGCCCTGAGGTCCAAACCAGTTCGAGAGGACTGTATTTTTTTCAGATCCTTTTACTGGGAAGAAAATTGAAGGAAACAAGTGAACTGGATTTCTTTGACTGAACAAATAATGCTGAAAATAAGAAAGTCTATAAATCTAATTATGAATTTTATGACTGTCATTTTATTTCCATGTATTGTTAAACAGCTGTCACATTTCCTGACTGTGTTTGGCGACACTGTGAATAGTGTCTTGCTCTTCCCAGATGTGCTGTTCACAGAGGTATGCTGTTCTCAGGTTAGAATTTAAACTCTGCCACTGACATGAGCTTCAGTATGTATCTATTATTAATATAGAGAATCCGGTAATGTTGTGTGCTTGCTGAATTAAAGGCAAAATCAAAGGCATTTTACCTGTCATTACCTTAGTTCAGAGTTCTCAGTTTATCCTGCAGTGGATGACAATGTGTCATTGATTTCTGAAATGGAGCAGGCAGCTGCATTCATTACACTGAACCAGTCTGGCAACTTTAAATCTGTGCTCAGTGGCAAATCTAGTGCTGATTCAAACCCCGTCTGGTGTTTCCCATGGTAGGCATGTTGTTTTACACTGTTGTATCACCAAACATACTGAGTATGCACATAGTAGATGCACCTATAGGTGGTGAAGGCATCTATTGATAAGGATTTGGTGAACAAAAAAAGTGGTGCCCCAACAAAACGCAAGGTTCAACAGTGTGAGTGCTAATAGCAAGATACGCATTGCCTTAAACCTCTGCCCATAGGCAGGCTACAGACAGTTGCTATTATTTTAAAAGTACACACTGTTGTATGTGAAATCTAGAAGTAATCAGTTCTCAATGAACTCCTTACTGAAGCAGCATAAGCGTCTCCTTAGTTTTCCAGGAATTAATTATAGCTCGTACACATCATGTGTCAGACCTGAGTTTGAATCCAGATCCACACATGTCTTTAAAAGCACAATTTTTTCCTCCTCAGTTCCTATTATTATCTTTCATTTTATTTTTCCAGCTTCATTTGGGATTTGGAAAAGAGGTTTTCAGGGAAGACTTCCTTCCATCTCTGCATGCATAGTCTTCTGCATTTTTGTTCATTTGATCTATGCTTGTATGTCATCACATAAGAGCGGGTAATTAAAAACACAATTTCTTGCTAATTGAATATTGTCTGAGTAATTCACAAACCTGGATGATTAGCAACAGCCCACAAATATTTAGATCTGTTGGCCAGCACCTAAAAGCATCACAAATAATCATCTGGATTTGCACAACTTCTGGTCCATCTGTATAGCAAAATATATGCCGCTGACTTCAGTCAGAGAGGGCATGAAGGTTTGATTCTTAGAAGGGAATGTTGCATATTTAGGAGATGCTCTCTGGGCTCTTTTGATTATTTTGTGGAGTGGAATTCTGCTCTAAATCTGCTTTTGAGGAAGTGCATACGATGCTCAGCAAAGGCCCTCCCTATACCATTGCCAGCAGGAGGTAAAGGAGTAATAACACCTTGGTCTTCTACTGAGAGGGCATCTAAGGGGCTGGGAAAAAATGAAGTGAGGTGTGGATACTCACCATCTGGAGGTCAGACTCCAGGCTTGAAGAAGAGCCTGGATTCCTTGGCTTTTTTGCATGGTTTGGGCAGAGCTGAATCAAAGAGAAGTAATGTCAGGAATGTGGGAAATTTGAAAATGAACTGCTAAGCCTGGAAGAAGCTAGCCAAGAGCTGTCAGAAAGTAGGGAAAGCCTGTCTGGACTGTCTCCAAAGAGATTTGAGACTAAGAGGAGCAAAACCATCTCAGTACATTGCTGGAATGAACTTGCAGCATGGCAGTGTGCCCAGGTTAGAGATGGCATCAAGACTCTGTTACAATCCATCTGCAGTAAATTGAATGTTCAGTCTAATGCGAGAACATGATGTGTCCTCCTGAAGGAATCATTGTCCTTCACCCAGAGATCTGCATTGCGCAGTGGATGCTGTAAAAAGCTCCAGTGTACCCAAGCAGGGGTTTCCCGGGAGCAGTACAGGCAAGTGCCAAAAGCCTGGTCCCAGTTATGTCTTTTCTGCAAGAAAGATATTTCTAGGTTATAGCAGATGTTTTTACTTGTTTTATCTCTGAAACGAAGAGAAATATTGTGTCTTGTTTGGTGATTTTTGTAGACAACATTTCTATTACTTGTACATTTCATTTAGCACAAAAGAACAAGGTCTTGTTTCATCTTTTGCCAAGAGCAAGAAAGGAGAAAATACCCCTCTGCCTCCTTAGCCTTTCTCTCATCTTGATCACTCAAGCCCTTGCACCTTGACAGACAACTGTTGCTCTACCACCACTGTCAGTCTCACAAGGTGTAGAGGACAGTGTAGCCTTCTGGGGAAGCCAGAAAGTGAAGTTTTGGCCCCTGGTTGAATAGAAAATCATCCACTTATATCAGTGTGTCAGAAGTTGCCAGGGTAAAGTCAATGAACAAGCAGATTATTCTGAAATCCTATTTCATTTTACTTATGGTAAACATTTGAACAATTCAAAGAGAATGTAATATTAGGAAATTATCCTCTGTTGCAATGCCTGCTTCAAATATATCTCAAACAGCACTGATAAAATTGGACATCTTTTTTGCTCACACTGTTTCAAAACAAGTTACCGAATTTTATTTTACCCTCTAAGTAACGTGAAATTTCAATCATACTATAGTGCTTGGAATCTAATATTTGGCACTTTCACATCATCCATTAGCTCACTGAACCCCACATGCCAGTTTTTTAAAAGGTTTGCTTTTAAACCATCCAAGGACAAATATGTCTTTAGCAACATTTAATGACTCAAAATATCTCAGAGAGAAAACACTTGCTGTTCTACTTGCTCTAATAGCTGCACTGCTTCCCATTGGATATTAAAACCCAGAAACTTACAGCGAGTGTGATGGGGACAAGATTTCATAAATTCTCCTTACTATACCTGTGGTTTGCTTTGTCTCTTCCCTTTTGTTTTTGTTTCTCGAGTGGCTGCAGCCTTTGTTGCCCAAGTATTGTGCAGGGACTTGAGATTTGGCCAGGAGGTCTGAGTAGATAATTAGCCTGGAGGACAAATGCCAATTGCCCAGCCCCACTGAGAATTGCAGACTATAGGGAGGTAGGGCCAGTAGCCTGTCAAAGGAGTATTTAAGGACAGTCTTCAAAAGCCTGAGAAGGACAGAGCCCAGTGGGAAGAGGAGGAGCAGAGAGCAGAGGAGGGCCTGTTGGCTGTAGACAGAGTTACAGTGACACGCAGGTGACTTACCTGCCAAGGCTGTGTATTCCTTAAAGAAAAGTAATGGAGATATGATGACCTATACAGCATGTAATGTGGGAAAGTGGGTGGTGGCTGAAGAAAGAGGAACAGCTGCTTAGGGTGGGACCATCTGCTCACTACTCTCCATTGACAGAAGTGTGATCCTCCCAGACTCCAGATTTCTTAAGGCAGGACCAGACCAGGGGATGCTCTTTATTTTTTCCTGCTCATCCTTACTTGCCCAAGTTCTGAGCCCCTTATCCCTCTTCCCATCATCTTTTTCCCTAACGTCTATTCCCATAAGAATATTTCAAGTATAATTTTTAATCACTTGCACTTATACCAAACTCTTGGGAAGTTTCAAGTTATATTTCTCAAAGGGAAAAAATCAAACAATGACTGTACATAATACAGAATGTGTTGAATACACACAGTACCACTGGTGGCTGGAGGACTCCAGCTCCTGGTGGGCTTGGAGCTGTTACAGGTGTGTTTCATCCACAGGCTGGTACTGCTCAGGCCCAAACTGATCCATACACACATAGATGAGTAACTTCCTCCTGTTGAAATGTCGGTGCAGTGACAAATAATTACTGACAAGAAAAATTGCTCACCCCAGATGTAAATCAGGTTATTCAGAAATCTAGGTCAGTTTTTTTTTTCCTTTGCCAAGACAAGGGTCTGATCTGGCAATATCTGCATCTGGTTCAAGTTCAATAACTGAGTTACAGTCAGATAGGTTACCTAGAATATCTTTAATTGGTCTTTCTTTACAGCAGTGTATCTCCAGACATATCTTTGCTCTTAAGTCATTTATCCTTCTTACACAATGACAGTTTCCAGATGATTTAAGTCAGTATTTAGGTGTAAAAATGGTTAGAACTTTGGTTGGAGGGGGAGGGATTTGATTTTGTCTTTTTAAACTTTATTAACTCCAATCCTAGACAAACAACAGCAAACCAAACTAAAATGCTTTTTTTTTTTCTGTATTGATCAAAATGTTGTTCAGATATGGGCAAGAATTGTTTGCCTTTCTTCAGAGTGCAGTGCAGGCAGAGTCAGCTGAATATAAGGTGTTAGTTAAATGACTCAGTCATTTAGATAAGCAGTAAAATTCGGCACAGAACGTAGCTGGCCAGTTTCTCAGCTGAGATAGCTGTGGAAGACCTTTGACATATTTACTGGGAAAAGAGAAAATTACATTGAAATAGCATGTTCAACAGCATTCACTTTAAATTTAGCTTTCTAGAAGGTGTATTGAAATCAACAGCTTGGAATTTGGCTCACCTAATTTTACATTCTGAAATGCTTGTCCTGCACTCTGTGCTGGGAATAGCTTTGCTGTTGAGACCATCACTGCCACTTCTCCATCCACTTTATTGGCCAATGTTCAAATTTTATTTCTTTAGTTAAATTTTATGGTTAAATGTTATGTATGGGCACACCTCATTTGATCATTTATAGCCATAGAATTTAGCCAATTTATGGTGAAATAGCACACTCCTGTCAAGGAAGGGATGGAATTCACTGAATTAATATAAATTCCTTGAGGCAGTAGCTCTATCTGAGCAGCACTAAGGGGAACCAATCCTGTTATATTATGATAGTTCAGAGTCCTACAAGTGTTGCCCTTTTCAGCATGGTAAAATCCACATATGATGCATTTTAAGGTAAGTGGAATCTCTTTTTTCGGTGGACAGATGATGAGAATTGTTGATGTGTCTGTTTAATGTGCTTTTCTCTTGGGAGACAGTCTAGTCTTCAGAGGATAACTGAGAGCTCTCATACCGATACAGACTAACTCTTGCTCTGCAAGATATATGTAACATTGATCTCAGTGGATGGTGCACACATCCAGCCAGGAGAGAACTGGGCCCACATTCCTTAAACCCACTGCGTGGTGAAGTAAGATCCAGTCCCAGGAGGCATGTTTTACTGACGTGAACTGCCTGCAGTCTTCCAGAACTGGCTGCTCCAGAAGACACCTTTCACTCTCAGGTATGTAGTTTTCTGTGCCTATTCTATAAAGAGAAAATAAGCATTCTTATATGTTGGAGTCCAGGATATCTGGACTACACCTCAAATTGCCCTGGAAGGTCTGGGACCCTTGCAGAGACCCCAGGAGGACACAGTCTTTGGTCTGTGCCCCTGGGAAAAGCTTCCAACATTAATGGAAGAAGCAAAAGCAGAAAAAANACAATGAATCTCTGCTACTAAAGTTGTACCCATGTGAGGCAGTGAGGGCTTTGCAGCTATGGTACTTTCAAAGCATATAGTATCTTTGTTCAAGCAAAGCAAATGCTTTAGACGCCTATGCTGGCTTTTTTTTTTTTTT
>WEIV01002632.1:83509-95656 GCA_013390005.1 Calyptomena viridis
TTTTTTTTTTTTGACAGGATTTACAAGGCTATATAATGTGTCAGTGTCATGTTAACATCTAGCTACTGTTTCATTTAGATGTGGCCATTGAATACATTCTAGATGAGCAAAACTGTACCAAAATACACCTTTAAAGAACAAAAACTACAGGTAGAAACAAAGAAAAAGTTTCAGACATCGTTACCAGCACTCAGATCATCAAAGGATATTCTCACTGTCCACATGTCTGCAGATCTTGCAAACATGCAAGGCATAATGAGTGAGGTTGTTCAGTCTCAGTCAATAACATGATGAGTTTGCAAGTTATCTCCTCTGTATGTGGATTTGTGTTCTGGGATGTTTTGGGAGAATGCCTGTGTTTTTCATCTTACCTTTCACCTTCATATGTGACCAGAGCATGTAGATGATGACTGCTGAATCTTGACTGCATCGGCTCCTGTTGCTACATTTTCACTGTATCTACATATTATATTTGGGCTTGTTTTCATTTACAATATTATGGATGTTTCTTCTTCCATGGACTCTTGCATCCTACTGTAGCCGCCTTAGGGGAGGGAGGCTTGCTCTGCCTGTTGTAGTTCCTGCCTGGTGCAATGTATGGCTCTTCTGTGGAAACTCAGTTTACATCCTTCCATTTTAACATTAATTATTTCAGCTCAGTTCTTTCAATTCAGTCAATGGTCATATGCTATTTCCTCAATCAAAAGATGTCCATTTTCACTCTGGCTAATGCCACTTGTGACTAGTTGAGACGGTATTATTGGCACTTTTCTCTGGCCAACCTTATATTTCTGATAAATTACCCTGTGTTAGGATCCATTTCTCCTGTGTCATTAATCATACTACTCTTCTATTTAATGTGGTCAGCCCAAAATACATTTGGGAATCCATGACAATACTTTCTTTCTCTTCATTTTGAGAAGCACGATTTGTGTAAATTTCAAGAGTATTCCTGACATTACTGAAAGCTCCCTTTTATAGCTGGAATTTATGGATGGGGATGTGCTAATGCTTTCTTTTTAGCTTTTACATGGTTGTTGTTGCTGTGTGTGCCAATACCCTTCTATCCATCTTCAGATTTTTCCCATGGGTGTAGACAATGACATGGAGCTCTCTGCATGACACATACAGGTCTACTGCTTGTTCATATCAGACTGACCATGTGATGGAGGTGGAGCACATGCTCTAAAAATGGCATGTTGTTGGTATTGAGTAGGGCCAGGTTTGCCACACAGGAATCACTTTATATTTCTTTGTTGTTTCCCTTGTGTTTCTTTTCCCATTTCCTTTTCCAAGTAATTTCTGTGGGGTTTTTTCTTTTAAGTTGCACCTATAATCATAGACTGTTCTTATACCAAGCCTAATATACCCTTTCAACTTTAGCAGACACCCTTACTTTCTCTTTTTTTAAAATTTTTTTTATTTTATTTTCATTTCCCCCCCCACTACACCCCCAGCTGCAGGAATCTTTGACTGAGTCACTGTTTCCTGGTCCTGAATCTAAGAAAACTGAAGTGGCCAGTGAGTCCTTCCTACAAGGACAGGATTTCATTAAACACTCCAGTTCCGGCTGAAGCTTCTAAAAGTGATATTAGTAAGGGGTTTTTACCTTTTTTTAAGGACTTACTTTTTCTAGAAACCAGCATAATCCTCTCCAACATGTTCTTTCTCCCTTCATATGCAGCCTTTGAAGGCTACTGCCTATGCTTTTACAACATTTTAACTTCAAAACGACATAGAAAAAAAATCAAACGCTCAAGAAGTACTATATTTAGATGAATTCAAGTAAGCACTTACAAATAACTATTGGATGCTCTGCTTCATCCCACTATCATTAATTCTGTACTAGAAGTATTCTTGAGAGGCGCACAAATTTTGTTTAAAGGCCAAATGCAGACAAGAGAACAAGGGTTGTGGCAGGTTGTTTAGTTTGGCTTCTCCCTGGTATAAAACAATGTTTCTTTGACAGATTTTTGCTTCTCAATGCTATTTTCTTCCTGCAACATCTCATTCCCTGCTACTTTTGTACTTGTGTTGGCTTATTGAGGCTTTGATTCAGCTCACACTGCTGAGAGCAGGTGTTGAGAGTGTTGTCTTGGGTGTTGCCTTCTTCAGTGCTGAGATTTTCACATGTAGTCCCTCACTGTGTTTGTAAGAATAGTGCCAAATCCTTCAACGAAGGGAGGGCAAAGCAGTTAAGTTGATGCAATAAGCAGTTATATCAAGATGAAACTTTGGAGGGCTTTAACCTTAAACTTGGTCTTAGTTCATTAATGTTCCAGGAAAGTGGTGCATTTCTGGGTGCAGCCAGTTGTTTTGACTTTTTTTGTCACTAGCTGAAGAGTTGTCATGTAAACTGTCTCAGTCAAATTACACATCTTTTACTACTGGGAAGCTGTATTGCTACTATTCTTTCATTTATTACTTATGTTGTTGTCTCTCTTTTCCTGCTCATCCCACCACAGTTTAAAATAAAAAAAGTGCCTTTTATGAAGCTTTTTTACTGGCCTGTTAATATTCTTGTTTCAACTCTGCTTAGCCTTTCTCCTTCTTCACAGACAGTGAATCCTCCCCCTCAGTTCCCAATTAACTAATTCATTAACTAGTGTAGTATTTTGTTGGTTTAGACTATATCCTATCAACTTTCACGGCAGCTAATCTCAAGTCAGAAGTTTAATTTCATGTGTGGGTTTAGCATTTTAAGGTTGTTTGGGGAGTTGACTGCATCATTTTCTCTACAGCCTCCAGTACCATTTCTGAGCTCAGCAAGACTACGCTTACATGAACAGCAGCATCTCATTTTCTGGAGGAGGAGGGAACTCAGAAACTCCTTATTCTGTAAATTATGGTTAATGTTCTAGTATAAAAGTTAAATAAAACCATAGTTAATATCTCATGCATACATTAAATTTTAAGGGATATATTCTCCATTCATTTCATGTATGATTACTCCTCTTTGACATTATTTGGAATTCTGTGTAAAGGCTGAAGAGAGACCATCAGTGGTAATATAAATTGAAAGAAATCTCTGATATAATACAGCTTTTAAAGAAAGAGTCATTCAAGCAACACTGCTGCAGTATCCAACTGTTTTGTGCCATTAACAACTAAAGGGTTCTCTGGACTTTTAATAATTCTGTAGTAGGATCATATAATCTACTGCTGCTACATGAAGGCATTAAATAAATATTATCAGCTAATAATTTTCTGTAGCAAATCTTTGAAATTGGCTATACAAGATGGACTGAACTCTGTTGCAGACTCACAGCCCACCAGAGTAAACTGCAAAGGGTAGCTTCAATGCAGTTAACAGCCCCTATAAAAAGTGACTGGAAAATTGATAAGATGTTAGTTTCCTGACTTGTACATCTTAGTCAGCTGAGCTGGAGACAAATTACAAGAACAGCAAGGTCTGACTGCTTCCTTATGCAACTGGGAAAAAAAAAAACAACCAAAACTCTTTCTGTTGACAGACAGCTCGGTGCTCTGCCACTGCAGTTCAGCTGAAAAAGGCAGAAACAGGGGATGCTGAAGCACAGCTCGTTTCCCCTCGCTGTGCCGGGACGACTCACTGACCACTGCTGCTGCACTTCATCCAGCCACACGCCGGGGCCGCTCGCCAGCTCCTTGATGTGGGTCTTGCCTCTGGGTCTGAGTAGCCGTGGCACAGACTGAAGCCTCCCTCACGGTAAGGCTTTCCAACATCTATCCTCAAGGAAAAAGGAACTTTTATAATGTATTTTACATGGCCTTCACTTTCCTTCTACCCGATGAAATTAACTCATAGAACTTCAGATTATTAAGCATATGCATATAAAGACCAGGATTTATTTAGACTAAACATTTTTTTTCCTTTTTAAATTAAGTTAATTGCTAATAGCTTGATCTAATTAATGGTACTGAATAAAAATTTACACCTTCTCTAAAAATTTATTCCACAAAACAGTTTTTTCTAGTCTCTTCTTGTTTTAGGACAAGCCAGGATAAGGCACAAGCATTTGTGTCTTGAAAGAAAATATTGCAAAGGGGATAGATTTGCATTTGTCATCATGTATTAATGATTTTATATTAAATGGCAACCAATTAGTTAAATGCAGAAGACAACCAAAGCATCTGGCCTAGGCAAGGTTTTCACCGGAAGGTGAGAAGCATGTTTGAAATAGAATGTTTCCACATGCTGGAAAGCCTCAGTCAAATAGTGTGAGAAGGTGGTGGGATGGGAGGGAGGGTTTGTGGTAGGTATACTGTACTTTGAAGTGTTTACTGCAATCAGATTGAGACTTATTTTGACGATTGCAAGGTTTGATTTACTGTGGAGAAGTGAGAAATTGAGTATTTCAGAGTTCATTTTAAAAAAGAAAAAAGCAAACTTAGTTCTGCTAGTAGAATATAGCATGTTTTGAAGTTTCTACAATACAATTCAATCAGATTGCTATAGCATTCAATACTGCAGTCCATAGTAAGGCTGTGGTGCAGAGCTATGTATTCTAGTCTAGGATAAATTAACTTCATATTTTTAGTTGTTGTGGAATAGCATTGAGGGGCAGAAGCAAAGGGAGCTGAATGTTTCTGCTGCTTTGCAAGTAAGCATAACCGATACATCCATAAAAGAAGAGAGGAAATTTATTTTTATTTTTAAATGCTGGTGATATCTGATAGACCAAGTTAATTCTCTTTAACTATATGAAAATGTGGGGGAGAGAGGGGAAGGGGTGCTTTGCAGCAGGATTATGAAGATCAGCCACAGTATTGCTGATCTGAAGATCAGAGGAAATAAATCTGGGGCAAGTAAAGAGTCTCCCTGCTAAGAAGAACAGGCATCGAAAGAGAAGCATTCTGTAGTGCTCTGTGGACTCTGAGGATAAGTACAAAGGAGGACATGGGGGAATATTTTCTTGGTTTTGTCTGGGTTGCAAGGAGAGAAGCTATTACTCTGTACACTTTTTTCCCTACTTTAAATTCTCAGATCTCTTTCCTGCTTCCAAAATGACATCTCATTTCCACTCACAAGTTTCCTCCTCAGCTGTGCTTTAAAAATGCTATGGTTAGTCTCATATCATAAATTATATCACTGGATTGATTCAATTTACCAGACCAATTCCATGAGAATATTTAAGTTTCCGAGAAAAAGCATGGAAACCTTTGTGAAGGGCAATGTATGCATACTATGTATTAAAATATAAACCCTCAGAACATAAACCCTAGAATTCTGGGAAACAGTGTGTTTAAGCCCTGGAACGTACCCTGGAGAAGGAGGGAGAGCATCGATGCACCAGAGTCCTCCAAAACTCAGCCCAGCCATTGCAAGCTTGAAGTGAAAGCGTGGGAGTGAAAGCCAGTTAAGATATAAGCCCATATCTATCCCAAAAGATAGAGTTTGGGGAAGTCTTTAACTTTTTACAGCTATGGATTCTATAGAAAGAAATTCCTGCAGTCACTGATTTTTTTGTCACAAAAACCCCGAAAGGTACAAATGCATTGCTAAAGTTTAATATGTTAACATTTTTCTTGAAAGCAAATTTATATCCTCTCACATCAATGCAGTAATTTATACAGCACTTAAAAGAATGTAGGCTAGTCAGTAGTATTTTAAATGAAGGGTGAACCTTTACACCTGTTGTACTAGTAGTGAATTTTTTTCTGAGAATGCTGTTTATTAAAATGTATATTTATTTTAAAAAAGCTTACTCTGAAAAAAAATCCTTTCAACAAGTAATTTTCAATATTCACTGAATAACTCCTAACATGCCTTTTTAAGGGTTCTTATGCTTGTGCTTTGTCTTGGAATACCTTGCTATTTTTTCAATACCTTAATATGCAAGGAAAACCTTCAGAATATGAAGCTACAGGAAAGCAAACTCTGTATTTTCAAATACTTGCTGAAACTCGGGTCCTTACTTTGGTCTTCCTGCAGTATTATTCTCTTCAGATTACTGTTACTGCTGCTTTTACACGCTACCTCTGCATTTTAAGCCCAGTAAAAATGATGCAACATTGTGTATTTTTCCTTTTTTAGCTAGTATAAAGAACAGGGTAAGTACAATAGTACTTGCCATGATTTTTTTCTGAATTTGTTTCTGGCAGTTTGGGAGTGCAAAGTAGCTTGGGTTTGGCAGGCTATTCAGGTGAAATGTAGCTGTATCTGATTTCAGAATACCCTGAGCTTGGTAGATCATATTCTCATATCAGGATTCAGTAAGGGTACTCTGGGGTGTGCATGCTCTGAGTGTGCATATTTGTCTTCCTTCACTGCTATTTGTATAGCTTCTTTCAAATTTTTGCCAGGATGACACTGTTTGCATTTGGCCTACTTTGGTTATTATTAGATTCTTTCTCTGCCCGATAATTGACTCTTTTCTGAGTCGCCATGTAAGATGCCTGAAGTGTTTTACACGTGTTATTTAAATATTTGATCTCTTCCATTAGTTTGTCTGCATGCCCAGTTCCACTCTTGAGCAATGACCTCAAATGTTTTCAAGCCCCATAAGTCTGTAAATGTACTGAAAGAGAGCAGCAGTACTCAGCAAGAAGATAACTGGGAAATGTCAACTGGGCACAATGGTGCTAAAGTTAAAAGATAACATCTTGCAAAGGGCTAAGGCCTCCCTGCCGTGTGGTAGGATAGGAAAAGCTCATGTTTTGTAGCTATTTTGTCAATTGTGTGAAATAATGAGGCATCAATGGTTTGGCTATTGTTGTCAGCTAAGTATTTTCTTCTTATTCAATTACGATATTAATATCAGCCAAAATCTACTACATCCTTCCTACGTCTCTTTTGAATGTTATTTTTGTACTATTTCATAAATTCCTTCCAACAACCATCCAGACGTTTGGGTCAAAGTAAAATGTAAGTATTACAGAAGTGCCTAGGTTGCAGAATTGGGATGGGAATCCAACATCAGTACTATTTGAACACAGGGATATTTTTGGAATTTGGGAAAAAGGTGGGCAAAAAAAGTGGAGGAAAGAAAGAATCCAAGTTATTGATTTCCTTATTATGAGCAGGTCTTGTCAGACACTACAATCCATAAGCTGTTCACTCATGTTTCTGCATGAGTGGAGCACACTGTGAGTTATCATGGTGTATTTTTAAACAGCTGTGTAGATGATCTTACATAAAGGTCAAAGCTGGTGAGCAAAAGCATGTTGCAAGTGAAATTTTGATGGGATATCTGCTAGCTAGTGAAAGTATACATTCACATGACTACACAATTTAAGATAAGTATTGTAGCCAAGAATGAAATTTCTTCACACTGTAAAAATATTTCTCTGAGTTTATTCAAGCATCTAACTATCTGACTGGATCATAGCCAGAAGATAACTGAACTAACCTGTGCTTGTATAGCCTGGAAGCAATGGAAAAAATATTGCTGGAATGTGTAGTTTTGAGAAAATATCTAATTCAACTACCCTTTAAATACAGATTATTGGAGTCTGTCTCTTTAAATTTTTTAACCAAAGTCACAGGACAGCATTCAACAACTGGGAGGGAAAAAGCATAAATACCCAACATATATTCTATAATAGGTTTTATGAGGAAAAGGGGAAAAAAACCCAAAATAAACAAACCCCCCCACCTCTTTAGCAGGATCATGTACTTTCATTAGGTTATGAAAAGACTAAAATATGTCTGTGAATGTTCTTTCCTCTGCTGGACACCAAATAGATTGTATTCACAAGGGGATTGAAGCAGTCTAAATTCCAGTGTATAAGCCAGGTGCCAGATATTTTTCCTTTACAAGCCAAATTTTCATTTTGGTGTGGATTTTTTCTTTTGTTTTTAATTGTTCATTAAAATTTTTGAGAACGAGTGCAGGAGAGACACTCTGCAAAACAGGAATAGTCTTACTGATCTGAAAAACTGAACACAGCACTACAAATATCTTTGTCATCTTTTTCAAATTTATTAGAGATATCCTGCTTGGGAATGGTATGGGTGGTGATGCATCAATTCACTGTCAACCACCAGAATTAAAAACTGCTTCAGTTCAGCTAATGGCATTAAAATATTGCTGTGCCCAGGCTAGTAAATCCTACATCCTAGGGCTCTTCTGATAAGGGATAGCACTTAAGCCTATTCTTTCCTTTAGGACTTCAGTATATTGAAATTTTCAAAGCGAGAAGTGCTGAGATTGATATTTATCCCAAAACTACACTCAACAAAAATAACTGGCTCTGAAACAATTCTTCAGGTTTTGGTTTGATCAGTTTTTTACAGGAGAATTTATTTTGGATCCTTAAGAAAGTCGGAAGAATGCAGGCATATTTATATTATCTCACAGACCGCGCCTGCTCTCTCCAAGTCAACTAGCATGATAAGGGTAATTGTAGGCAGAATTCATCTGGCTCAACAATAATTGAAGCTGGCAGCCAGTATGGAACTGAAGAACATCTGCCTCATTCAAGGAGGAGAGTTGTTCAGGAAATTATTAATGCTGTGTACTGTATTTTAGGAATTAACTAGCTATGATAGAGAAAACATGGATATAAGATGACAGTTGCAAAGCAGAAAGGTTGTAAGCTAAATGGAAACAGGCTTTCCAACACAAATAGTCTTTATTGTTGCTGTTTGTTCTTTACAGCTTGACTTGCATCATCTAACTGTTGAGTTAATCTGTTCACTGGTTATATTGTTTGTGAATTTGGGAAAACAGAATGTAGTTCATTTAGGCATTGAGAATTATGGCTTAAATAAAGTATTTGCTTCTATGCTTGAAGTGAAATAATACATGCTTAAATACTCTGTTGAATTGGATTCAGAATGTTCAACATCTCTCAGGACTCATCATCTCACAAATAACTCCTTTGATGTGTGTACCTGGAGACTAGTTCTAGCTAGTTAATGTACAAGAACCTTATTACTGCCCATATTTTTGAAATTACCAAAATCACCACACTAAGAAGTAAAGTCTANGGAACAGGTTGCCCAGAGAAATTGTGGATGCCGTATCCCTGGAAATGTTCAAGACCAGGTCAGGTGGGGCATTGAGCAGCCTGGTTTAATGAAAGGTTCTCTACTGGTGTCAGGGATATTGGAACTAGATGATCTTTAAAGCCCCTTCAAAGCCGAATTATTCTATGATTCTATAAAAATATTGCTATTATGTAGTGATTTTGGTGTACACCTCATCGATTCTGAAAAGTATCAATTAATTTAATGACCTATAGTGATTGAAGAATGACACCTCTTCTATTTACCAGCTCAGTGTTAGTAGCGATCTGATTCCTGTTTTAGTAGCTTTTCTATTAGAAATTTGAGGGAAGTTATTCTCTGATGTTGCTGCTTTGGAAGGCATTCAGATGTCTGAAGCTGAAGCTAAACATCTGCTATGATGAAAGTCTGAAGAGAGATTAGCTGAGCAAAGCTGTGGCCAGAGTCTTGGTCTTGCTGAAGGTTTATTAGTACTCATGGCTGGCACTGAAGTGATCACACGCTCTAAAGAAGCTGTTGAAAATATGCTGTCTGGATTTAGGCCAGCTCCTCTTCTTTTTACAGCCTCCTCTTCTTCCCTTCTCTCTTCTCCCAAGTTTCCTTTTGTCTGGCTAATGGATTATGGCTAAAAGTCAGCCAGGATGCTCCTAGAGCCAGGAGGTCTCTCCTACGTGTGCTACTAAAACCTAGCCTGAAAAATAAGAATTAGAAACCAGTGCTGTGAGTATAAATTACAGAGGTTTGTGACAATGCCCAAAGAGAGCAGTTGAAAGGTCTCATGAAGTTCATCTGACCTTATGCTGTTCTATCTTGCCTACCTACATCAAAGGTTTTATCAAACAAAGCGTGATGTTGGAGATTATCTTGTTCTCTTAATTTATTTAGAGTTATTTCATTAAGCGATTTTTTTTGTCAGAGTGATCAAGGAAGAATTAATTATTTTCTTCTTGCAAAGTTATCTTTCTCCTACCTTTCCATCTAGGCATAGTTGTGATACTGTCATGCTTCTGAGTTCTAGAATTTCTTATATCAAAAATGTTGATCATATTCTTCAGCCAGAATTCCATAAATCTAAAATCACTTAAATAAATTTCAGAGGGGTTTGGTTTGGAGTGAGATTTTTTTGTTTATGTTTGTTTAGGGAAAAAAAAAAAGGCAGCAAGCTTCACCTAAAAGGTTATCTAATTGTTTCCCTACTTACTGTCTATTGATTATACTACTCTATTTCAAGTAATCTTTCATCTGATTATCTCTAAACACTATAACTGTGGCCAATATATATGTTTTGTAATTTCATTGTATTCACAAGTGACTCAAAATTCAAGCCGATATAACTGAAAGCAGAGTCTAAACCATATTTTGTTCTACTACTGTAGAAGCCTGATGTAAGGCATTCTCCCTGATCTCATGTGAGACAATGTGCACTTTTATAAAACAACTTTCTCCCTATGAGATGAAAGATGCTGTGGGTAATAAAGTAGTTAGGGAACCAAAGCAGACTTGAAAATCCTTGCTGTAGTCACAAAAAACCCTGAAGTTTTTGCTGCTTGATCATAAAGAATGATATTAGACTATGTGACCTTGAGATCTCATCCCTTAATGTAAGCCTTACAGAAAGCAATTGAGTAAACCTTAACTTGGGCTCTTTCAGAGGGGAATTCACAGCGCCTGCCTCCACTGACAGGAAAAGGGTCTCAGGGACTTGACTAACTAGATTTCTTGGTAAAAGTAGGCAACTAAATTCAGATAGGAATAATGCTCCTTTTCTCCAAAAGGTTGAGCACAGAAGTAAATTTTCCTAGATAGAGCTTTGCAAGATTAAGGAATAATAGTTACTGCAGACATGGTATACAGTCCTGTGACTTTAATGTGTTTTTCCTGTGTCATTTTGCCCAAGTAAGTTACTCTGTTTTCATTTGTTAGTGTGCAAGCATGACATTATATTATTAGATATCTAGACAAGGTCCATAACTAGCCTGTCACTCTCAAGATGTATCTATCAGGAGCAAAACATAGACTTCATAACTCCTTCTCTTATAATTCAGTAGAAAGTTTTTTTCCAGCTACCCAGTGACTGGTAGGATTAATGATATAACATTACATGCTTTATAAAAACAATTCAGATATCCCAAAAACAGACCCCCAATGCCATGTTAGATAGCTGGGGTATTCTGTGTAGCCTTCGCCTGTTGCCCCAGAGCAAGTTGGATGTCTCTTATACATCCCATTACCAGTCCTGCAGAGATGTCACTGATACCCCAGGATATCTCAAATGTCACTAGATAAACACATTTGAGCAACTGAATCTCACCTTGTCCATCTAGAATATAAATATTTCATTTTAACAATACAAATTTGGGTGAGATACTGTCACGGAGATGTTTCATCCTTAACAAAAATAAGTTCCAAACCATTGTCACATCTCATGGAAACCTCATTGTTTGGATTTGGAGTATTTTTGCAATTCAGAATTGAAAAAGTGATTCCTTAGCAAATTTGGTCATTCTTCAGGAAGCTAAATAAAATTGTTACAAAACAATTAAATACCTAAAGTAAAACGCAGTATTTATTTGGAAAACAGGATCATTTTGGTACCATAATGACATGCTGTGTTTTGTATCACAGAATTTTGATATAATTGCATCAAATTTCAACTGGAGCTTACGGAATGTGGCAATTAACACCAAATCAACTTTTGACCTGTGACGTATTATCTCAGTTAGAATGTTTGACAGTCTATAAAGCCACCATATCCAGAATTAGTTATAATGTTCACACAAACTGAAAAGCTGAACTGAAAAGCAGTGGTCTTGAAGTTTAGTTAAAACGATAAACTTCAATCATTCATTTTTGTGTTAGGTTTTATGCTCCTTACATGTGAAGTGCAACAAAATTGCTGTCTGCTGCCAAATAGCTGCAGAGGGTGCTACTTGTGTTACCAAGTTTGAAGTTAGTTCAATACAATGTATGTAGGAGCAGGAAAATGAGTTTCATGAAAGAAAAGGGTGGAGGCTTTGTTTAGCTGGGTTTTTATTAGATAAACTTTTTTAAAAATAAAGAGTTCATAACCTGAAATCTTTTGAGGAAAAAAACTTATTCTCTGTAGAAAAAGTTGATTGATCAAAAGCAATTCTTCTCTGGAAAAACAGTCCAGTGTAAAATTTCCAATCTCTTCTATCTTGTGATGCTTTGTTAGTGTCTTTGCCACATTGCTC
>WEIV01002632.1:98437-143788 GCA_013390005.1 Calyptomena viridis
CATTCCGACCAGAACAACTTACAATGTGGGCAGACATTTTTAATGATGTAAATCTGGAACAAAGACTTTCAATTTTTTATCTTTAACATCACAAAGTGGAGAATGTACTCTTTATGCTACTTTAAATCTTGCACTGGTATATTTACCATGTAAGCAATTATGTACTCCATTGTGAATTTTTTAATACGTCTTGGATACTTAAAACTGAATTATTTGTGTAATATAATGCCAAATATTAATGGAAAAAAATTTCTATATGGGCTATGTTTCAATGTCTTTTGATACACACAAGCAAGATGGACCTGCCTTCTCACAGCAATGCTGTCCAACATGAGGTAGAAATTCTTCTGTTTCCAAATCCTTGGCCATTTCTTAGTGATAAACCCCTTTAAAACAGTGGACTTAAAACTTTATACAGTCTGAAGACTTGCACAAAGTGAAGCAATGAAAGAGCAACACTTGAAGATAGGTCAGCAATAGCACCGTGCCAGAAGTTCTGTTTAATGGGAATTACTCGCTCAGAAGAGGGGAAAACAAACATAAAGACCTTGAAGGGGCTTACACAGGTGGTTTTATGGGTTTTGTCAATGTTTGCATATGAAAGGAGATTGAATCCCATCCCACAGACCGAAAGGTGTGGGATGAAGGGTTTTGTTTTAGCTAATAAATACTTTCAGTGTTAGCCTGTAGAATCCAAGATTCAGCTTCAGTTTTGTAGCTGTGGAAAGATGAATTTGCACTCAGAATGTTACAACGAGTTAAAAGGAAAATGTCAGGACAGATTCTCTGCCACTAACTGTGTTGTAGCACAACTTTGTACCAGTTGACACCATCAACCACCAGTTGACAAGAAGGTGGGAATGGCATTGAGTAAAAGCTGTGAGGCCTTGCAGTTTAGTTGACTTAATGTTTGTGAAGGGGCTCAATTCAGTATTAAAACCTCTGTAGCATAAATCATTATTTATTTTGAGTAAAAAACCTAGAAGGTCATAAATTCATTTTATCAAATGAATTTGATGCTGCAACACAAACAAAAATGCATGACCTCCCTAGTTTGTCACATTTTATTATAACCAGCATAGGCAACTGTGGTGCAGTCTCATACATGTAAGCTCAATGAAATATTTTTTTATTATTATTATTATCACATCTTGGATGGTAATACACTGAGAAAACAATGGTCACAAATTTTTCAATGACTTCTTCTGAGACAGCTTGATCTATATTTCTAAGATGGACAAAGTTTGAAAACATTTGTGAAAAATGGTTTGTTCAGTTCTGGTTTGTGTGAAGGGCAATTCTGCAGACTGGAGGGAGAGAGATATGCTGTCCTAGCAGATTTGACTTACGTTTACAGTAATTTGTTTTGCCACAGTTTATTACTTAATAATCAATCTTTAGTATTACATTAATTCTAATTGGGATATGTGAAACATGCAGTGCATTGACCACATGACATCAGTTTACTTGCTGAATAATTTAAGCTATTTCCTTCTAATACTTTAGGCTGCAATATCATTACTTTTTGGCTGTCCTAATATTATAGTTATATTGATGTTATTTCACTTGTTATTACCTTCTTGACATGAAATTGTTTTTCAAATATGGAAATCTTGCTCAAATGTTTCTACATTACAGAATCCTTCATTTTAGTCTGTAATGTATCATAATAGCAAAATAGTGCAACATAAAGCAAATGATTTGTTTTCTAACCTGTGCCAGCCTTTCCAGTAAGGGGACAAAAGATGACAGAAGGAGAATTTTTGTCCGCATATTTTTTATATATTCTTATCCATTTTTACAGAATGCAGGGAATAATCTTGCTGATAATACAGAGGCAGCAAACACACAAGCATTAAATGGACAGGGTGATTTATCCCACTTTACAGTGCTTTATAAGCAGTATGTATCACTCCTGTGAGTCGTCTTCTGCTTAAAGAATTGTAAGAAATATATCTTACTATTACTTTTATTGATAAAACAGACAAACCACCTTAATTCATTCTTCACCCAGAGTCTTTTATCACAGCATGGTTGTGATTAGGATTCTGATCACCCTGTGTGCCACTCTGAGATTGAGAGACTCTATCTACTCATCTATTATTCTTCACAAGGCAAAGCTCCAGTGTACCATCTGTTTTCTAACTGAATCTTGCATGTAGCTGCAAAGAGCTGGTCACCAGAGATTGAGTCTGGCAAGCAAGCTCTTGGTTTGCTTGGAGATAGCTAAGCATTCACTGCTATTGGCCTGTTTACATTTCAGGTGAAAATAAACTACTGTTCTCTGCTGTATTTCAATTTATGTTTGATCTGGTATTTAGTTATATTTAACTTTTATTTAATTTAGACCTGATCATAATTGATTTTGTATTTTTTTCCTTTTTTCCAACCAAAAATCACTCGGGAAAAGACCCCAAAAGAGCCATAAATAACCATGCTATAGAGCTTTAATTGAGGACAGGTCTTTCTTGCATCTTACAATAAAACCTGGAGTAACAAAAGTTGTTTTATGCTGGTGATGCCTGCTCCTTTTGATACAAAGAACAGAAACGGTTCCTGGTGTTATCATGCCCAGATAAAACATTTAAGCACTGGATATACCGAAATGTCATCATCCCATGAATGCTTTTGTTCACCAGGTCATATATAATCATCTTTGCTTTATTTTAAGAATGTAGGATTGACTGGGACCAGCTGAATCACCCAGGCATTGCAAGTTTACATTTTGCTGTACAGAACTGAGGGGCAGGGAGCTGAACACTGTGTAGGATTGGGATGTGTCCACCTCCAGGGCCTCCTAACATCCCTGCCCTGTGTATCACTCTTTTCTACTGTACAGAAGTGTAGCTCTACCAAGCTTACTGCCACTGAGCCTTCCCCATCTTCCTTGAGGCTTTTTTTCCTTTAAACTACACAATTCTATTGGAGCTTCACAACCTGCAGTATTTTATAATAGTGTCTGCTATTCCCCAAAGAGCAATAAAAAGTAGCTTTTGAGGCTCCTCTTTTTGATCCATTATTTAGAGCCTAATTTGTGCTGTCTGCAATCCCCACATCAGTGCCAGTGGTCCTGCAGTTCTGCAAATTCCCTTCAGGACTAGACTAAAACCATAAATCTTTTTTTAGAAGGTATTTAGATATCATCATAGCACAATTTTTTACAATCTGCTCCTCTTACCATGGATTTGATTTTCATAGCAGAGGACTGTCTGAGGAAACAACTCTATTTCTTACTGACTTTCAGCTTCCAGATTAAATTTTTACTTGGCAACAAAACTTCCTTTCCCAAGATGATGGTTAGACTGTATTGGTCCTGGGCTAAACTCAAGCAAACATTTGTGTTTGTACAAAACCTGGCTATTTTCCCCATATGCTCAGTAGGACTCTGGGAACTGAGCCATACAGAGTCAGCAAGACCTGAAGTCATTAGCTCTGGGCAGATTCTACATCAAGCAATGCAGGTTATTAGACTATGTCAGTAGTAGCAAGGGAGTTTATTTTTGCTTCATTCCTGTAAATGACAGCTTTATATAATGTGTGCACACTTGGGCAATCAATCTTTTTTTTTTTTTTTATTTATTTTTGTCTCCTTCTACAGCAGGAGTAAATCCATTCTTTTCCTTAAATATGCCAAAGCCTCTTTTCACTTCTGTTTAATTCATTTTGTGATATACAGTGTTTTGCCTGACCCGAGAGGCCGATGATGCCACATGGCAGTCTGATACTGCATTATGATTCATTCAAATGCCATAGCTGCACACACCCATTGACAAAACTCATCACTGACACGGCCCTAGCACCTTGCAATCCAAGTGCTAATGATGATGTGTGGTACAAATCCACAGAGACAAGGGCATGCTGCTGGCAAGACTTGCACAGACATTTTGTGGGTTTCATCTTTGCATTGCCAAAGAATTTTATGTGGACTTTAAAGCAACCCAGAAGGCAAATTTGTTGAGTGAGAGGGCAAGGATGCACATGAGAGTGTAAGCTACACAAGAGGCAGCATAACTCCCCTTCCTGCTGAGTGAAGGGCTCTTGCAGGGGGGCTCAAAAGGAGCACAGAGGTTTGATCCTTACTTCAAAGACTACAGGAAGGTCTTAGATTAAATAATTCTTAAATTCATCCAGGATGCTGCTCAAAGGAACATCCTAGAGATATAAGATATAATGCTATATTAGCTTGTTTCACCACATAGTCCTTCTCTGAAATACTTTCTCTTTTTTTTTCCATGCCCTTTTTTTCATTTTTCTTTTCCATTATTTATTTTGAGTCACTCCAGGAACAGGAAGCACAAGGTTTCTCAAGACACACAGAAGCAGTTGTCTCTAAGTCTTCAAGCAGGAGCTAAGAATCTCACTCTGCACATTATATAAATAGCTGGGCAGAACAAAACCCTTCAGAAAGAGTGAAATCTGAAGACTAAAAATGGGGTGTCAGAAATTAGTCAACAAAACGGTGAGATTTTTTCGGGTACTTCTTCAGCCATTGACCCCAGGACTATATAAATTGGTATCAGTGCTAAAAGTGCAGATGGAACAAAAGGAATTTTTCTTTTAATCCTCATGGCTATGCCATTCAGCCACCTTCTATGCTCATCACTGGGTGCCTTGTAGTGAAAATGTGTACCGAAGGAAAACAAATGACATCAGGGCCCTTACTGTCATCTGTGACCCTTGCTCATGATGCTGTGAACCTTTTATCCAAAAAAGCAGCTTCAGTTTAAGACTAGAAGTCATTTATTGAATCTAGAGGGACAGATGAGGGAATGGGGATCTTCCTTCTCTGACCTATGGTTTCCAAAGCAGCAACAGTCTCAGAGACATGAGCTTCTGCCAATACTGGTTGCTCTTCTAACTTTGTGGGTGTCTCATTTTGTAATCTCTCCAAAAGAGCTGTTATATTCAACACCAGCTGAAAAAAAACCCTTGCATGATCTTATGTGACAGGCTAAAACAATTACTAACAGTGGTGGTTTGCCACAGAAATCAGCAGGCTTCTATTTCTTTAAGCAGAACCTCAAACATTGTTTAACCACCTCATATTGTGGGATGACAAGGTCATGTTACAATTTTGACCAGCTCAACCCATTTATGCCATTGAGATCATCCATATTATAGTGATGAGTAGTTGAGTTATGCTTCTCCTGTAACTCTGAGTGCACTCTGAAAACCCTCAGGCTGGCAGAGGCTGTATGCAAGGAAGTTTGTCATCTAAATTTCTGCAATGCCCCTTCCCCACCACATCAGGTCTGACTCCTCCCTACTTTGTTGTTTGTTTCTTTGTTTGTTTGGGGGGTGTTAACAATCATTCTTCAGTTATCAAAATTGTTGGTGTTTCTGGATAAGTTGCAAAATGTATTATCTAACTAAATATAACATGTCTGAAATAGTAAGGGGAAAAATGAATTAAAGGGGGTGCCTGCTGCTTTCAATTCTGATATCAAAACCATGTGTGACAATCCCACTAGTCAGAAGAAGCAGACTGAGCTGCTAATGGTCATGTTATCTATGAAATACAGCTATTGCCTTTCCACATATTGCTTGGGGGAAAAGTACAGAACGGTGAATTCTCACATTTCAGACTCTCTCTCGATAAAATTAAATAATTTTGATTATTCAAATATATGTTGATTGAAAAACAACATTCAAAATAGATATTAAAAATTGAAATTGGAAGATGTTTTCATGCTTAGGCCTTAGAGCATGAAAGGTTCATATCCATGATCACTTCTGCACTGAACCCTGTCTATGGCACTGAACAACTGTCAGGTCAGATGCCCAAACTGGCCACACAACACTGCAATCAACCTGGTGGTATGACTATCCTTAAGCAGCTCTGAAGTAGTGGATTTGGTCCCCATGGGTTAGTTCCCTGCCTTCACAGCAGCAAAAATATCAAGCTATGCTTTGTTGGTACCTTGTCAGTAAACACAGTACTTTTATGATGGAGATCACAGCAGAACATTTTAGTGGATGTAACAATCAAATTTCTAACTTTGCTGTGTTCAACACCTACATCTGAAATTTATATAGTAAGGTATTCCAATTGAAAGGTTAAAGAAAGTAAAACTATAGAAATATAGGAAGTATAGATTTTTTATTTAATAAAAAGTAAAAACAATTAATATTCTAAAAATACTGTGTTGAACTTCATTCCATATGAAGGGATTTGAATTTTGTTATAATTCTTTGAAAGTATAGACCATATAAATACATGGACTTTAGCAACTTGGCTAACTTAAGCACCCTTCACACTCGTAGTGACAGCAACTGAAAGTTGTCTCCTCCTGTAGAGAAACAGTAAGTTACAAAAGCAAAGTTTTCTGTGGTTGAAACTTCCCTTTCAGTGGTTATCATTAATCAGTGTTTCTTAACCTATGGCTTTTATCATGAAATCTGTATAAGGGGGATAAGTGAGTTTAAAGAAATAACGCAGTGGTTACATACTTCATTTTATTTATTTAATATTTTAAATTAATAAGAAGAGAGGTGATGCTTGGAAGATAGTTTCCATTGTTGTATGAACTGTCAACCAGCAAAAGGAGCAATGTGTTAGCAGATATCTTGGTCATGAATTACAATTTCAGGGATTGAACAATGAAGGATGAAAAAAGAGGGAATCCTGTTATATTTATATCTCAAGTAAATAGAAGCCTATAGATACACGATAACAATATAAATGACATTAATTATTTTAGGATTTATTCCTTTTTAAACAATAAATGTAGAAGATTGCAAAGTAGAGAACTTCTTTTCTAAATTCCACTTAACACTCGGACAAACTGTCCTGGTAGACTGGTAACAGGCTACAGTACTTTTAATAGGTTATTGACTTGAATCTCTCTCAAAATGCTAATGATTAGTGGAGGGCCAAGGATCTCTTCACTAATCTAGGTGTTCATGTTCAGAAAAGGGCAAGAGCAACACAAGAATAAAATTAAAGACAAAATAAAAATTAAAAGCAAAAAAAAAGAGAAAAATGCAGTGATCTTTTTCTTTGACATTATAGCAAGGAATATAGAAATACTGAAGAAAGACTTCCTTAAGGAAATTACCTGTCCTGGCTTATAAAGGAAAGAATTATTCTTTGAAAGAAAAGTGTTACATTTACTTTTCAGATAATATGTGGTATATGAATGGATTAAAAAATAGCATTATACTGCAGTGTATGCCCCAAATTTATGAATGAAAGAACATAACTTTAACATCTACCTTGGACTAGGAATTTTGATTCAAATCTTTTTATCTAATGATATTATTTTTGTACATTATATTAGGAGTTTTATTGCTTTCTGTGTGTTTTTTGTTTTTCTTTTCCTGGGCATGGACTACTGAACTAGAACTAACTAAGATTTGATTAAACTACTTTTATCTAAGCTGTGTTTGACTCAGAATAGAATCAATTCTAGAACAATTTCTCTGTGAAGAATTCCTCAGCCGAAGAAAAACAGAGCCTCATTTTCTCCAGCCTCATAGTGTGCTCCAATTCCAAATACTGACTATGAGGAGATGTCCACATGGGAATTTAAGGGTACTGTAAATATCCAGTCTATATTTCTCTGCACAGCATCCTCACATAAATAATCCATATAGTATCAGGCCTTGAAATAGATCTACTTGCAGACTACTCTTGCAGCTCCTATGGCATCTCCCTGTTGGACAGCCACTCTTTTGTTGTCAGTGTGTTTCACATTCTTCCAGCTCTCAGCAGAGAAATTATGCTGGTCACAATTCCGTCTGCAACTCTAGAGTAAGGAGGTTCCTTATTTTTTGAGATGAGAATTGTCTGAGAAAATGGATAATGTTTTGCTTGTTATTTGATTCAGCTTCTTGCTGGCACTGCCTTTGTCCTGGCTACATGTGGCGTTCCATTCCGAGCCAGCTCACAGAGTTTTTATCACTGTCACTTTCTCAGGGACACCTTGTGTGGTCATGCAGAGCCAAGCTCTGATTCAGCAGGGCTTGTCCCCTTTTCACTGCCCACAATGTGCCAAAAGCAGAGCTCCCATGTGGGTATTGGCTCTGCAGAGCATGTGCCTTTGTGTCAGCTCTGCCTGGAACCACGGACATCTCACACCTGCTGAGGACCTGAGTCAGCACCAAGTCTCTCCTTCGTGCCACCCACTCCTCAGGGATCCTTTCTCCAGGGTTGCACTAATTTTTCATGGTGAAATTGTTTGAGGTTATCTAACAGGTCACGTAAAGAGGAAACTTTGAACTAGAATTTCTTAAATATGCAGTTTGCTGTTGGATAGCAGGTGAAATGTTAGTAATTAATGAAGTCTATTAATTTAGATCCCAAAAACCATTCTGTCAAAGACATCAACATTTTCAAGTGTCTTTTGGAAAGTTGAAAATGCTGCTGCTTCTCCTTTCTGCTTTTGCATTAGCAGCTCCCTAACACAGTCAGGATATTATTTTTCACAGTAGAAAAAGATTATATTTTTATTTTCATTCTTCTGCCTTTACTGTATCATTTTCCCCTACTCAGATGTCTCTGTTCCTGACGGTGTGACTGAGAGTCAGTGACTTTCTTTATCTGCATCCCACTTTCCTAACAGCATTATTTGCCCATCCACTTCTGAAATGGAACAGACCTTGTGATCCACAGTGGCAATGGTAGACATAAAAATATTAACAGACAAACTGGCATCCAGACACTGTCTACACTGCCACAATTACGCTGTTACATGTGCTTCTGGCAGCTGGATCACCCACATGAGGCATTATTTTTCAGGTTATTCATAACATTTTATGAAATTTTGACTCCTGTGCAGCATGGTAAATTTGAGTACTGTCAAGAACCGTAACTCCTGACTACTTTAAAAAAAATTTCTCTTTAACAAGATGAATAGAAAAATTACTGTGGGCAGTCTAAGATTTTCATTTGAATAGTATTTTTTGATCTGCCTGTGGTCCAGCAAGTGAATTCAGCTATATCTAACATACAAAAATCATATCTGCTTTCTTCTGCCAAAGTTTACAAATACTGTCTCTGCTTCTTTGTTGCAATATCTTAGATCTTCAATAGAACCACTAATGACCATGTGAACTCAGAGATAAACTCTTGACTGAACGATCTTAACTTTCTTAAATAGTTTTAAATGCATAACTCTTGCTTAATTACACTTTGGACAGATGCTTTTATTCAGCAAAGGGTTTCGGGATGCTGTCCTGTGCAGCTTCTGGGACAATTAGATGATTATCTTTCAGAAGAGCACTGCTGGACCATTCTGCTTTATAGCTCATCACCATTATCTCTCATTAGGAGTCTAGCCTGCTCAGAGAACAAGGAAGGTTTTCTCATCCTCATCATTTTCCAAACCACTAGTTCCCTGGGAAGAATATTTGTAAATCCAAATTATTCATTACAATAGCTAGGCGAAAATGTGACCTAAAACTATTGCCATATAAAACAAAGAACAGATTTGGACGTAAAGGTCATGTTTTCATAAAATGTGAAAAATATTAACAATTGTGTATTTATAGCTTAGAAAATACCCTGTAGGTCACAGGTATTTATGTACCTAAATGCAGAAGTTAATCCTAAGAAGTTTAGAGACTATTAAATTATCAAACTCTGTTATTAGAAGCAGTAAAATTAGGAAAATCAATTGGCAAGCCACATAGGGAAAGTAATACAAATCTGCTGAAAACTCTACACATCTTATCTGAAAAGAGATCAATTACAGGCTAAAAATCTCTTTGGGTTGTATTCTCTGTTTTTAAAATAAGTGATGTAATATGAATGTGATGCTTTCAGACTAAATAAGCCATACCTACATTATTATGTTGCTATTCTGGTTAATAATTATATTGACAAATATCTGGTGGAAACAGGCATGAAATGCTTTACTCTACATAACATAGCACCCTGGTAGTGTGAGCTTATAAAAGGAAAACCGAATACATGCAAACAGACTCAAAATGAGTAATTCACACCTTCCTCCTGAAGCACTTATTACAGTAAGCCGGGAGGCTGTTTGGGTCTACATGTCACTACTCAAATGTCTGATCTGCACCCTCTAGTGACCCAAACCAGTTGAAACTACAAATTACTAAATTACTTGGAATGTTTCTCCCCTAGTCAAGACCTTTATCGCTCTATTACTCTTTTAGGGTAAATAATCAAAAATCTCAGTAAAACTGAGAAAATTGGACTGCAGCAGGACATACAGGAGCTTCCACGGACCTTAATTGTTGACTTCTCCCAGCTGCCAGACCAGCTGTGAGCAGCTGTACAAGATGTAAAACAGGCCCATAATGTCCAAGCTGTTCTCACTGCCACCCATCCCCAAACTCAGCAATCCCAGATCACAGACCTGTGGGATCTGTGTTCTCCAAGCAAACCCTGCATTGCATTTCCCCTCCACGGCAGGGCTGTGCCTCTCCCAGCTTCCTGCAGCCATGCAGCAGGGTTGTTGTACAGATTAGCCTGGAGCAGCCTTGAGTGCATGTTCCAAAAATAAAGGCAGTTATCATAATCTGCTGTGGCAAGCATGCGTGTGTGTGATACGCATTAACTGCAAGCCTAGTGACTTAATAGGATTAAATTCTGATCAGCAGAGAGAAGATTGATCATAGTAATGAGAAGATGGGTAGAGTACATCTGGCTCAATGGCAAACTGGCTTGAGGAAGAAAGTGATACAGTTCAGTGTACACTATGAAGAAATTATATTGGACCTTGGGCTTATTTGCTATATCAAGTGAGCAATACTGTAGGAAAATTGGATAGGCTAGCATTCCTCTTTTTAAGTAAACATCTAATGCTTTCTGTGATACTTTATTCCTTTTTCAGTACAAGGCATGAAATTAAGTGTTAAAAATACTATGGTCAAAAAAGCAGATTTACAAACAGAGAAGAATTCCCAGCCCAGTAGCCAATGTAGTACCATATAATGCACTGTTGGGTGAAGATTATCATGAAGCATTTTTCATGGTTGGATTCAAAATGTATGCTGTCAGTAGTCCTGCTTTCAGTTGCAGGGAACCTGACAGGGAAATCATCTGAAAAAGAATAGACTCCCAATGTTGTCAAACTGCAAGGCAACTCTCCAAAAGGGACAGCTTGCAGCATACAGATGAAGTAAAGGAAACTCCAGGGGGGTAGGCTATGGTAAAGTATATGTAGGTGCTCATTACTTAGAAGTAAAGCAAGCAGGGAAAGTTCAGGCAGTAAGCTCCAGGGAATTACTAAGGAGAATAATTAAAAATTTGGACAAATGCTAATGTGCTGAACTAAGAGAAAGACAAAATATAAAGATTAGGAGGCAAAAAAGTAGGTCAAGGGAGTAGAAAAGGCAGTGAAACCTGACGACTGCAAATGTGCTTTCCTGACCTCCTGGCACCCTTGAAGTTGATAAGGAGAGATTGGCAGAAAGCAGGCAGCACAACCAGCATATCCAAATGCAACTAGCAGACACTTTTAATGAAAAACAGTAATTGGAGAGTGTCCTCTTCAAAATTATTTCTGCCAGAGGTGTTTTCTTGGGGTTTTTTCCCTGTTCTATTTAATGTTTCTAGAATTTAATTGTTGTTTTGCTGGGTTTTTGTTGCTGGCAGGTTTTGTTTTAATATGGCCATTCTGTCATCTTTGCATTGCTGCATTTCAGTTTTGATTTGCTGATTTGAAAGTGTAATTGGACTTTGGCTAAACCTGGAAGTTTATCACACAATGAGTGTGCAATTTTTAAACTTAGGGAGAATCTCATCAAGGAATCAATAGATCAGGAAGTATGAAATAGTATCAATAACAAGTATGAAAAGTCATTTAACAAAAGGAAAATGAAGATTTTTTCAAAAGTTGCGAATACCTTTTTTATGCCATTGTGTTTTGTTTTTACCATGTTAAAAACTCTTTACAAAGGGTCCATCTTTTTTTCAAGTTGAAGTCTTGAAGCAGAAGCAGTAAATAACAACTTCCCTAATGTTCATTATCTGATTAAAGAAATTGAGGCATGTAAGAGTGCAGAGGTTAAAAGACAGGGAGGATTAAAGGATGAGTGTAGCTAATTAAGGAACCAGCCCTGCAAGCAATTACATACATGGTTAACTTTAAGCACTTCAGCATTAATGGGACTACTCACATGCTTAAGTTAAGCACATGTGCTTGTGAACTGGAGCTTGAAGGCCACATCCTGTGAGATGGTAAGAACATGTTAAACATTGAAGGCAACAGGATTGCCCTGATTCCAGTGGGAGCTGTGGATATTGTGCACTTTCCAGTACCAGGCTTCAGGATAGGGTAGCATAAGCTAATTGGGAAGAGGCTGTTGACAGAGGTTTCACAGTAAGGCTTCCTAGGTAAATACTGGAGAGCATTTCTTTTCAGAACCATTCTGAATCCAGCCTTCATTGATGAACATTTATTTTTAATAAGCTTCCCAAGATCAATACAGAAGTTAAGAACATTTTTTACTCTATCAGTCAGCAATATAGAGGAGGAAAGACAAGATGAAAGCAATCCGTTCCACTGGGGTAGGTTGGTACGAGATACAGTGCGTCCAAGAAAGGAGTTGCAAAACTTGCAGTTTTACTTCTCAAGCTTCATTTTGTGCAGCAGCATAAAGTGAACTACGTCCTTCCACATTTGGGCTCATGTCAAGGTCACAGTAGGGTCAAATCTACAACCAAAATCTCGTGCCCAAAGCACATATGCAAGTCTACATTTGATCCAGACATCTATTGTTCCCTAGGAGATTGAAGTCAGTACGCCTTGTCTCTCCTGTAGTGGTAATCTTTTTTAATTCACAAAAAGCACAGAATCATGGATCCAGTAGGATTTCTTCAGTTTGCCAGTTTAAAGTTTAGAAGCACGAGTATCTATAAATTAAACAAGCAACGGAATCAAATGTCATTTAGTAACAGCTTCTGATAGTCTTAACTGCCCACACTAGCTGGGAAAATATTTCTTACACTGTGTTTGGTTTGCTCTTTCCTAGGAAGAAGGAATGGCTATGCATATCTTTTCTTGAGTTTGGCTTTTTTTCTTTCTCCTGGTGTGCCAAAAGGAAAGGGGTTTTTTTGGCATCATGCTCTATGCCATTTATGGTCTTGCTGTATCATTTCCAGAGAAAGAAACAGTTGTTGACACTGATTTAGAAATTAGGATTAAACTGTCAGCATCATAACTGCCAACCAGTTGAGCAGACAGTAAAATGATGAAAAGTGAGAAGACAGACTTATCGTAAGCCGAGTATATCTCAGTGTCCTACAGTTTCCTCAGTTGGAATCCATTAAAATGATTGATTTTCATTTATTTATTTGTTTTTCAATTCAAAGGAGATGACCTCTTTTATACAAGGCTCTGTAAAAACTTCAGTGCTGGTGTTTTTTCAGCTGTTGTCTTCACCAGTGAGACTCCATTAATAGTGGCAACTGTGCAAATTCAAAGGCAGGAAGAGGAAGGCATGTAGGAGAGAAGGAATTAACTTGATTGATTGGGCTATCAGAGAAAATGTCCTTTGACACTGAAATTCTTTGCTATTTTTGACTTGACTGTCTGAAGTAGTCTCCGAAGAGAAGATGCTGGGACTTAGAGGGATAGTCCCTTCTCTTGTACTGGTGGCTGTTCCACTTTGGGGTGAAAATTCTGGATTCCAGCAGCAATATGTGGGTGCTCGGCATTACATTTTTACTCACTACAAAGATCTGTCATTTCACAGAGACATCATTCTCCTCACTTTCAGTAAGCTTTCCATATCCTGCATGAGTAAATAGCCTCAGCCTAAGAAGTCCTCCCAGAAGAAGGTGAGATTCTCCTGCTTTCCTCCTCAGCTCTCACATTAGCCAGGTAATGCTGGAAATCCTTTCTTTTCTGCCTTTTTTGAGAATGTCCATTAGTGACTCACAGATTCTTCCCATTGTGTCCTTTTGCCCCCCTCACACACTCCCTTGCACATTTTTTTGGGAAGGAGAAGTTTTCTTATAAAGTAGAATTCACATATAGTATTTTCAGCTGTACCTTTTGTGCAGTGGTAAGCCTTACGTTGCTAGTGTGGTTGCACCCATTAGTACAAGAAAAGCCAGGTGACATCCTTCCTTTCTGTAGGATCCTTTCTTCATCTTGTCATGGCTTTTTCTTATTCTGCTAACATCATAGCAATATACTGGTTATTTGGCAATTTTTAGTTAAGCCACAACTCTAGTGCCCCTGAAAACAGGAAAGGATAGTTTCCATAGCCTATCTTAGAGGGTTGGCAGCTTACTTATCATTCCATGTATCAGTATCTACACATCCTTCCCATGCCTCACCCTTACACTAGCCTCTGAAAGCCTCTGCCTGGCATGCAGGCTTTGTGCAAGGCTCAGCAGGAATATTTTGGAGCTGTTTCCTGTGCACTTGAGAGACCATTGCTGGTTCTTTCACCTTTGTTGTCTGCTTCATTTAGACACCTCAGAGTGGGTGCCTCCTAAAAGCTGTGAACATCTGCACAATGATGTGTGCCAGGCTCACCAGAGTGACCTGCCAGCAGCAGCTTTGGTCTACAAAGCATAGAGGAAAATTTGGCCTTTGCTCTGCCCTGGAGTCATTCCTTAGAATTTCCAATGACAGTATCTTCTAAAGGCCCTAATTCGTCTTAAACCTTGTGTAATTCAACATCAAAGATCATATCCAGCTGTGCTCACTATTGCTTTTTTCCCTGTTCAGATCCAAATCTGTCGCTAACTGCATTTTCAACTTTTTCAAGTTCCTGTGTCTTTTGAAGTATCACTACGCCTGTGTTCCCCACAGCCTATTCCCCAACCTGCTTTGCACTGTTATCAAGGACTGAGTGATCCTTTGTCCCAAATCCTCAAAGGAATATTTCACTTCTTTCTTTATCCATTTCTGAGACAGCTCTGTCCCTTGGCCTGTGCACTTCTTAATTTACTCTTAACATTCAATGCATTTTTTCTATGGGCACTTAAAATTCACTCTTAACTTTCTTCATTTCAATCAACATTCACACAGGGACACTTACATGTGTTTTGAATTGTCATTTTATTAGAACCCTTTGCTCTTTTACCATTTCAATTTCCATTCTGTATAATATCATTTGCATTTGTATTGTACCTTCTCCCATAAAAGACAAAAGTTTTTATTCTTTCTTAACAAATGGGTAAAATGAAATCAGAGAGATTGGAAAGATGTCTTTGCAGTTTGATAGAACTATATGGTCTCCAATTCATGGGCTTAATTGCATTGGAGAAAAATACTGTAAGCATGATGGATTGACATGTAAATCAAAGTGATAAAAATCACAGATCTGAATCATGGAACCTTTATTTGAATAACTGCTTTTAATCTTGATTTGCATTTGTATTTTTCCTTGTTATTCTAAAAATGTTTGGTCTTAATGGTGTGCATAATCATTCAAAATTGCAACTGCACTTAGCCTTTACTCCAGTTTGATTTTTCATACTACATACTGTTCACATGTGTTTATTTAAGTAGATTTAACATATTCAGATTCTATTGTAGAAATCTTAGACTACATTAGAAAATAGCTTGCTACATCTTCATTTTTATTAGACAAGGTATTTTTTTAATTTGCATCCAACTAAATGTATAATGACAGTACAAAAACTTACAAACTGAGATTTAGAAAATATGCTGTTAGTAAGCCCTTTTTTTCCTTAAGTATCCAAGGGCATCATTTATTAAGACATATATTAGCATTAAATTTGTATTAACTACACTTAGTGAATGGGAAGCTTGTTTCTTTTCACACTAGCCACCTATTAGGACTCCAGATCTGCAGTAGAGGCATAATGAGATTTTCAAAACTGCACTGACAATCAGGTGCCTGCTTCCAAAGGAATCAATGTATACAAGGTGACCGGTAGGCAGTCTTGAAAATTCCCAGAGGCATGTTTGCAAATATTCTCAAAAACCAATGCTGGAGACCTTCAGATTTCTGAAATTATTTGAGTTCATCCTCACATGTGTCTCTTCATGGATTTTGAAATGAAAAAAATAGACTGTTCTTTTCAACTCAAAATTGACCTCACTACTACATGTGACATATTTGGAAAAGAAGTACATGTTCTCTCTTCTGCTGCTGAACTGAAGCACAAAATCATTTGGTCAAAAGTTTTTCTGTAGTCCTGAAAATACTTACACTATAAAAGTCAACAGAACCCATCATCTGCGCTGTTGCAAAGAGAGATATAGAAGATATTTAGTCACTAACGCATTATATATGTCAGTAATAAAATGGTTGATATAGAGTAAAAACAAAATAATATTTAGGTGATACTGCATATAATTTGAAAAACAACATTTTTAACTCATTTTTTACTAGGGTACTTATTAATTATAGTTTCATTTAGCGGTAAATTTTACTAAATCTAAGTCTTAACACATGCTTGGTCCACAAAAAATTTTAAATAGTTTTAAATAGTTTTAAAATTTTAAATAGTTTTAAAATGAATTTTTTTTCTATTTTATATGATTTCTTAAACAAATATTTTTGTAATCTGTTTTTCCCTTGAGCTAGCAGTGAACTTCAGGAAACTTTTTAGATCTTCTCAGCCCTGAACCCTGTTCTCTATCCATGATTGTCAAAACCCTCTCAAAATCCCTTATAGCTACACTCCCACTGTGTGACTTCTCAGGCCTTTCCCATGCAGGTGGTTCTGCTATTGCTTATCCTCTAAGCAGACTTTTATTAGAAAGTGATGAGCAAGATTTTCAGAGTCCTAGGTCTTCTCCCAACTAACACAACAAGAAACGATCAGGAAAATAGTGTCTTATATAGTTGTAACTGCGTACGAAGAAGAAGGCAGACATCTTGCAGACATCTTAGAGAGCAGACCCTCTGCCTGTCTGTGAGACATCTTGCAGGCAAACATGTCCAGGCCCAGCCAGACACACTGTCTGGGGGCATGGACATGGGGTTTACAAAGGTAGGTAATTTAGATATAGGATATGCATAGATATAACGAGGATAGTTTAGCTTAGGATTAGGCTGTAGAATGCTGGCACGCAAGTAGTTTAACAAACACCTGAGAAACTTCATGAAACCCTGCCTTCTTGTCATGTTTTTCTGCCACTCGGACCCCTGGAACACTACAGGGTTCTGTGTGCACAAAGTATGTAACAGGAGATGTGAGAGGAGCCAGAAATGGCAGAGTGATGGGGAAGAAGGATGGGGCCAGTGTGGGCACAAGGGGCAGATGGGCCTATGGTATCCAGGAGTCAGATCTGTTCTGCTGCTGACCTCGGGGACAGGTGGTCTTAGTGTTGCAAAATTAGTGTGTGTTTGGACTGGCCATGCCCTGAGCAGGGCATCCTTGAGTGTCTCTGTTTAGGGGACAGGATGTAGTTTAATATGAGGCTATGAGACTAAATACAGAGATAGAAAGTTTTATTGTAAATTGATATTAATTCGAAACTTATATCTTTATATGAACAATGAATTATGAATGAGTAGAAAAAAGTCAGACAAACGGCAAACAAAAAACAACCGAACAGCCAACAACAACAAGAAAACAGTAACTTCTCCTTGGTGATTTCAGCTCTTTGTGTAGAAACAGCTGCCACCAGTAGGGGGTGCCGGGGCAGCAACAGGCCGCTGACCGCTGCGCTAGCCAGAGGGGGCGCTGCAAACAGCAGTGGGGTCCTGGGAGGTCCCGACGGAGAGGGGGTCCCAGCGAAGGGGAAGGGTTTTTGAGGGGGTCCCGAGGGATTGATGGGCCGCTGGAGGAGGCAGGGAGTGGGTACTGGGCTCCCAAGGAGTGGTGGAATCCCCGGGGAGGACTACCGACGGTAGGCGGGGGGGTCCCGGGGGTTGAGGGATTCCCAAGGTGAGCGGAAGGGGTGTCAAGGGGGTCCCGGGGGGGGATACTGGGTCTGCCAGGGAGTGATGGAGGGTCCCAGGGAAGGTTACCAGCCACGGGTGATGTCCCAGATACAGACAGGAACCCCAGGGATGGAATGGAGGGATAAGGGAGTGAGGGTATGGCAAACCAGGGAAATCGAGGAGGAGTGGTCAGGTTGCTTCCACAGTGGTGATGCCCACCACTGGGGGTGGCCCCAGCCGCTGCTGGAACTGGCCAGGGGCTGCAGGCAGTTATCGGAGGTGGTTGGAGGTCCTGGCAGAAAAAGGTGGAGGTGGCAATGGGCACGGCAGCACAAGGTCCCGGCATCAACTCCATGGGGTCCCGAGAGAGGGAGGGAAAGATGGTTGACACCCTTTATACCATTTGGCCCGATCCCAGGGTCCCCTGGCACCTGCCCCAGTGTGATTGGTTGGTTCCATTTCTTCTCCCGCCTCGTGAGTTGTAGGTTATATGTCCAGTGGCCATGGCCGCGGCACTCACAGCAGGGCAGGAGCGGATGGCAGCCAATGGAGCTGGGGGTCTGCCCAGGATGGCTGTCTGTGGGGCAGGCAGCACCTGGGCCATGGGGACCGGTGGCACCCATCACGCCACCCTCATCGCCGGACCAGAGCCGGGATCAGCAAAGTCTGCGGCAGGGGAGGCAGTGAGATGGCGACCCGTGTCCCGGCAACCGCAGCACGCTGCAGCGGTGGCAGCCACGGGGCCGTCTCAGGGCACGGGGGACTACTGTGGGGCGCAGGGACTGCCACAGGGTACGGGGGGCAGCGGCCACGGGGCATGGGGCTGCAGGGCCTCTGCGGCAGCCANTGACACTGGGACAGGCCGTGACCTGAGTGGGGCACCCCTGGAACAGGCTGTGCCCTAAGGGGACATCACTGGGATAGGCTGTGCCGTTAGCAGGCCATCCCCATTCCTGTCTTGTCTTTCTGAGCAAGGCCTAACACGCTCCCAGCCACCTCTGAATGGCAGCTCTGCTGCAGTCTCCACATGGACACAGTAATGCCATCGCTAACACTGTCCATGGGTGGAAGGCGCTGTAGCACAGCCCCATGTCAGGCCACAGCTGGGGCACCCACACCCTGCTCAGCGACTCAGCTGTGAGAGGCAGGGTGGTGGCAGGGGCAATCTCTGCCAACTACAGCTCCTTGGGGACACACGTGGCAGGGCTCTGCATGGTGTTTATTTACACAAAGGCCATAAGGTTGAGCCCTCATGCTGAGGGCCACAGGGCACAGCAAAACAGGGTACAGCCACCCTCTGAAAACCTTCCCAACTGCGAGAGCACTCCCATCAAAAGCCATGTGCCAAAAGCTTGACCTGCCCTAATGCAGAGACCAGAAAATATTCCCTACCAAAAGATATTTTTTACGATGTGACAATCGTCATGCTGTGTACAAAGAAATGTTTCAGTTTGACATACTAAGAATTACCATTTCAATTCTAACCGGTAATTTTAAATAATTTCCATTTTATTATAAAGAATGACATTTTGAAAGCTTTAAGAAATAAATGTTTCATAATTTAATCAAAGGAAATGTTTCATTATGTTAATTTTATTTCATTCTTTCTGCTTTCCTTTTCCTTGCAGTTGGCTGCAAATGTGAGTGCTCTTTTGTTTTGTTTTAGGTTAATCCAATACAATTTTCACTTTGACAGATCTACAGGCAAATCACTGTATCTGTTATTTATACTGTTCTGTCTGTTAAAGCACTGATATTCAGTGCTACCACTTTAAGGACAAATTGAGACCCTAATCCTGTAAAGACCTACCTATTTTTATTGGTAGAACTGCTTACTGAGCATAAAGTTAATCACATTAAGCTTGTAAAGCACTAGAGATCCTTGAATGGAAAACATTACAGAAGTGCAAAGTAGTCTTTTGACTTTCAAACACTTCTTCCTTTCTCTGCCTTCTCCTCAGAAGGATGGGGGACTCATTCAAATGGAATTAAAAAAAAAAATTGAGTTAGAATCTCAGCTCTGCATATTTTCTTTAATTTTTTGCAGAGAACATATCCATTATATTAGTTGTATGCCAATTTAAAATAATGTTTGTCTGCTCAATTCGACTCCAAATATTTTATTCCGATCCTTTAAAATATTGTATAAACAGAGTGGGTAAGAGCTGGGCAGACACGTAGAAAATTATTGCTCACCTTAATTCAGAAGGTGCTCTGAGTAAATCTTTTTTACAGCTGGGATAATGCCCAGATCACAGATCCCAGAGTTACTGACCAAACCAAAAGTCATTGTGTTCTTTGCTAAACCTTCTTTGCCCCCTCTCCCACACGAAGTGCCTGGGAGCATGTCTCTGCTGTACATTTCACTCAGTGTTACAGGTGATGCTTTTCACTTTCCTTTTTTTTGTACGTGGAAAGAAAATATCCTACACCAGCCTGAGAATGCTTTACATTCAAACAAGTGAGACAGAATGCGGAATAGACTTCATCTGAGTTTTTGGCCCAACCAGTGTTTGAAATGGGCTTTTCTCAAAATATACTCTAAAAGAGCATGGGAGATGTTAATTTGTGGATTCCCAGTTCCATCTGGGCAATGCTCATCCTAATTTCTTTCTTTTACTCTAATTTTCATCCTCTTTGCTATAATTTGGCTGCACTTTCTCACCACTCAAACAGGGACAGCATCAGAGACCTACACACACAATACCTGATAAATACAGGTTGGAAACAAAATGTATTGTTCCCATGCTGGGCAAGACAGAAATAGAAATTAAGATAAAAAGATCTCCTAGGACTAAGAAGTCTGAAAACCATTGAAAGCTGTAAGGCAGCCAAGTGTAAATGAATGTTTTTGCACTGCAAAAACAACTGGACTTTGGCGTGGGTGGTGTCGGGCAGGTTGTGCAGCACCAGACCATCACTTTGCACAGCTGATGTTGCACAGAATCTGTAACATACCTCAGGATAAATGCAGATTTTATCCTGAGGTAGGAGTTCAGGTTTAAACATACACTGGAATTGCTGATCATGTTTTATCATTTAGGGTGTTCAAAGGTTAGGTCTGGCTCTGGCAGTGCAGGTCCTCAGCCACAGTGGCTCTGAAGGCTTGTCTTTATTGCCTCTACAGTGATGCCAGACCAACCTCGCTGCCAGAGGCCCTCGTGCAGAGTCAAGACATGCTGCCAGAGGGAAGTTTTTGGCTGGTATAACTGCACCACATCCCTGACCGACATAAGCGAAGACAGTATTTTTCTGCCATCATAGCTGAGCACACAAGAAGAGGTCTGCCAATGTAGCTGAGTACAAGAAGTGTGGATCAATTTTTAAATCTAAAAAATAATTACCTATCATGATTATTCCAGTAGTCTTGAAAATATGAAGCCAAAAGGCTCCAAAATTATAAAACAAATTTTGAAGTTGTAGGCCCATGCTGCAGGCCAAATTTCTGCCTGAGCATGTGTAGAAGTGAGGCTGTAACTGGACATGGCCTGATCCTTGTAACTGGACAAGGAGAAATTGATCTGCAGGTCATTGGGTGATTAATGTAAATAATACAGTGTGATATATAGTTGTAACTGCATAGCAAGAGGAAGGCAGACATGTTGTGGTCTTCTTAGAGACCAGACCCTCTGCCTGGCTGTGCAGACACACTGTCTGGGGGCAGGGACACAGAGTCTGCTAGAAAGGTAAAATATGTTTAGCTATGCTTAGAATGATTAGGATTAGACTGTAGAATGCCAGCACACAAATAGTTAAATAAACATTTGAGAAACTTCATGAAGTCCAGCCTTCTCGTCATTTTCCCTCCCTCTCAGACCCACCAGACACAACATCAAGTCAAGTTTTATAACTAAAAATTCTCATTAATAGAAGTAATGGGGCAGAGAGGTCATGATTTATTTTTTCTTGCAACTGGCATTACTTGAATCATGAGAGCCCTTTCTTTGTGCCTTGAAACCATTGCAACCAGTGGAGCCATATGTTGACACAAGTCTCCATTACTTGAGCAGAACTGGGGTGTAAACAGCATATAATGTTTGCTTAAAGGTTCAAACTTCTTTTTTTTTAATCTTCCTGGTACTTTTAAGGAAATAAAAGAGTATTGGTCCCTCATTTCCTAAGTACTCTAAAGCAACTTGCAACTCTTAAGTACTCAAGCAACAAGGATTTTTTTTTTTCATTAAAAATTGATGGTATAGAGAATTGTTACCATGTCATTTGCAGAAAAACACAGGAAAAAATCTTCATATAAATCCTCATAACATGTCACTAGTGACAATCCTAATAAAAGTTATCTCAAGCCAGAAGATTAAGGGATTTTTTAACAAGTAAATACAGAAGCAAAGAAGAAATTTAGACATTCAGGTCAGGCTTTCATATAAGTAAATATATTCCTTAATTTATTAATGAAGTTCAGAATCCTGATAAATTGTTTATTAAACAGAGCTTCAGTATCTTTTGTGTCTATAGCTGAATGTGTTTTAAAGAGTTAGAAAGTCAATACATGAAAGATTAAAATAATGTGATTCACTAGTCTGTCACAGCAGGGTGGCCAAGTCTGCTCCCATTAAAGCTGTCATTGCCATGTTACCTAAAATACCTACATTCAGAGGCTGAGATAAACATACACATGAAATATTTTAACATTTTCAAACAATGAAAATAAAAGTAAAAATTAAAAATCTTGCATATCAATGTTCTGCTGCAAATGTCCATCTTCTAATTTAGTGCACATTTTGAACCTATTATTCATGGATTTGAAAGAATTTGTATCAGTGAGGTTTGCCACTGATGTATATACAAGGCATCTTCAAACAAGTTATCACTGTAATTGTGTTGTGTGCCGACTTCACTTGAATCTGAAAGTTTTTCCACACAACTTGAACAACATGCTATGTTGCTGATAAGGCGCTCAGAGGCAAGTATATGTTAGAATACATAAAACATCTTTAAGCCCAGAATTGTTTGCTTATAATAGTAACCTTTCTGGTTAAAATATTCTAGAGAATTTTTTTATTTCTGCACATTGTGTTTTGGCAATAAGAATTTCATTTTAAATGAGAAAGATTGAAATGACATTTTTTTTAGAATAGATGATACAAAATGTAAATAATTACAGGATTGAAGTGTAATTATACACAACTGGCACTGCAAAGAGCTCGAGTGCTCCAATGTAGTTTCACAACTTTGTCTTACATCTTTTATAAAGGAACAATGTAGATGGAAGACACTTTACAAGGAAGTCATTGTTATGACATGAATTCCTTTGTGTTATCTTATGTAAAGATGTTTGTCAGTGAGGTGTCAGGTGAATACATAGATATTTAATAGCATTTATCTGTTTATTCCAGCTTATGAATCTGTATGAGTGTGCATGCTTGTATATCATATATGTTTATAATATATGGTCTATTTTAATACCTAGGTAGCTATTCAAACTATTACACCTTACTGGAGTGGAGTACAGTAAAGTTTGGCATTTAACCTCATTATGGTAAGTTCCAAGAAAGCAAAAATAAATGCTGATAGAATGTCTGCTGTACCACAAGTAGCCAAAACCATTGATATTGAAGTTAATGATGTGCAATAGACACAGACACACTGGGAGAAATATCTAGCCAAACTTTTGAACAGAGGAACCACTGTTTTCCAAATTTTTCATAGGCCACTGTGCCTCTGTATCATCAATCTTCATCAGCACATAAGAGCAGTAAATTAATGAACACATAATGTACTTAAGAAATTCACACATAAATTTATGAACATGCTGGAGTGTGTGTTTTTGTACTTAGAGCGTCATCTAGTGGGAAGTTGAGATTATCGAACATCCCTTCCCTGTTCCTTCAGCTCCAAGTAGACTCTTTTGTAAAAAGGAAAGTACTGTAGCAGGAATAGCTATTAAGGGACATACGAACCTTTCTTCATAATTAAATTTTACATGGTTATCAAACACAAAAGGGAAACTAGAGTATTGAAATGAAATTAAAATTTTGTAGACTTGTAAAAACTTATTATCTGCAAACATTAAATAATAATATACCATTAAATAATGCAAACTTTCATATATTGTAACAAGTCTTTACACATACAGTTTTAAAGTTTTATTAATATGGTGATTATATATTGGAAGAACTGTTGATTTACAAATTAAATTCAAGCCTTATTCTTGACTGATCTTTTTAGTATATGGTGAAATAATAATTCAAGGTTATGATGTAACAAACCATTTTTAAGGCTTAGAGCTAGAACATAGTTTTGTGTAAGGAAACATTCAGAAAAACAATTTATTATAAATCAGAAGATGGCAAAATTCAGGAAACTTGCAATAAAAACTTTCTAGTAAAATATAATCCACAAAGAGTAATTTTAAGGATCTAATCTGCTAGTTAGTTTGCTGTCCGTGTCCCCTTTTTTGTTGCAATTTTTCTTTAATTTCTGGTTCCTATCCTACCAGGTTTGTTCAAGAAAAAATGAGGCCAAACAGTGGAGACCACAGGTTGTAGGTTTGGGACAGCAGGAGGTGGCAGGAGATTGATTGTGGTGATATTTGGTCAATTTATGCTGAGTTTATATAAGGTATTAATTTTGACTGTGACAGAAACAAAAAGTTAAGAGAGAGCAGTGGGGGAAGACATTGCCTTGGAAGACATCTCAAAAATGCTATGGAGGAGACAAAAAAAAATTAGGGTTATTCCATTTTTTAGTTGCCAGGTTACCCATATACCTACTGCCTTTTCTTTTTGAATGTTTCCTACAAAATCATGCCCAGACACTATTTGTTCTCTGGCATAGGGACTCAGGCAGGTCAGCTGCTCCAAAGTCTGCTTTTGTGGTTAAGTGACTTGCTTTAAAATGTTAAAATTCAATAGCTTCCTTAAAGGAGTAATGTTTAAGCAGTTACAATACAGCAGAGTAACAGAAACTCAGCTGCTAGTCTATGTTTCTGCTGCTGTATTCAGCTGTGATACTGCTTCAGATATCTTGAAGCACCGTTCATGATATCATTAATTTATAAAGGATACAATACTGAACTGCTGAGTCTAAGTGAAAATCTGTGTGGGGTGCTATTTCATTATTTTTTCTTCCTGAAAAGAAAATTGGAAGTTCTTTTTTTGGGTAGAACTGGATGAATTGATTTGGGTAAAGGAAGCTACCTGAATCATTGACAAAACTTTAAAAGGATTAAAATACCTGCTGGAAGAATTGAAGTAACCCAAGGTTTTTATTTGGTGTGTTTATGGGAGGAGGTTTGTGCGTTTTTTACAAACTACTTATACTGGTTCTTTGAGAAAGAATTATCCAAGTATTATAGAAAAGGCAATCTCTGAGGAAGTTTTGACCAGACAGAAATGGATTGGGGCAGGTGGAGGGTGTTTGTGGGGGGGATGTGTCAGATACCTGACCTGAAAATATGTCTTTGCAAGCTTATTTGTTGTTTGCAGATCCAAGTTCTATGCAAACATCTTTGTTCTTCTCTTTACCAAACATCGTAAGATTTTTTAAGATTGGAGATTACTTTTTGGTAGCAGGGCCTGTAGCGATAGGACAACAGTAATGGTTTTATACTGAAAGAGGCTAGATTGAGACTGGGCATAAGGAAGAGAAATTTGTTATGATGAAGGTGAAAAAACACTGGAACAGGTTACTCAGAGGCACAGTAGACACCCCATCCCTGGGGCTCTGAGCAACCCAGTCTAGTTGAAAATGTCTCTGCCCATGGGGGTTGGACTAAAGGACCTGTAAAGGTCCCTTCCAGCCCAAGCCATTCTGTGACTCTATGATTCTGTGATTCATCACCATTTTCTTAGTGTGGATGGGAGAAGGTTCAGTAGAATTTAAGGCTGGATGGAAAGATCCAGGACTGCCTGTACAGCTTGAGACATAAAAATCAATGGCTCCTCTCTCTGGAGGACCATCTAAAGGGAAAACTGTCTTACTGTAATGAAGAAGAAGAGGTATAGGAAGACACTAGCAAGGGAAGAGTTAGGAAGAGGTACAGAAACATAAAGGAAAAGTCTGATAAATAGAAAGTGTCACAAAAATTAATAGATAGACAGTTGGAGAAAAAGGAGACTGTATAACGTGAGAAAACGGGGACTGAGGAAAGTTCAAAGAAAATAGTAGCTTAACCTCAGTAACCACTCACACTAGAAGGGCAAAGAATCTCATTTAACATTTCTTAGGTTTCAGAATTCATTGTACTTTGAAAGAATACTTGATAAATTATTTAGACAGTTTCAACTGAGATTGGAAAAATCCCAGCCTGTCAGAAGCTAGGTTAAAAAAGGTTGGTGCTGTATAAATAATTTACTTCTTTGGGGAAGAAAAAAACATATAAATGCTATGTCTGAAGTAGAGAAGTGCTAAACCTGCTCAAGCTCACTAGGCATACAGTGAATTTAAGCAGCACTACAAACTCAATGCTCTCATTTAAAAGCAGAGGCTATGCCAAAGCTAAATTATCAAAAGAAGTTCAAAATTAAAGATTCTACGATTCAGTTCTTTCATACTTTCACCCTTTTAACACCATGAGCATAGTTCAGTTAAAAAAAAAATTATAAAAGCCTCTTTTTTCAGTAATTTCTCATAGCAACTAATTTAGGTAATGTGAGCTTATCATATCAGTGCTGAGTTTTCCTTAATTCGTTACTTTTATTTCTATAAAGCAGACATCCTCCAGCTACCATAACAATCCACCATTCCTAGTAGATAGTTCCCATTCCAATTAGAATTGCTTGACATTTCAAGGGAAGCAGATCAAGGGGTTTATTTGTTTTTATGTGGAATAATTATTACTCATGTTGATTATAGTATCTTTTAAGATAAATTACCATAGTAGCAGAAGAAGGGAATTTTTTTATACATCTATATATTTGTTCTATTATGGTTTTTATTTCAGTAAGTGGAAGTTCAGAATTTGGTGACAGTAACGACCTTCTACTGTGACATACAAGCACTATGCCGTACTCTGAGTAATGTCATTTGAGTAATGTCAGCTGTATAGTGAGCACAGAAGCTGTCCCCACTGCCAATATAGTTTTGCTGGCTGTTGTGAGACAACAATCCTTCCCAAAGATGCCGTTCCAAAGGAAGCTTTTGTCCCCCATTCCTCACTGAAGTCTACAGAAACTGAGGTGACTCAGCAGCACAGGAAGGATAAGGCCCTAAATGCCGTCTTCACTTCTCACTTCTGGCCACTACAA
This sequence comes from Calyptomena viridis, assembly GCA_013390005.1. Lineage (NCBI taxonomy): Eukaryota > Metazoa > Chordata > Aves > Passeriformes > Eurylaimidae > Calyptomena > Calyptomena viridis. The sequence goes on from WEIV01002632.1 coordinate 125,431, forward strand.
GAGCCCTTAGATAAATAACAATCAGCTTATCACTTAACTCTTAGTATGGTCAATGCACTCGGTGTATTATTGAATGCTATCAATAAATGGAAATATTGTTCTGGCTGACATGTATCAAGACTGTCTCAGATTTGCAGCTAGCAAGAGAAAATAAATACTATTGATCTAATAGGTGATTGATGGATTAAAGCTCTGCAGACAGGAGGTTAGCTAGATCACAGTACCTCAAAACTACTTAGTGTGTGCCCATATTAAAACTGTCATTCCACTTGTATGCCTCCTCCACAGTCCAACTAGCTCACTAGGCCAGGATGTTTACATCTCAAAGTTGCTGTGCAAAGTCTATCTTGGTATTTGTCAGTAGAATGAATACGTGCTCCCTGTGTGAAGATGTATTTAGATTTCCAAAGTATCACCATTCTGTGAGAACATGCCACAGCAGCACACCCCATAAACTGGCTGACCTGTGGGGGAGGCTGGGAGAAGCAGAGTCATGACTCTATTAATTCCTGAGAAACTTAAAAGCATATGGCCCCCAGCACGACAACATCTACTGCAGGCATGGCCATGACCCAGCCATGTGCACCCCGTAACTAGAAACATAACAATTTCTGTCTGTCTTCAGTGCTCTCAGAATGCTTTTTTAAGTAATTCGTGTAATTTCCTTCTGTACTGATGTGAAGAATATTCCTCTGCTTTGACCTATTAGCCCGAATCACCTTTCAGCTCTGAAAGGCTCTAATAAAATATGCCTTCTTACATCTGGGGCTTTAGCCATGGAGAGTGGCAAATTCCTGTTTTCCTCAGCCTTTGTCCAGGGACCTCTGTGGACGTTTCACAGAGGTTGGCCTGGAGCAGAGGCAATCAATTTTTATCCCTATTCTTATTCAGCTCTGAGGTATGTGTTCAGCAAAGATAATTATCACCAAAACAGGATGTACCTGAAACACTGGCTTTAATTTTGTATCTTTATATTCCATATTAAATCTTTTAAACTTCAAGAGCTTCATGAAGAGGTGACAATAAAAGAGTTGCCAGCTTTCTCTTTGCATTTGCAATGTGTATTTTTACATAACTAGGGGTCAAAGCACAGAGAAATGTTCCAGGTTGTGTAAAAGCATTACAGATGAAGAAAATGACCACCCTCAGTTTTAGTGCCGGTGTATTTATCTGGTAGAGTTGTAAAGCTTGTAAAGTCATATTGACTTTGCAGTAGGGAGTAAAGTGGGGAACAAAAGAGTTTCCCTACTAGAGCTATTTTTTAAAATAGCAAATCTGCTGTCTATGATGGAATTCCCTCATTTTCAAAGAATAAGCTAAGCTAGTTCAAAATTACTGCAAAATTCATATTTTGTATTCTTAAATTTAAAAAACAAATGAACAAACTTCAGAAAAATCAAGCAATTCCTTACTATTTATTGTTCATCCCTTCCAAGTGAGGCTTTATTCTCTGCTTGTCATAGATCAAGAGGTTTATCAAGGTTATCAGTGTTATTTTGTCTTATATAGATTACTACTCAACATATGGGAAAATATTGATATGGCAAAAGAAACAAAACTCTTAAGCCCCTCTGCCTTTTATTAAAGCTAATGTAAGCTGGAGAGCAGGCTGCCTGGAGAAGGGGTTTCAAGAGTGTCTCCAGATCTCTACTCCCCAGAGCATCCAACAGTGCTACTGGGGTACCTCTGGAAGAACAACTGAGACTAAGCCACTAATACGAGACATGAGCCACTTTGGGTTAAATTCTCTGTGTAAAAAATGATGTAATGGCATACATCAGGTAGGAAGTGTAATTTTTAAACTGGTACAATATATTACTTCACGTTCTTGATTGGTTGTGTTGGTAGGAGGTATGACATGGGAAGGAGATAGAAAGGGACTTTGTGGTGTGTGTTTGCAGCCTCTTCCTACAAGGTGGCTCACACAGGCAGGGTGTCAGGAAGCATCATTTTATCTAAACTGATGTAGCCCATCGCTAACCTGGCACAGCATTGTCTTCCAGGCATCCAGCTGGGATCTGCTTCAGTGCCAGAGCCCAGAGATGCCAGGGACTCAAATGGAAACATGGGCACTACAGCTACCACTGCGGTTATTGGTAGCATAATCATGGAGGCTGGCTTGGGGGAGGAGTATTTAAACTGCATTTTGTTTTTATTCTTGCATGGCTGCATAACAATTACCCACTTCTATTGACTCCCTTCCCGCTTGCTCCTTGGCCGTGTAGCTACATGGGATGCACCACCCAGGCACGCCCCGGCATTGTTTCTCGCCTGTTCTGCACGAGTGGTGCCAGAGCCCTGTGTGGCCCAGCTGCCTCTGGGATGCCTGGGCAATGCTCCCCTGTTCCTCCCGGTTTCCATTTGCATCTCAATGGCAGATCCGGGCTAACGAGCCAGGCTCCATCTCCCTCACAGCAGAGCAATAATTGATTTCAGGCCTGAGTAAGTCCATTGAGCTCAGCTGAGTTTCTCGAGATTTACACGGGCATAACCAAGACCAGTTTGTGACCTCTGCATAAGACGGAACATTATTACTAGGTATTTGTTCCATTGCATTCATGAAGAGCCAAGAACACACTTCTGTGTCATATGCTAATATGCTAATAAGATAAGGGAGCAAATGCCAATGGAGGAAGAAGTTGTTTTGAGTGCAAATCCTTTGTGATTCCAAGACAAAGTTGAATGGTATTTAGATAGAGATGGATCTCAAAAACATACTGTATATTGATCTAAACTTTCATTCTTTTATCATTTCAAGATATTTTTTCCATCAAGTTCAAAAAACCACGTTATCCAAATATTCACTTTTCTCTTTCTCTCATTGAGTTTTATGCTTTCATGTGAATGTGTTTACCTTATTTCACAGTAATGCTTTGCTACTTATTCATTGACCTTTAGTTCTGTTTCCTGTTGGGAAAAAAAAAAAAAAAAGGTCTGAATTCTTTGAAATTTGAGATAAAACCAAAATTCTAGAGTTTCTCTATGAAAGAAAGATGCAGTCACTGCCTGCTGACCCAGGCTTATCCTTTCTGTGGCAGTAGCTAGGTCTGTCCTGTCCAGAACTTTTCCTGTTATTGTATTGCCTTCAACCACCACTGCACGGAAGAGACCCTCAGGTCTTCCTGAGAATGGTACAATACATCTGCTTGAAACTCCGGACCTTGCTACATTATTACTTGCCTGTGTGGAAAATAGCAGACAGAATATCAGAAAATCTAAGTCTGTTATTCTTTTTGGAAAGACTGACTGTAGTAAACACAGTAAGATCCAACACCTTTAGCCTTCCATCAGGGAAAAGAGGCAAAGTCCTGCATTAGATCAGTCCAGTCCCAGCTCTCAAGAATACCTGAAACAGGAGATGGGCAGATGAACCACATCAAACTGTTTGTCTGCTGGCCAGTCTGCCTTTCCTTTTGCAAGTTCATCTGACAGCTTTTCACATTTCTGTTCTCTATCATTACTCACTTCTGTAACAACCTCTTCTACAGATGCTGGCAAATGACAAACATGGCTAGGAAGTACAATGTGAAACATTTACATATGTATGTGTAGCTGCATAATGACTAAGAAGAAAAAAAATTCTTACCAGAGTGGATTTAAAGCCAGTCCTACAAAGTTGAAGCCAGTTCTACAAAATTCTGTCTTTCTGTTGCCTTTCACTCGCTTTCTTCCTGTGTTCATTCTTTTATTTTTTAACTTCCTCATAGAGCAGTAAGGTCAAGACAGTGAGCCCAGGTACCTACACATTGGCTATTAGCAGAGGCCGAGCTTTTGGTGTTGGGAGTAGGATCTGACATTACTGTATATTTCATTGAAGACTTTTTAAGGTACCAAGTTTTTTTCAGCTAGTAAGTAAAAAGGGATGATCCATGCTCTTTAAATGATCCATGATCTTTAAAGAATGGACATTTTCCATACTCCCAATGGTTCTTGCTAGCTGACTGAAATATAATTCAGACAGGACTTTAGAAGAATTGACTTCCTAAAATTCTCACCATTCCTGCAGAGGTGCTTTGGTCCAATTTTAAACAGCTATTTCATTTCCTGGTTTTGTTTGGTTTTAAGATGCTACTATTATAGTGCATCTTCTTTTGCAAATCCCAGAATGAAAAGAAATGTTGCAACTGCACAAGTCAAAGCTGTTTGAAGAGAATGTATTGTGAAATTATCTCTGCGTTCTTTTTACACTATAAAAGTGCTGACACCGCTTTGATGTGGAAAGGATGAGATACAGTAATCTGAGGTGCTTCTATGAAAGGAACGACATGTTTTAAGCAGAGAAACACACAGAGTAATGACAGCTTCACACAACAACTAATTTGATTCCTTCTTTGCACCACAGTGAATCATTAAGCCACAGCTACCTGCTAATGATCAGGGAAGCTTCTGAGCAGAGGTCGCCTTTCTCCCACATTTTGTAAAACTTACTCCACCCCAGTTATAAAACTGTCCATTATCACCTTTTCTTCCTCAACATTTTGTCTTTGGTGACTTTACTGCCACATAGAAGTCAAATCAAGAAAGGAAAAAATTAGTGCATGCTTTTGCACTTGAAATTATTCCTAATTTTTAAGTAGGAATTATTTTATGGGTGGGGAAATTAGTTACAAATATTCCTAAAGAAAAAAAATAGATCTCCTCCCCCTTCACCCTGCCCCAGCTCTAAGTAAATAACAAATGCAAATCTGGAATACTGGAGTTTCAAGCAGGAGTGACACTTACATACATGGTTGCAGATCATTATTCCACCAGCAAGTGAATTGCTGTGTAGTGTCACATTTTGATATTGGCAACTCAAGTTGGGAAATGTTGATGAAGTCAAGAGCATCCAAACTATTTGCTGTAAAAGGAAACATTATACTCATTCATACACTTATTCAAGTTTCATATTTGATTGGGTTAAGGCTAAAAAGAACAGACTTCCAGATTAAAGTAAAAGCTGAATTTTGATGCTAGAAAGGAAATGCATCAAGTTATTTTTATATCTATGAAAGTCAGAGAGTGAAATATTTCCTAAAGCTCAGAAATTTGTCAGGTTATTAATCAGAACAAAATAAATCCACTGAACTGCAGATAATGCCCTCAATGCCTAGCGAAAATCCATGCTGATCAGCTGTACCACAACTTATCTGTGCTTATATTAAGCACAAAACATAAGTGACTCACCCCTAAGTGTCTGTAATTATCACAAGGCACCCAAAAACTTAGAGTATTTGCTTAATTTTCCCAGAACAGAGTTTATTCTTCCACCCCTAAGGTACATGCTGTGATACAAACAGACTGGAAAAACTAGATCCGTGGTGTCAAAGCTATAAAGATCTATAAAATAGTGATTAAGGTCTTTATTTGCATTTATTTGAGAGGCCAGAATAGCCTTTAAAATATTTTTTCATGGCTGCATTTGATAGATAAATTACAGCACATTTCTTTTATTATTAGTAGGGAATCTAATTAGTTGTAATTCAAATATAAGAAGGAATAATTAAGTTTTTAAACTCAGTGAGATAAAGAATGGGCACAGTCTGTGACCCAAGATGAGTTTATAATTTCCATGTAAAAATATTTAGTGAATGTGTAATGAAGCTGTGGGAAGATGCAGGATCTAGACATTTTCTATGCAGAGAACCACGCTACATGTCACAGAGTTAAGCTTAATTCTGGTGCTGTTCCCACAACCGAGAGATGGTTTTATTCTTTGGGTCTTGGGAGTACCTAAAAATGTCATGATTTATTTCTTCTGTGTGTGTTTTATAGTATTTCATCTTTCTCATCTTCATTCAGACAGATCTGTACAACTCAGAAATAACTGCATCTGCCCAGTTGCACACTTGATCTGAATGTCATCTAGTTTACTGCATTCCTGCTCTGGCACAGATCTCATCATATCACAAGTCTTTTACACTTATTTACCCATCAGAAAAGATCTCCACATTGTCCAGGTAGAGTTCAAAGTGCTGGCTTCCACCTGTATATCTCTCAGGGGCCTAGGACCTGGCTGGAAATGGTCTGTTGAGATATACCTGAGAAAGCTAGATCACTCTGCTAAAGAGAGGTATTAGCAGGCTATTTGAGGACACTATGCCTACTATTTAAACTTCCTACTTCTGATAGATGAAGTCCTGAGCTGTTTCTGTAAGAGATTATTGAAAATTCTTGAAAGCAATTATTTGCTTATGTATGCTTTTTAACTTTATTTATGAAGTTCAAGTTTTGGCCAACCCATGCAATGGAAAGGAGAGAAGAACAACAAACTACCCAAAATTCTGTTTCTAGTAGATGTTTTTTCAGGGTTAGACAATATCAGGGCACCAAGAGGGTGTAAGAAATGTTGTAGGGGAACAAATTTTCTTTGAAGAGGCAGTTCTCTTGAACCAGCAGAGAGTAAGAGAGTGAGCAAAGCCAGGGGGTCACCAGCTCAGCAGTGGCAAAGGGCCCTGTGGAAGCCAGAAGGTGGGCAGTGTGTGGCCACAAAGAATCTGAAGTGTGTGAATGTGTGACTTTGATAGCCTTGTGTGTACACACTCCCAGCTCCTCAGGGTTGGTGTGAAATAGTCTGTGTTGCTGAACATCACAGCACGCTGCAAAGCTCATCTGTCAGAGACTGGTATCTGGAACTGACAGGGAGGTTGTCTATCAGGACAGGGAGTTCTTCCTTTCTGTTTCATGAATTTGTCCCTGCTGTATGGGATAACTGCTGTGTAAGGCAGATGCTCTTACCTTTCATTTTAAATTCTTTTCAAAAGGTTTTCATCAGTCTGGAGCTCATTGACTGGAATCCTTTTCTTGCTTTCCTTTCCAGGTAAGTCTTTTACCCCAGGGCAAGACTCAGAACTACAGCAAAATGAAGGGCCATGCCCACTTCTCCTGGCTGTTCCTGCCACGAACCCAACTTCAGCCTGCCCGTCACCATTCCCAGTCCCTCTCTTTTTCTTTGACACTCCCAGCAATAAGCTAATGAGTGCTAAACAGACTGGTAACATCACTCTGATGTACACCCTTCTACTTAACCATAAAAACTGCTACTTTTCTGTAGACAGCTACATTAACATATTATCAAGCAGTCAGATTAGACTGATTATCATCTTTTCCAGGAAGATCCACAGTCCAAATTGTCCTGTTTGTGGACAGGATAGGGGATAATCCGCAGGCAGCTTTGTATTATAATTAAATATACTTACAAAACTAGTTTGGACACTGAAGCCAGTGATTGATTTTTTCACAAAAACCTACCTTCACCTTCCTCTTCTTGTGCTCTGTGTTGTTAATAGTATATTAAATTCAATTCTACACTGAACACAAAGATTAATGAAGGGATTTGTTTTTTCTCCAAGTGGTATCCTTTCTTGTTTTCAAGCTCTCTTCTCTCTTAGCCTTCCCCTCTCCCTCATGCTCTCACTAGGCTATTCACAGAGAAACTGTCATTTTTTACTTTCTGAATTTTGCTTTAATAAATTCTTTCTTTGAGCACGATGAATTTACTAGATGCTGTGCTGATGATTCCTCAGATTTTCAACAGTCATGATGCTGTCAATCAACTGTTGTGTTTTACTCAGAAAAAGTAGTGATGACTCATTACACTTAAAAAATGCTGAAAGGTTTTATCACTTCAGGTTATCATAAAAATCTGCCCCTCTGAGATTTAGAGGCTGTTGATTATTATTTGTGTGTGCATCTATGTATTTTAGGAAAATGCCTAATGGCCTTGGTATTTGTATTTTTGTGACCCTGCTGTAACTAAAGGTGTTCCTTGTTTACTCTCTCTTTTCTCTTCTTCACTTTATGCCATCTTTCTTCCCTGTTTATGCACACACAAACAAACAAGTAGTGCTCCCCACTGCCTCCTGGACCACTGCCAGCTGTCCTGATGTCAACCAGCAAAGGACAAAACCAGCCGTGCCCTTTGCTGAGAAGCGATGCTCTGCACAGTGCATCCTCCTCTTCTTCAGGGTGCCAGCAAAAATTTCCTCTGCAGGCAGAGCTCTCCAAACTGGAACCATTAGAAGAATTCAGTAATTTAGTTAACTTCCTATTATTTGGCATTAAATTAGAAAACCAAAATACAAAAAAACAGTCTTTCAACTGTCTTTCAAACCAACAATTCTGGTTTCAATGCTTGGCAGAATTTTTATGTTCAGAGATTAATCTACTGATGAATAGTTGACTTAATTCTCTTAAACTGCCCCTTCCTGAAAAAAAAGCTCTTGGGGGCACTGTTTCATTACGAAAAGAAGGGAGAAAAGCTGAGAAGAACAAGATGCTTCTGTTCTTAGAATTTAATTTCCCACAATGATACTACAGAGAATGGTATATAAATTATAGAACTACTATTAGTAAATTTTGGAGCTATGAAAATTCCTCAGTGTCAAAAATTAATAACTACATGCAGGGTAATTCATAACAGAGCTGAGGAGCAGTGTAACAGTATATTAGGAAACTTACAAAAGGATGTACAGAAGTAAAAGTTTACAGAAGTATAGCTACAGGTGGGAGGTGGGGGAAAAATCGGTACTGTTGCTAAAAACTGGTATGGTAGAAAATAGCAAAAGCTATTGGATTAGACAGGGGAAAAAGAGGAAAAAAGTACTTTAATTCCTAGAGAATCTGTGTCTGAAGGAAGGAAGTCTAAAAATAATTGAGTAATAAAATACCATTTTTCCCAATAATTCTTATACAAACAAATTACCTATGATCCAATGCTTGGGGGAAAAAAAAAAAAAAAAAAAAAGCCAAACCAAAACCACACCACAACAAAATTCCAAAATCCCTAATCCTCACTAAAGTACACTGGCAGGAACACATTCTAGGAAAAAAACAAAAATCAGGTTTTCAGGAAAGGTCTATGTCCAAAGAAACTAGACTACCTTCAAATATTAAGATTGTATCAAATGAGATTTTTTTTTAATTGCTTGTATAAAAGTAAACTCAGTTTAAAGTTAAGTAATCCAAGTAACAGTTAAGGAACCTGGTTTTGTAAATCTTAGTCACTTTATATTTTTTGACCTGTAGTGTAGGATTACTGAATCCTAAATGTACTGAATCAGGTGAGTATTTGTGCTTATTTTCAGCTCTGTTAATTGAGGAGGCTGTCTGTCCTTGCTTTAACCTACTTTCTCTACTAAAGACATTTTGCCTCATAAGCCCCATGGAGATTTGAGAGGCAAAGCCAGTTTATTTCTACAGTGATCCCACTTTGTTCAGAAATATTGCCAAAGGCTTATTTGGAAACCCTTCTCATAGGAAATAGGAACATTTGGTACTTTGCAAAGAGCATAAGGACTTAACTCAAAATAGAAAGTACGGTTAGCAACCATAAGATGAGTGTACTGCCTCCCTTCAAATATAACATCTGAGGAGGAAGCTCATTAAAAACAACAACCAAAAATATTAATATTCATCAGGTATTAAAACATGGTGTGACTCTAAGCATTGCTGTAACTATTGCTTAACTGCTTGATAGTTAATATTTATGACATTTTCTGATATGGACTTTACCACACAATCTATAGCAAAATGTTAAAGAAAATTACTTTTTTTGTATGTTTTTTCATGCTGCATTTTATGCTTTAAAATGTAGATGTCTTTTCACCATGATCAAAAATGATGGGCCAGTCATAATTGCATATTCTGAAAAAAAATCTCAATTTGTTTCAAATTAGTAAAGAATTGAGCTATGTATTGCCATACTGGAATACCTCCTGTGCAGCAGGACACAGATAGAGGCTGCCACCTGTATCCAGTTTTTTGTGAGTGCTCTTCATGATCACTTTGTGCCTTCACAAGAGAACAGCATCATTTTATGTGATCCTCCCCACAGCGAGAATGAAATCTATCTGTCCAGAAGGCTTCCAGGGAAGAAAACCATTTTATGACAGTATTCAACCGCATTCATGGTGTCTCCAGGCTTGTGAAATAAACACTTTACCAATAATAGGACAACAAAGACATATAACCACTCCAGAACTGAGCTACTGAGTTTCCCACCCTATGTAGCTGAGCAGAACCCTGCACAGCCACTGTGATGCAGGGAGGAGACAGTGCTTGGGATTAAAATTTAACCTGCTGGGGAAAATAAGAAATCACTTCCTTGAGTGCAGTGGGATTCTGCTCTTCAGATCACTCATATCATCATACAGGCTGTTTCTCTTTAGACCATACAGCAAATCTCTTCTACTATTCTTATCAATAGTTTTTTTAATTTAGGAAGTCTTCATCAAAACAGTGCAATTAGTTGGTATTACTCCATGAGCTGTGCCCTGGTGTTTGCAGATCTTTGATCTGCAGACCTCAATGATAACTAAATCATCAAATAACAATAAAGTAATCTTGCGCCTAAAGTTGCCCTTTGGAGAATTACAGCCATATGCCATAGGAAAAACAGTGCCTGGTTTTAGCACCAGCAACACTAAGACACAAAACACATCACACAGAGTCAGAGTTAATTAAGTCAGGCACCTACTGTTTGCTTATTGTTTGCAATAGCTATTAATTTGAAGCTCTGCTGTAGTGCTAAGAAAAGAAAATTAACTAATGTAGCATTTTGTGACATGATGAATGCACTTCTAAAAGGGCTTGTTATGGTGACTTCTTCTGGATAACACTCTCTCAGTAAAATTTTAGACAATATATCATAGCAATGTACATAGGAAAAAATGTTAACAGATCTTATATCTGTCTCTAGGTAAAGTGAAAAAGGTCAAGAGCTCTAACTGCTGATTATACAATGTGTAAAGCCACACAACGACTGGTAAAACTATCAAAGCTGCACCTACACTTTGCCATTTGTTTTCATTATTTTGAAACAATAATTTTGCCAATTTCTGTGAAATTGTTTTTTTCAATATATACATTTTTAAACGTGACAGAAACTCTGTATTTTGTTTAAAATCATATTGAATTGCATACATGTTGTCATTGTCACTCCAAAGTACAACGTTTTCATCTATTTGGTGCTTCTCTATTATTTACTGCAATACTTTCTTTTCCAGATTGAAGGGCCAACTCTTCCATTACACACCACTAGAAGACCCTTCAATCTAGGGAAAAAAAAAGAATCAGTTTTCGGGGTAGGAATAATTCCTATGGTATTAAATAGGATTGAAAATATTAAAATGAGATACAGGAGAGTATTCAGGCTCCGTGAGGATTTAGACCAGCTACATTCACAAGTCAGGTAGGATCCTTGGATCACTTTCAATCTGAAGACAAATGATGATCTCATGCAGTGAAGAGTTGCTCTTTAATAGAACTAAAATGCATCTCTTTGAAGAAAAGAATATTGGTGTCACATTTTGTACAAAACCTAATAATTACTGCAACACTAGTTGGCTTGTGGTGGTGTGCTCTTTATGTTTCACTGTAATGGTTTGTTCTGTTACCCCCTACCCTACATTTGGTTCATTCTGGTGTATGTATACTCCCCTATTATGTAATCCCCCCAACTCCTTCCCTTCTTTTGTACCTTTCCCTAAACCCCTCCTATCCCTACACCATATATGTACCCCAACTCCGCCCCTTGTTCCAGAACCTTCCCTATCAATCATCCCTACTCGGTACCCCATAGGCTTGAGTAGAAGGCCTTTGGTGTCTACTCCTGTCTGTCAACCCTCAACCCCACCTCTCCCTCAACCCCATTGGCCCTTACCCTCTCTCTGCCCCTCAATCCTACCCCCTATAAAACCCCATGTCCTAAGCCAGTTGGGGCTCACTCCCTGTTGGTTGCCTTGGGGTTTGGACCCCCAATAAACTGTTCCCCTGTTTTTGCCCCAAGAGTGAGTCGCTTTCTGCCCTTTTACCCTCCTAACGCTACAGCGCCCGTACCATCCTGGACAAGGACTCCCAGGCAAGGTCAGGCCAACTAGTCCCCACACATAGTCCCTGCACAGGACATGTGGATAGGGGGTACCGCTTGTCTAGGGAGGCCTTAGTCGCCTGGTGGCTGGTGTTCCTTGGGAAGGACCCTTGTGCCATCGGGTGACCCACACCTGTCCGGTGCCCTTGGTGTGGCAGCACAAGCCAGGGCTGAAGAAGGTGATGTGATCCCTGCCACCCAGGCCGGCGCCGCGGCATTGGCTGTTACAGAGGAATTACATATTTTATACAAATATACTTAAGTTTAGAATTTAGTTACTTTTCTTGTTACTCTACTCTTCTGCCTTCAGAGTTTCAAGTATGTTACTGTTCTATATAATTAAGCTGTTTGTGTAATACTTCAGGGAATCTTCCCAGTTTTGTTACTGTGTTTAAACTCTTAAAAAAATGTTTTCAACCAATGTTCTGCATTTTTAAATCTGTTGGAATTAACTTATATATCTGTATATGCTGTAAGATCCAAGAGCTCCAAGAGGTGTTCAATGTCATCCTAACATTTAGGTGTCCTGTCATGACATCAGGACTATAAGTATTATCAAGAAAATGAAGAAACTCAGAAGCAATGAATACATAGATTTTGTAACTAAAATAAGGCAACATATATATAGTCAGGTCCTGTCCAGTATGTTATGATATACCATCTACCCAGCAGTATTCATGCTTTAGTCTCACATGAGATTCATTGGAAGCAGCCAGTCGCCTGGTCAGACAGCACCTTTTCCTCTGCATTGCTGAAGAGATGAAAGATGAACACAATATCCAAATGTCCATTCAGTAGCTGAGAAGCAGTTACAATAACTTCTGTAGTTAAAGCTTGAGTGGCTGCTTCTACTTGATGACATAATCATAAAAATGCACGAGAAAAATGACAGAAGGAATAGGAGTCTTGGCTATTTTTTTTCTTTTAACTGCTGTGAAAGATAAACTATGGGAAGAACACACTTAATTTCTATCTGGGAAAAGCGAAGTTGAATAATAGTCTAGCCACCTAGCCACATTTTTAGAAACTTGTAATAATTAATTAATTGGTCCTTGATACAAGACAAAATGTAGGTGTAATGTCCTCAGGTTAGTTAATCACCAGGTTAGTGCAAGTAGCCCAAAAGAAAAGAGTGTTCATTACCCTGTCCTTTGGTTTCTGGGCACACCTCATGGAACTGAAGGTCATGACCCCACAACAGAGCTCCACTCTGCAGAACAGCAGAGATATTTTTCTCTAAAGGCCAGGAGATACAAAAATACTTCATAGAGGCTAAAAAAATTCAGCACAAAGGAACAAAAATGTAATTCAAAGGGGTTTAGTTGCTCAAAAAGGATTTTAGTTGCTAAAAAAGCTAAAGCTGCCAAACAATGACACAGCTCAATTCATGCTGCAGATGTAGAGTGACACCTTGGTTTGATGAACTCTTAGCATTGTGGNTATGCTACAGACTTGAAATTTCAGACATGTATTCTGACTCTAGAGGGCTGGCTGTAGAGTGACACCTTGATTTGATGAACTCTTAGCATTGTGGAAAAGAACCGGCATTCTTCTGTAGTGTGTAGGGACAAAGTGAAACTAAGGACATGAAAACATCAGTTCACACAGACCAGAGTGACCTGTACCTGCAGTGCTGCCTCTGGCTTCAGTCCACACCACTGAGTAGGAATGGCTTCAACCAAAAGACCATTAAGAACATTAACGAACAAAACCTCATAGTAAAAAAATTACACTTTTATGCCAATCTACATTCACCGTGACTTCCTTTTCTGGATAATATGCCTAGTCTGTATATTACTTTAAGGGCAGAAGGTGTCTGAAGGGCCAGGAATTTTCTCCAGTTGCAGAAACTGGCCAGTTAGCATTGCCACTAAATTGAAAGAAGGGAGATCTTAGCATACAGACTAGAAACCTGCTTCAAACAGTAGCTGAGCAGATTTTTTTACTATTATGAGAAGCAGCTGAGAGACTGTCATTAAAAATAATAGAAAACATATGTGATGTGTTCTCACACACTGAAAATTGTGTGGAAGTTCCACATATGATCATCCTTTCCCACTGAGCTCAGGGGCATGGCTTTGCTTTGACGAGGTTTCAAAACAAACTAGGAGTCTGCTGGTGCTTCCTTGAGAAAAATAAAATTTGTGATGGAGTGTCATGAATGTCACCTATTTGCAGAACTAAAAAGAGAGATTTCTCAGTATTGTAAGTCCATGATCTTGTAGCATTTATAAAAATGTAACAATAAGGGAACTTCACAACATAGATAGTTGATCCCTCTGAAACAGTGGTATATATGTGATGTAATAGCGTTCTTCTTTCTATCTCCCACATGCTGCTTCTTAACATGTTGCATGGGAGATTACTCCTGCCACAAATAGGATGGCAGAAGGGATTGAACAGCCACATCCCACTCTGCTACTGAACAGTTCAGCTTTGTTTTCTCCAGCCACCTTTGCTGGCTCAGCTCACTTATCTGACCTTAAACTAAAACCGCAGAGAATTTCTTGTCTCAGCTGAGGTGTGGAGTAATATCCCACAGCTGGCATATTGCAACAGCTATCTGGAAACACAGTTTGAGCCTTGCACAAAATTTTAATTCTACAGTATGCTAAAGGTCACACTGATTAACTTGGATGGGAATTAGTTGCGTATAAATTCCTTACTCCTAATAAGGCAGGCAGGGAAACCAGTCTCCAATCCATCATTCTGCCGTTAATTAATAAGGCAATACTAACTGCAAAGAATCAGCTACCAGAATAAGGTATTGGAGAAGCTATGGTGACTCTTTCCATCAGTATTAGATATTTTCAGTGAGCTTCTATGTACAAACATTTTTTGCTCACTTGTGGAAGACTGGGAGTTGATGGAGCTAGAGATGCTTATGCCAGGAGAGGCACCAGTCCAGGGAGTACAGCATGTGGATGATTTTTAACTTGTATCATTTCAATCACAATGACAAAAACTGCCGTGGGAAAACAACACGACTAAAACTATGTTTCCTGTGGCTTACTAATGGAGTATTCATGCACAACATTAAGCTGATGAATATGAATTTGTTGGACACATTATCCTTTCTCCTTTTGTGCCAGTTTCAAAGATTATAACTGTGTTTGGTTTAATTACTATTAGTCTCAGTTGAATTGTCACTGCTTTCAGCACTTTCAGTGTGTAGAAATTCATATTTAAAATTTGCCTTATCTGAAGGTAAACTTCTCACATTGATTTAATTTTATATGACTTGGATGTTATTGCATTTTAAGGTCTGACCTATCATTATGCTTACTTAAGAAAAGGAGAAGCATTCTCTGTTGATTATTGCACTATTATTGCATTATTACATTATATGGAGTCTAATAAAGCCACTCGAGAGGAGTTAATTCTTTAACTCATTAAATCTATGTGGCTTTATCTTTGGAATTTTTTTTTGGGCTTCACAATCACGCTCCATTCCATTTGTAAGAATTTACTTCAGACTGAGGTAAAGCTAAGAGATCCTCACCCTCTCTTACACTTACAGACTAGCTGCATGGCTCCTGAAGCGTGATTAGGATTGCTACAGTTAGATGCTTCATCCACCACAACTGCAGAGATCTGAATGCTCTCCAGGCAATTAAGGAGGCCCAACATGCACAGCAAGAAGCTGTGGAAGACACACCAAGTAAGAGTGTGTGCCTGAACTCCTCTTACTCTCTAGAAGTCACAGCCATGGCTCTACCCCAGACTCAATACATTTAGGATCTTGAGTGCAGTAGATTCAAAAAGGCTGGTCTAGGGTATTCAACATGTACTGCAACCTACTCCCTTAAAGCATTCATTTGGGAACTGCAGACACTGCATTTTCACCCTCACAGAATTAAAACTTGCATCTCTTAAAGCATGTCACCAAACCACAAGACTAGACCCACCATAAAACTGAAGGTATTCTTCTTTCACCCTGATGAAGAATAAATCTAAGTGTGATCCACTGCTGAAAAGGGACTGCAAGATGAGCAGAACAAAGAAGAAAGGTGCAGAAGGGAGCTTCATTCCATAATCCAATAGTAAAAGCATTAACTTAGGAAAGACGAAAAGGGAAACCTCACTTCACTGCTCCTATTCAGTATTAAACTGCCCTTTCCCTTTCTTGATCAAGCCATCCCACTTTCCCAGCCCCTCCTCTGCTTTCCACATTTAAGAAGAGAACTGAAGAGTGCAATTTATGTCACCCCATGTTATTCAGCTGCTTTCAAAACATAAACATGTTTCTCAGAGGTTATCACAGGTGAAGCCACCTCAAGACTGATCTTTTTATTTCCCACCCCTGTCCTCAGGCTCCTTCCAAGGGGAAAACTCAGCTGTCCATGTTCTCTCTCTCCCACGGCATTTGGAAGGACAGTCTGAGTAATGGTTACATGTGCCATGAGCCACAAGATGTCCTTCTCAGAAGATGCCACTGCCACATTGATGCCATATGCCTTTTGATTTCATGACACCTGTTTACACAGTGTGAGTCAGGAAAAAAGATTACTTTCACAGCAGAACAGGAAATCATAGAGCATTCACAGACAGTCAGTGGGTTTAGGGAATAGCTAGTGAAAGCATTTAACAATTCATACTGTCAGAACCTGTATAACCATCCAGGTTCATGCTGGTTTTAGTCTCCCGGGTAAGTGCCACAGACACAAATCATTTAAAAAGCCAAAGAAATCAAGTTCTGTGGCTAAAACTTAGTTACAAGCAGAAAAAACAGCATACACTTTTTCCCATTATTATTACTTAATATATCCTATTCCTGTGTTGGTTTTGAGTAGGGATTTCTTGTTTTATTGAATATTTTTCTTAATATTGTAAGGCAAATAAGAGTGTTGACTTTTATGATTTTGTAAGTAAAAAATAACTATTATCTCCCAAGTGCAGACTATTTATATCTGTTATGATAGACAATGTTACAACAGCATTGCTGGCCTTTGGAAAAATTTGAGAACACGTTTGTACTGATTTTGTTACTGTTTCAAGTGCTGGAGAGAAAAGACTTGTACATTAGCTTAAACCAAAATGGTTCTGAGTTAAAGTGCTGCATAGCATGTGCAATGATGTCAGTCATGGGCTGATGCCCTCTTTCTCTCACTCTTCTGTGAGATCATAGTTATGGACAGAAAAGCGGGACGGTCAGCTTAAATCTTGGTGACTGAATCTTCAATGGCTGCACTAGATTAACCAGATCTGTCCAATCACAAATGTTCCCTCCTCACTATGTTGTGATTTTTTTTTATTGAAAAGTAAGGATTTGAGCCTGTAATAATTGTTGCAATGAAAGTAGTTTTACAAGTGTGGTACATCACGTGACAAAATCGAAGTACACAAATAGTTGATTTAACAATCTGCAAAAAGAAAGAAAAAGTTGGCAGCATTTTCCAACCTTGAGAAAGTTTCACTAAATTCTATTTGAAAAGGGAAATTGTGAGTAGCATTTTCCCAGCATTGCTCCTACCTCCTTGCCATCTTCTGCCCCTCAACAAATACTGTGTTCCACTACATACAGAGGCACAAGGAATTGCACACGGATGCAGGCAGGTGCAGCTCTGTCATAGATGTGTCTGCAGGAACCATCTGGCTCTTGGCTGATCTGCTCTGTCCTATAAGAGTTTATTTTCATTTTCATTTCCATTTATCTCACAAGAACGGAAAATGAAAAGTAAGCATTTTAAGACCTTATGTAGCATTTTCCTTTTTTTTTCCCCAATGCATTTAATCACTTTCCACATTCCAAAAAAATCTGTGTCCATGACAAGCCACAGGCCCTGTTGGTGTGGATTTGTGGTTCTGAATTACTTCAAACTTTCAGACGTCAAGAACTACGCCCCAAATACACAGGTGTCCTAAGAGAATTGTAACACTGGACACTGTGTTTTGTATCTCCCAGACATCGTTCAAGCAGTTGAACCCGCAGCACTTGTGTAAGAGACAGGAGCGTGTGCTACAGTGGCCATTCAAGGGGCAGCACTACCACATTCATTGGGTGAATTCACTACATTTTACAGGTGCTGTGGGCAGGTTTCCACCCTTAAGGGACCCCAGACGACTTCTTGTCTGCGTATTTCTGACAGGAACCTCGTACGCGTGGTAACAACGGGGTGGGTTTTTTCCGAGACTCTTCACCTGAGGAGCAGTCAGCACCACAGCAACACAGGGCGAACTGAAGGGAGCACAGCCCGTCACCAAGGTGAGTCAGAACCACACAATATTCTGAGCTGGAAGGGACCCACAAGGATCATAAAAGTCCAACTCCTGACTCTGCCCAGGACAACCCTGAGAACCACACCAAGTGCCTGGCAACATTGTGCAAACGCTCCTTGAACTCCGTCAGGCTTGGTGCTGTGACCACCTCCCCGGGGAGCCCCTCTGACGGAGTACACCCCGCCGTTTTTGTGTGGTGTTTTTTTTTCCCCAAACAACGACCCCGCCCACGTTTATTTCACACAAGACGCTCCGGGCTCAGCGCCCGCAAGATGGCGGCGGGGGTGGGCG
>WEIV01002632.1:143844-195502 GCA_013390005.1 Calyptomena viridis
GGGCCGCGGGCCGGGCGGTAACGCGGCTCCACGCGGAGAGTGGTGGGCGGGCGGGATCCGAGCCGGGAGTCGTGTGCGGGGCCGGAGGGCAAGAGGCCGGCATCCCCAGGCGCGGCCTGGCCTCCGTGTGTCGGGGCCGCCTGTGCCGGTGCGCTCCTGTCTATGCTTTCCAGCCACTCTCCTGCGACAGGTGCTGTGCGACAGCAAGATACCGGAATATGCCGGTTTTTTTGGTTTAAGGCATTATGTACGCGTAGCATTAAAGAACAAAAAAGTGCGGGTTCTGGCGCTGTGCAGTCGAAAGTTTTTGATTGTTCTTTGTGTGTTGCAGGTGAAATGTTTTTCACGTGCTGAATTCCAGCTTGGATTGTCTCGTTGCTGCACGTTCAAAACTTCAGAGAAAGCGGGAAGTCAAGATGAAGAGCAGGGTGACACAAGTAAATGTAAGTATTCTTAAACCTGAATTGCAGGGTTTGATTATTCCTGTGTTATTGGTAATTAGCTTTGTAGTTAAATAAAACTTCCTGAATGTAAAGCAAGCAATATTTGTAATTGACAGCAGCTGTTTACAAGAGAAATACTGCCGTGTAGTCAGTAAATTACAGCTGTTTCTAGCACCTGTTGCTGTAACAGTGGAAGTCCTGAATATTAAGAGAATATAATGGTAAAGTAATTGATCAAAAATGACTGAATTATGATGGTTCAAAAGAGAACATATGCATATGGAGGAATGGAGAAAGATTTTGAAAAAGTTAACAATGATCTTAAAATGAAAAGATAAAGAGGCAACTGCTTGTCACACTATCAATGCTAAAACTTTTCCTTTTAAAAGCTGTGTGGTCCATTTCTAAATGGATAGGAGTGGTTTTTGGGGAATGCAAGAAGAAAAAATTTGCTTTGGTTTCTGAAATGGCTGTTTAAAAAAGCTGTGTTTGTAAAGTAAACTACATTTGGGGCAGGTTAGTAGAGCAATACTTTTCTGATACGCTGCCTCAAATCTGTGGTATTTCTCTGCCTGTCTATCTAGAGCCACTGAATTGGCTCTTAATAGGGATGCCTGAGGAATAGTTCAGTATCTTCTCCTATTTTCCCAATTCGATGGTTGTTAGTGTCTCCTCATCTGTTAAAATATGTCAGTTAGCAAGAGCACCCTGTTCGGACACTTTCAGTTGGTCATCTTGATCAACATGGACAAGGAAGAAGATGAACTTGTGAAAGAAGGTGTGCTCATGAAGTGCTGAGGGGGACAAGTTCTGCAGCAAACTGAATTGCTGGTTGCGAACTCCCAGAAACTTCAAAGCTTACAAGCCGTAAAAGATAAAAAAATTTATTGCCCTGCAGGGACACAGAGAGGATTCTCACCCATCCTGTTCCCTGTCACCCCCCTGCCCCGTGAATAGCAAAATGAGCTTAAATGCACCTAGATTATATGTATGCATAACTACTCTATAAGTAAACATCACATCATCTTTAATACCATTACATCATTGACTAATTAGCGTAGTCAACACCCCATCCCCGCCCATATCTCCACCCCTTTTGGGGGTCTCAGTGGTCTTTGGGGGTCTTCTTATCATCACCTTTGGCCTAGAGAACACTCTGTTATAAACACAGCAAAACCACAGGTTGGTTTGGTCCGGTGAAGTGCCAAGAAGTCTGAAGTATCACAGTTTTATCTCTCTCCCTGTCTCACTGCTCCATGTTGTACTATACTTTTCATTCCAACCTTATCACTACCTAGGCAAGAGCAGAGAAAAGAAAAAGACTAACCTAGGTTAGACTAACTTAGCTTAAAACCTATATTAAAAATTAAACCTATACTTAAACTTATTTCCAAATCAAAACATAGGTGCTTTTGCAAGGAGACATGATAACTACCAAATACAGAGACAGGCATAACATTGTTTTATTTCTGTGAACCCTGGTCTTTTTGGTCCTGCTTTGCCAAAGACGAAAGATACAGAACCCATGAGAATGGATCATCCTAAAAAGACACACTGTTTTCTTCCCATCTTCTAAATAGGATTTAGATACAGTAACTGTACCACGTTATTCAAAGATTTTTATCACCACTTTCTTGGCACCTTAGGATGCAGACTTGCATTGTATTATTGGGTGGGGGAAAAAACCCAGCTGAAGGACTTTTCTTAACCTTGACTGAGTTCAGTGATCTGCTCTGTGGTATAGTGTCACAAATGAATATTGAAAGGGGAAGAAAACCTTAGTTATGTGAATTGCTTGTACTAGCTTTGCCATCAAAGGAAATGTTGCCCTAAAATTAAATTGTCAGATGGACGCACTTCTGTAGGGATGCCTGCTCCCAAAATGATTCAATGCATTTGGTTTGTATCATTGTCTTCATGCGGGCAAGATAATATACACTGTGTATAATTTTAACAGTGTTAGAAATGTACCTTAGGAAAGGCAATATTCTAGGATATGTTATAGTGGCCTCAGTGATGCAGTTATGTATTTGCATATATACACACACTCCCCAGTTATGTTTTTGGAGATGGTTTGGTATAACAGTCTACCTTGGTCTAGGATGACCTCCCCCACCTCGCTTATGGAGGAAGTGTCATCATTGTATACTAGCAATCAACAGTTTTAACTGTTTTTTTGGTGGGGCAAAAAGTAGTGTGCCAGTATGTTGATGGAGAGAGTTCCACATCAACAAACAAGGTGAGAATTGCTGCAGGAAGTTCACTCAAGGTGCATAAGTGAGTCCTTGTGTCAGATTCTGTGTCAGATGAGGTGTACCCTATTTCACAGTCAATCACTGTCTGACGACATGAGTTTGTGGTTCTGAAAACTCATGAATAATATTCTGAGGAACAAGAGGACCCTTGCAATGAAAGTATTGAGATTATAAAAGCTGCTTCTTAACTCTACCAAAGTAGTTTTGAATTATCTTGATGAATGTCTCTCTGTGGATGTTGTAGATGCTGTCACGCTCTGATTTTTGAGTATGACTTTATACTTCCATATCACAGAATCAGTTAGGTTTATGAGATTATGGAGTTCAGCCTTTGACCGAACACTGTCCTGTCAACCAGACCATGGCACTCAGCGTCATATCCACTCTCTTCTTAAACACTTCCAGGGACAGTGACTCCACCACCTCCCTGGGCAGCTCATTCCAATGCCCAATCACTCTCTCTGTAAAGACTTTCTTACTGATGCCTAACCTAAACCTCCCCTGGTGCAGCTTAAGACTATGTCCTCTTGTCCTACTGCTGGTTGCCTGGAAAAGAGACTGATACCATCCTGGCTACAATCTCCTTTCAGGGAGCTTTAGAGAGTGATAAGGTCTCTCCTGATTCTCCTCTTCTCCAGACTAAACAACTCCAGCGCCCTTAGCTTCTCCTCACAGGACTTGTGCTCCAGTCCCTTCACCAGCCTTGTTGCCCTTGAGGTTGTCGTGGTTCAGCCCATGGAAATTGGTGTGGACTATTGAAGTGTGTATCACTTAATCCTGCAAATCTGCCAAATACAACAGTGTAACTTAGATGTTTATAATATTTGAAGCCAGGAATGACCCATGAGAAAATAAATCATAGTTAGTAAAAAGGGGGAAGATAAGAAATTACTCAGTAAAGGGGACTTCTAGGAAAGAGGAATGACACTATTTAAACAAGAAGTGGTAGAATTCTATTAATGGTGTTACATGTGATGCAGCAAAGTAAAATGGCATTTGAAAGGAGGAAGCAGGAAAATGGTCCGTCTATTCTAGCCTCCAGAAGTGATTGACAGTTGCCTTGAAAAGTTCAGGAACAGGGTGACTATAAAAATAATTGCCCATGTACACTCCCACTCTCTACCTCTTTGCAGCCTCCTGAGTCAGACAAATTTTTTTGGTAACCCATGTGGATTTTTATTCTGTGTTCGTCCAGTGACTTGAACCCATGTAAGCGCTTGGCATCTGCAGCATCCTGTAGCAGGAAGTCCAGTGCTTAATTACTTGGTACTAGAGAACCAGATCTCCTTGTCATAACTGACTGCCATTTGCTTTGTTTGATGGGCCTTGTAGAGGAGTAGGGAACTGAAGACATGGTATGCTCTGATCTGAAGATGCGTGCTCATAGTTATGCTGGAGCTTGATTTTTTTTTTTCCCCTTTCTGTTTTCTGAAGCATGGTTCCAGTTATGAAAGGAAGGAAAACTACAGTTCCCGACAAGAAAGTTTGTCTCCAGAGGACAGGTAGAATAACTGGCTTTTATACCTTCCAATTCTGCATATATACCTCACGCAATGAGTTAGGGAAGTTAAAAAAATCATTTGGTTATGTTTCTTTTTAACCTGCTCAGTTATGGTAATATATAAAGCTAGGTGTAGGTTTAATGTAAGATTTGCATGTCAATATAACAGTAATTAAATGGATTTGTTACTAAAACTAAATCTTTAAAAAGTCCTTAGCATTTAGTGAAGTTATCACTGATTTGAAAATGGAAATTAGATGCCAGCTTTTTGCTTGGACTCACATATTGCTGATAGCACTATTGTCTCTTTAGGGCAAGACTTTAGTGCTGCACAGGCAAAAGTAACAAATGAATATATGGTCCTGAATTTACCTTTGGTATTTAATGTTGTTACTGTTTAGCCTTTAATTATAAAATCCAGCAGGAGCTTCCTTCTACAGTGCTTTGATTTTGATAATTTTTTCCTGACAACAAATTATTATAAAAGTAGACTCTTTTATTTGAATGATAAGGATATTGGAACTCGGGTTGCAGAATCAACAACAGTTGATTCTGGAACAGTTCTGCATTGTAACATTATATTGCAAGTAGATATTAATACCACTGCTTTTCTCAGCCTCTTACAAGAATTTTTATGTCTTGGGTTGTGAGTAGGGATATGGAGCGTGGTAGGGATATGGAGCGTGATAGGTCTCCATCTCCCAGAAAGAGAAGATACTCTGATGACAGCAGATACGATCAGGAATATTCAAGAAGAGAGTACTATGATGACAGAACTTCAGAAGGAAGGTATCAAGCTCTTTCTTAATCTTTAATAAAGTACTTATTTTAAAGAATAAAATGTGAAACCTTGTCATGATTCCTTGGATGTTTTTTTTCTTATAGAAGGATGGAAAGAGGGAGAGAGAGACACTATGAGAGATGGGAGGAGAGAGAATATGATCGAAGAAAGCAGAGAAGATATTCGTCACCTGATCGTAGGAGTCCAGAGAGGTCGGCAGTCCAGAGCTCACTCGCTCAGGATGAGACCACTACAAAGAAGAAGAAAGAGGAAGTGGATCCAATCCTTACTCGCACAGGTGGTGCATATATTCCACCTGCCAAGCTCAGGATGATGCAAGAGCAAATCACAGATAAAAATAGGTGAGTTGAAAGTGACATATTAGGTTTTTTGCAGAAAACAAAACAGTTAAATGTTTTAGAGAATGTTGGGGGAAATGGGATGTGATCATTGTTTTGAAGGTATATTTTTATCAGAAGAGAGGTAAGAGAAAGTGATTAAAACTCTACCTGCTTCTGCTGCAAAGTGTAAATGGAAAAGTGGAATGTAGCTAGGGAACTTTTTGAATGTGTTAGAAAACTGAACATACTGTGTTGTACCATATCTGCAACAAATTAAATTTTGGTGTATCATGTTGATTCAGTGATTTTCTAGCAGTTAAATGTATAATTGTGAGCTAGTCTTCGCATTTATGCAGTAAATCTTTTCTTATCTATTTGACTGATTAAATGTGAATGTTAGCTATATATATTTACTCAGTGCTACTTCAAATTTATGCATTAGTAATTTGTGATACCTTTGTAATAGCTTGGCATATCAGAGGATGAGTTGGGAAGCCTTGAAGAAGTCTATCAATGGTCTTGTTAATAAAGTGAATGTTTCTAATATAGAAAACATCATTCATGAGCTGCTTCAGGAAAATATTGTTCGGGGAAGGTAAGTCTTAGTATTTTAAAATAATTCTTTTGTTTTTCTGGTAATATGTGTACTGTTCATGTGTTTGTCACTGTGTGCTATGTGTAGTGTGTAGTGTAGAGTGCTAATCAGATCTTAATTTTAACCTTAGGCTGCATTGTCCTATGTAGAATAGTCCCTTACTCGGGAAAGGGATTGAATGCTTGGTGGAATAAAGTAGTGCAACAGATGGTGTATGTTTCTTTTTCTTAAAGGATTTTCCCTATGTATTTTACTGGAATCGCTTGTAATTTATAGTTGTCACTGTCTGTTTACTTTTGTAGTGTTGAATTTTGTCTGGACAAATAATATTTGTAGTCAGTATTTAGCAAAACAAGTTTTACTGCAGTTGCTTGTCTGTGTTGTTTATTATTGTAGTGTACAGAAAAGACAATTATGCTATTTGAGCTTGGTACAAAGTCATGATGACTGTGCAAGTATTTTGTGATGTCTTCCATTGCATTAATTTTGACATCATTAGAGGTTAAATCTGCAAGTCCAAAGGGGTATAGGTTTCTTAGGTTGGCTACCATTTAAACAAACCAACCAACCCAAACTACTAGCAACAAAATATCCAAGAAATAATTCTGATACATTTCAAACAGATGGCAGCACTTTTTCTGTCACAAACTAATCACTGTTATTTGAGGAGGTATAGCAAAGCAAGGCATTACTTTCGTGTTATACCTAATGGGAAGATCATAATCCTGTTACTAAGATAGAAATAACAGAAGAAAATTAAGTAAAATCTGGAGAGTGGGCAAGTACTTCCTGAAAGTGATTCCTGTTGAAAGTAATAATGAAGTCTCAGGGTTTTGTAGGACTGCTTTTTACTTGCCTGCAATTGATGTTGCCGAAACTTAATTTTCATCCAAGCAATAGTCTTTTAGTTTAGAAATGAGCTTATTGAATGTTTTTAGAATACACTTGTCTGTGGAAGTTTTTGTGTGTGGTTTATAAAAGTCAAAATAATGTAGATGGGAAATAGCACCATTTCCCTCCATCTTACAGTTAATTCTAACTTCCAGATTTGCAGAAAGGTGCATATAAAAGTAATGACATGAAGTTTTACTTAGCTGTCAAGTCCTTTTCTGAGTTAAGTAGAGAATGAATAAGAACTGAAACAGACCAGTTTCAGTTTGTAAGCAAGGACTAACTAATAGTTTCAACATGGAGACACTCTGTTCCCGTGCACTAGTGTGAAATGAATTCTATTCCATTTGTCAACTCCGAAGTAAGTAGGAATAAGATTCTTAAGTAGTTTGTATTTAGTACCATGTAGAAAGTTTTTTGAGGATTTCAATAGACCACAGAGAAGATAGTTGCATACCAGTGTGTACTTTGCAGATTCACATTTGGAGGTATCTTTTTTTTTTCCTCTCATCCATTTATAATGGAGTAATACAGAAAAAGTCAAATTCTGTGTGCTCTTGAGCATTACAAAAAGCGGAACTGAGAAGGGAGGAAATAAGTCTCAGATTCTTTTCCAACTTTAGTCTTCATAATAAATGTAAGAGAGGTCGTTAGAATAATAAAAGAACTATTATCTCATGAGCCCTTTGTTTACATTCATTTAGGCTCTAAATAACAGTCTTTTATAGTCAGCCTTAATTGGGGTTAAAAAAGGGATAATTGCAGGATACAAGATGGCTATTTGCATGCTTACCATTTTCAAATGTAGTTCTAAATGAACAATATTTAATGAAAGAATTTAAGAATTTCTCGGTTCAGACAGATTTGCACAACACATTTTGCAAAACTCTATTTATGGCATGATAAACAATGATTTGAAAATGACCATCTGGTATTGTCCAGCTATTCCAACTCCACAATACTATTTAATATGATAAGTACTGAATAAAAGTATTATGTGCCTTATTACCAGAAAATCTTAAAACTTGTGTATTTTTACAGGGGATTGCTATCTAGATCCATTTTGCAAGCTCAGAGTGCCTCTCCAATTTTTACTCATGTTTATGCAGCTCTTGTGGCAATTATCAATTCAAAGTTTCCAAATATTGGTGAATTGATTCTGAAGAGGTTGATACTAAATTTTCGCAAAGGCTATCGCAGAAATGACAAGGTATGTAAAACATGAAGAAGCAACATGCTGAAACTTGTAATTCCTCTGTGTTAACTGTGTATCAAGTGTGTTCAAATTACATACTTCAAAGGAGTACAGCTAAGACTTGGGTTGAGACAAATCTTTAGTAGATTTAGTAGTATTAGAGTATCATGAAAGTTTGACATCTGTTCTTTTTTGATAACAGTGATAGTTTTTGGTGTTTTTTTTAAGTGAACAGTGTGGGAACAAGTTAACTTGGCTGCACCAGCTGTCTGGCTGATTAGGACTAAAAAAGCAAAAGTTGTGAGAATACTAATCAGCTGAATGGCAACAGCAGGTGCTGTTTTACAAAGAGCTTAATAAAAGGGGATGCAGAACAGGGGTGCAGGAGGTAATCCCCAAATCAACTGTGTGCGCAATCTGTCATAGCCGATAGACAATTACTTATGCCCATCGATAATTAATTTCAATGTTAATTAATTACCCTGATAATTAGTGACCCTGAAAGTACAGTTCTAATTGTGAACAACTGCCAGTATCCCAAAATAGTTTCATGACTTAATTTGATTGTGAGGTGCACAGATCTATAGTGTATCTGATTTACAAATTTTTTTCCATATCTTAAAATTTTCTGTGTTATTTCTTTTGCAGCAACTGTGTCTGACATCTTCAAAATTTGTTGCTCATTTGATGAATCAAAATGTGGTATGTTACTTTGTTTCTACACAATCCAAACCCTATATGGCTAATTTTTAGTTCTAAGACAGCAGTAACCTAAGTGAAGGTGCAGTCCCTGTTCTAAAGGTTGCTGAAAACCTGAATGTGGTGCCTGCTTTAAGTTGTTAGGACCTCTGTAGAAAAGACGTTTCTAATTGCTTATGGATTTATCATCACTTATCACAACACTTATGCTCTAGAGCTTCCCCAGATTCCATATGTATGTTTGGGCTAGTATTCAGACAAGTCTTGATGCAAAGCAAGGATCATCTGAGGCTCTGTCCCACAGATCTGAAACAGAATTTTCTTCAAACTTCCGTCTAAGCAGAACTAGACTCAATTGCATCTAAGTCAAATTTATGTCCAGATCTATGCCACTTGTTTATATGAGAGAAATCAAGGTGCTCCAATTTAAAAATGGCAAGGAGCAGTGTTTCAGGAATGCATTGGGAGCATGCAGCATTTTGGTAAAGGGAAAACTAATCTGAGATGTGCCACTTGCCTATATGCCTGGTCCTGGAAGAACTGATTTAATTATAGAAACAATGCACCTGGAACTAGTTTTTGTAATGCAAGTGCTGGTTTATCTGCTTCTTGGAAACGCATTTTATTTTTTTCTTGATGACAAAGTGTTTTTCATTGCTTGCTTGTTCACTTCAGTTGCATGGTCACATTCACGACGAGGTTGGTGTAAATACAGGTGGTAAAACTATTTGAAATTTTGACTTCCTCTTAATCAGTTTTGTGCCACTACTAATGCCTTGTGTGTGTGATTAAATTAGTGTGTTGTGACATCCTCAAGGGCTGTACAGGTCTGACAAATAAATCCCTGTGATGACAGTGTAACATTGTGCATTTTAATTCTTTGCTGTTACTCTTTTCATAGGCTCACGAGGTTTTATGTTTGGAAATGCTCACTTTGCTTCTTGAAAGGCCTACTGATGACAGTATTGAAGTAGCAATTGGATTTATTAAAGAGAGTGGGCTCAAATTAACAGAAGTTTCTCCCAGAGGTATTAATGGTAAGTGTTGTGAGCCAAAACATGTCTTTTTGCCATTTGTATTTAGTAAATCCTTTTCATATTTACATTTCTGTCTTTTCCAAAGCAATCTTTGACCGTCTTCGACACATTCTGCATGAATCTAAAATTGATATGCGTGTTCAGTATATGATAGAAGTCATGTTTGCTGTACGGAAGGATGGCTTCAAGGATCATCCAATCATTCCAGAGGGATTAGATCTAGTGGAAGAGGAGGATCAGTTTACTCATATGTTGCCATTAGAAGATGACTACAACCCAGAGGATGTTCTTAGTAAGTTAGAAATGGAAGATAATTCTGTGACTGCGTTCCCTAAGAAAACAAATTCAAGATGAAATATTCATTGTTTTCTTCAATTTGCATTTTAAATGAATATTGTCTTTTATTCTAAAGATGTTTTCAAGATGGATCCAAACTTTATGGAAAATGAGGAGAAATACAAAACACTGAAGAAAGGTAGGGGTATTTGTGTATATGCATATTTTATATGTGATATATATGTACTTACACACTTACCTATGACATTTACTTATCCAACTGTTGTTGACAGCCTTTATTGTTTAACACTGGGTGATGTTTCTGTCCTAGATAACTGTTGTTCAGATCATCATAGACCTTTCCATTGTGTTCTGTTATTCAGGGTTGTTTGTCCAACTTATTTCATTTGGTTATGATATACCTCTACCTCTTTTTGCCTCTACCACATTCTCCACTCAGGATACCCATTCACTCTTTAGGTGTTGTATCAGGGAGTTTTTTTGTAATGAAAGTATTGTGGTCTATATTCCTTTAACATGGGATGCTGCTCTTTCAGAAATTCTTGATGAAGGTGACAGTGAATCAGAAGGAGATCAGGAAGCTGGAAGTAGTGAGGAAGATGAAGAAGAGGATGAAGAAGAGGATGAAGATGGTAAATGTATAACTAGCATTTTACTAGCAATTGATTGTACATGAAACAGAAAAGAAAAGCTTCACTTCTTAGATGTTTTGCAAAACTAAGATGTTCAAATGTAAGGGATGTTTCCATCTTAAATCATTCTTAGATCTTAGTGTTTACTAGCAAATAGTGTAAAAGTAATGGTTTAAAAGGAAGCATTCAGCATGGGCAGAAAAGGAAAAGCAACTTTGCCCCCTTATTCTTGACCATATCAGTTTCCTCTGAGAAAAGCCTTGAAAACATAACACATGAAAAATAGCAAACACAAAAACACTTCCTTAAACTTTCCGGTGCTCTGTCATACTTTTAAGTCACTTTCAAAATCAGAATGGGTTTTCTTACAACTGTATCTACATCCTCTATGTCTCACTCCTTAGTTCAGTACAGCCCTCTTGCTACTTAGTGAAGACAATGTTTACACATTTTCAAATAACATATTCCCAGAAAAAAAATTGACAGATGAACATAACTGAAATGTTTGTGCAGACTACATGAGTAATTGAAAAGCCAGGCCAGTATTGTTCTTCAAGAATACCAGTAATGGATTTTCTTACTAGGTTGGCAGGGTATTTCACAGAAGAGCAGAGCTTCCAGGCTGGTGAGAATGTATGAGCATTCACATAACTATTCATCATTTATACTTTTACCAAACTTACAAAGACTGAAGGAATAGTGAATATCTTATGAATGAAAGTGTTCACAGAGTGGCTTCGTTTAGAATGGATACTATGCATAACAGAAACTAAGAGAATTACCTGTTAAAATCAGGGATGCCACATAAAGCATTGTATAGCTAAATTATGCAGAAAATAGATTTTTTGTAATGTAGACAAGAAATGTCAAACCCAGAGGCTTCAGTAACTATGTCACCTGAAAAGTCTTTAAAAGAAGAATCATTCTCTTAAAACTTATCTAAATATTTACCTCTTAGTTACAGATGAAGCAAATACCCTTTTTCTGTTATCTTTAAAAATAAAGATTAAAAAAATACATAAACCTTCTAAACTGTCCTAAATATTTCTAGAAAAATAGTATGCTACAAACTTAGTAAATGGTAAATAGAACTCTGCTAAGAGATTGCATCATGTATTTTCTTTAATACTTTGCTGTTCACGTGCTTTTGTTTTCCAGGTCAGAAAGTTACTGTCCATGACAAAACAGAAATTAACCTGGTCTCCTTCCGTCGTACAATTTATCTTGCTATTCAATCAAGGTAAAAATAATATAATTTGTACACCTGTGAGTGTAGTTCTTTTGAAATGGGTGAACTGTAATTCTCTTTCTTTTAAAATTCTTTCTTAATGTGCAATTTAAAAAAAACCTAGGGAAATGTTCATTATGGAGCCTGACCCGACTGTGTAAAGCAGACCATTTTGACAATGGATACCCAGATTCTAATTCTAAGATAAATCTTGCTTGTTTCAAAATGTTTTGAGTAGTGAACTGGGACTTTTCTATGACTGTTGCTGTAATCAGAGTTTTCTGAGTGAAAAAGTCAGTGTTCTTCAGATTATACAGCATTTCAAGAATTTACATTAAAAAATGTCACATGCTTAGAAATGCTGTAGATTTTCTCCACTTCTAAGAGGAGGCAGTTGTACAGTGTGGTTCTCCTTAGGCCTGTTACCATTTGCATTGCTTGGAAAATAAGTATGCAGATACCAGCCCTGAAGTGTATTCTGTTTGTAGTTGTCTTGAGAATGAAATGCCCTTGCAGTATGTGGCACAAATAATCAAAACGTGGTGGTATAGCTCCTGTCTCACTGGGATGAGAGTAGAGATTGAGCTGTTGCATGCACTGAATTCCATCATTAAAAGTAGGCATGGCCATTAGTACTCTGCATGTCTGCACCTGCTTGAGGAGTGTGATAATGTGCTTGCATTTCAGTGGGATTCAGGATGTGCAAAATGAGCTCCCGCTTTTCTGTGGTTTATGTAGTTTTTAAGGTGATGTAATAGTAATAATGACTTGAGTCATCTTGTTTTCAGATTGTTCACAGCTGTAATCAATTTGGATTAATTTTCAGATATAGTCATTAAATACAGAACTTTTATTAAAAAAAATTATTAAAAACCATCACAACAGCAATAAAAACCCAGCAAGTGAAACAGCTCCAACAATCAATTTAATTCTGAAATATTCTTAGGAGAGCATATATAGCACAGATAATGAAAAATATTTTTTTCTATTCAGCTTAGACTTTGAAGAATGTGCTCACAAACTGCTGAAGATGGACTTTCCTGAAAGTCAGACTGTAAGCCTTAATTCTTCCTTTTTTTTTTGTTATTATGAAGCAATACTGCTATGGGAGTATCTAATATCCTGGCTCGTGTTTTGGGACCTAGTCTGTATAGCAACTAGAAGGTGATTCCTTACAGCTGCTGTTTCTTAAGATTAATTTCATGACCTTTAAAGCAAATAGAATGACACATATTTCATATGCAATTTGTTGTATGCATTTTCTCTTTTCTCTCAAGCAACTCAAATGTTTGCTTGTAGCCTGGTTGAAAAGCTGTGCTGTTTGGCCTGTTGAAACCTTTATCCAATGACGAGACGGTCACTTTCAGAGCTCTGTCTCTAGAAGAACTTGGGATTGAAGATACTTGCAGGCAACTGGAGACTTTATCAGTAGGGTTTGAAATTTATCATAGTGCTATTTGTTGCTTTCACAGTCTGTGAATGAACAGTGTTACTGAATTAAAGCTGTTTTGAGTATGATTGCTTCCCTGTAATCTTGGAGCTCATCAGATAAAAGCTGTTTTGTTTTCAGACTCTGTAAGTAAAGGAAATTGTTCGTCATCCCATACTTATATTTAATACTGGTAGAATGTAAATACCTATCTAATTTTATAAACTGCTCTTCAGTCAACTGTAAGCTATCATGGGAGTTGCAGTTGAGAGAGCTGTTAATTTCCTCGTGGCTTTAATTATCATTGTTCTGTTTTATTTGAAACAATGTATGTAGTAAGTAACCTTATGAGTGTAATACCAGGGAGAGAAGAAAGATCTGGGCTATGGTTAGGTGTTCTTTGAGAATTGGTTTGCCTGAGTTTTTTAATGTTTGTTCTATTTTGTTATTAAGCAATTTACGTGGACGTAAACTAAGAATTGAGATGGTGTATTTTTTCTCTAGTTCTCCAGTTCAGTGTATGAAATGCAATACTAAGCATGAACAAGACTGTAATTCTCAGTGAAGCATAACTTGAAGAATTTTAAAGAGAAAAAAATTCTGTTATCCAGCAAATCAATTCAGCTATAAAGAACAGAGCTAACAATCTAAAATATGTGCTAGATCATATGTCATATGATCTATATGACAGTTATAGTGTAACATTACTTGCTTGTTAAATAACTGCTCAGAGAACTACTTAAGTCTTGATATTTAATATCACAACAGTCTCTGTCAAATCCTAACTTCTGTGGGCAAAATCTGCTCAGAAAAAATAAATTCCATAGGGGAAGGAAAAAAAATAACAAAACCCCCAACAATTCAGTACTAGTTGGAGGAATTACTACAATTCAAGGTCCATAACTTTATCCTCTTGTCACGAGGCCTCTGCGTTGTGCTGATTTCTTTTTTCCCTAATAATTGTAATTATTTTTCATCTCATTTAATCAGAGATGTCAGAGCTTTGACTTGTATACATGTTGTATACATGAGCATGTATACAAGTTGCTTTGTGAGCACAAAAAGAAAAAAAATGTGCTTCTTGATCAGTGTGAGAGCAGAAAGAGCAAGCGAATATAGGCAATAAAATTATTCAAGGATTTATGGGTCTCGAGTCTGTCCATGTGGATAAAAAAATGAATGCATTCAGCAGGAATTTGTTTGAATTAACTGCCAGTTTTTAAACTAGGAAAACCATCTTATTCTTTTAAGCTAGTATCTTCAGACTGAAGCTTTTATTGAATTGATTCCCACTGCCTTCATTATCAAAACAAACCATTATTAAGTTTGCAAATGGCACCAAGTTGGGTGGGAGTATTGATCTGCAGGAGGGCAGGAAGGCAGAGAGATCCAGAGAGGCTGGATGGATAGGCCAAGGCTAATGGTATCAAGGTTCTATAAGGCCAAGTGACAAGTACTGCATTTGGTTCACAGCAACCTCAGGCAGCACTACAGGCTGGGGGAAGAGGAGCTGGGGGTGCTGCTCAAGAGCCAGCTGGATATGAGCCAGCGTGTGCCCAGGTGGGCAAGAAGGCCAGTGGCATCTTGGCGTGAATCAGCAGCAGTGTGGCCAGCAGGTCTAGGACAGTGATTGTGCCCCTGTACTGAGCACTGGTGAGGTCACACCTTGAGTGCTGTGTGTGCCTGAGGGACCTGGAATTGTTAAGTCTGGAGAAGAGGTGGCTTGAAGGGGACCTTATCACTCTCTACAACTACCTAAAAGAAGGTTGTAGTGAGGTGGGAGTCAGTCCATTTTTGTAGGTAACAAGTGACAGGACCAAAGGAAATGGCCTCAGGTTGCACTAAGGGAGGTTTAAATTGGGTACTAGGAACAATTTCTTTACTGAAAAGTTGGTCAGTCATTGAAATAGGCTGCCCAAGGCAGTGGTAGAATGACCATCCCTGGAAATGTTTGAAGGGTAGTTCTATGTGACACTGGTAGTGAACACAGTGGTGCTGGATTAATGGTTGGATGTGGTGATCTTAGAGGTATTTTCCAAGCTTAATGATTCTGTGATTCTCTACTACTATTTTTTTAGCCATGAAGTGCTTTTTTTTCTTTTTTGGTCTATTTTACTGAAAGCTTCAGCAACCTATATCACAGGATGTTGTCTTTTATTTGCAATTTCTTTGCACCTTGTGATTCAAAGCTTTAAATAGTCTTGAGAGATTCCTGAAATACTTGCTGGACTCTGGGGTGAATCTTCAAACTGTGTTTATGTTCATTCTCTATTCCAACTCCTACTATGAATGATAGTCATCATGAGAAGCAGGAACTAAGGCATATGGCTGAACTATTGCTTAAAAATCAAGTGAAACTTGAAATTCTCATTGCAAAATTTATGTTCAAATCAAGTCTAATTTGACAGTAACTTTGTGTTTTTCTTCTGTAAGGCTTTATTTAATAAAATAATATTTCTTTAGTTCTGTTATTAGCACTGTTTTCCGCAGGTTTTTAGTACTAAATTGTCAATTAAATACAATCAAAAAATAATAAGCATGTATGAAACCTAAAGACTGACTTGAACAACAGTTTTGAGACTAATGTAGTCTTAATGACTGTCTTCTGGTTAATTATTATGGAAATCTCTATATACAGAGAGTTCAGAAATATATTTAGCAGTTTTTATCAGTGGTTGAATTATCAGATTAACATTAACTGCTGTGCAACACAAGTGTTTGTCTGCTTAATACCAGTAATGGATCTGTCACACAGCTCTGACTTGCAGAAAGAGGATTAAAGTTGAAATGGATAATCTACAGACTAGGACAACATAACACTGCTTTTTGGCATTGCAGTTTAGTACCAGCTGCTGAGGGGGATGTCAGCAATCTTCTGGGTTTTTTTTTAAGGAGGAAAGACATTCAAAGAGTTGAAATTCTTACTTTTATAAGTAAATTTACTAGGCGTAGGCCTGCTTTTCTTCATGTTATTTAGACCCAACTGAAACCTGCAGATGAAAAGTTGAAAAGCTTTGTTGTAGTCTGCACTACAGCCTGTGAGAAGCTGATCTAAACAAGCCTTGCAGTTGCTTCTTTGGACATATGCTCAGTCTTGGCAGAGCACACTATTTCTCTTTTTTAAAAAAATACTGTCATTATCTATGTTAAAGCTGTATTAATCCCACGCATTACTGAAGAAAATTTAAATAAATGAAAATGGTTGTTAGAGGAGTTTGGTATTACCAGTTGTTCTGGCTTCTGAACTGTGATGAAGGCACATAAACAAGCCCAACTGAAACGTCAGTTTTACTTTTTGCTTACCCTGAACAGATTTTTTTTGCCTATGCTCTTGGAGGGAGTACGTTTCAGTTTCTGATGTTTTTAGTTAGAAAAAACTAAGTGTTTCCTCATAGTAATGCAAAAGTAGGCAGGAGTGACAACTACTTAGGTGAAGAATTCATCCTTCTTTAAGTAAACGTACATTAGGAAAATAGGAGGGTTTTCCCTTTTTTTTCCTTTTTTTTTTTTTTAAGATGATACCACCCATATAAGACTCAATTTTAGAAGGTTCTTGGCATCATTCAAGCTCAAAGCAGAAAGGGAAGTGTCCTGTATTGTTGTCCACTCTCCCTCAAGGGTGGTGGAGACCACCAAAAAACTAAACCAACCATACATTGTTCTTGTTCTTTGAAAACATGTCTGAAATGGATTGGCTTTTAGACTTTTCTTCCTTTTTTTTCTTGTGATAAGAACTAAATTTATATACAGCAATGCTTGGTACTTTGCTCAATTAAGTTAGAGACTCTGCTTTATCTCCCCTCATTGTGAGTATCTCAGTCAAAAGTAATGGGTCATGGGGATTTTTTTTTTCACTTGAAATAGGAAAATTATTGTAGGCAAACCCTTCTTGAAAGAATTATGCATGCATCTGACACATCTTCATTTTTACAGGATGGTGCAGTCTGCTCAAAGCAGTCCTAGTTGCAGAGGTGGAAGTGTCAGTGTTATTTATGCATTAAGTTTTGAAGATAACAGAAGAACTTATGTTGACTTGACATTCAGTGAAAATGTAGTTCAGGAAACTGGTGTAGAATGGGGTGATCTAAAGCTGATAATTATGTTGTGTTCAAATTGATGATTTCTTAAATTCGTTGGTTTCCTTTCTAATTGGAGTGTATTGCAACGGGCAGGTTTGGCATCTGCACCACGATTAGTTCAGACTTGCTACTGCCTGTAGAAGGTGATCATGGTGAAGTAGATTTCCTGTCTTTTGAAGCAGGACTTCTTGTGGGCCTGAGATGTGGAATCCATCTGAATCTTCATAACTTATCAATTAGAAAGAAAGTACATAGCATGTACATGCTATGTTATGGTATTTGTTGATGTCTATAAAATCAAGGTGTAGAATCCATAATGAATTAGGTTGTATTTGTGTGTTACTGATAGCAATTATTAGCTCGAATTCTGACTATACTTTGATCTTCAAAACGTGTATGTATGCATTTAACCTAAGGAGATGGAATTGCTCAGATTACCTCAGTGGAATCACTTAAAATGAAGTTCTGCATGTGTAGCCTTCAGGTGGAAAGGAGGAGATACCATAAGGCTTTGATGTATTATTTCACCAGCCTCTTCTGTGTGTGTTTCTGTGTTGCAGACTTGTAGCAGCATGATTAAAAATATATCTATCCCTGTATCCAGTTAATAATTCCTGTGTAAAATGTTAAGTCTGATTTATGCAAGCTTTTTGATTACCATGTTCAGCAAGAGACAAAAGTTGAGGAAGACCATTAGCTGGCCATGGGACAGATCTGGAGACAGGATAGTAGCTGCCAAAAGCACTGCATGTGGTTTGCCAGTAGGCTGCCTGCTACTGAAGCACCTTACATGGTTTTGCCAGCCTTGGCTCTAAGTGGTAACTTGACAAATAAAGAAGAAGAGCAGAGGTGCTAGAAAAAATAGGCGTGTGTGGTTGTTATGCATATTAAAATATGCAGCAGTAAGAAAAGCTTTAAAGTAGTCTAGGAAGTAAAATATACTTCAGTGAAATAAAAGAGAAAAAATGAAATATAGCATCTGTAAAAGCACTACAAATATATAAAATGGCACTCATTTCACATAATTCCAATTTCACATTGATTTAAATGAACCTATGTCTTTTGCTAGGTTTTCTCCCAGCAAATCAATTCCTTTAGTTCCATGAAGAAACTTAGTTTCTATAAAAGTGTAGGCATTCATAGTTTTATATTTTAAGAAGCTAAATTATCTTACTGGGTGAGAATGTCTCATGATGACTTCAGTTTGTGTATGCAGTGTATGGAACAGAGCTGTGGGGCTGGCAAGGAAGGGGAGGTGCAAATTGCATCCCTTCCAGCTAGGGAGGGGAGAAGAGACCTCATGGAGTCAGCCTATGGGGCAACTCCAAAATTCCAGTCGTAGCTGAATCCAAATGTTAAAGAAATTGAAAAAAATGAGGCGAAAAAGAGGGGACTGGAGGGGGGAAGTACTAGCTGTAGAAAAGGAACCCATGATCAGAGTGAATGGAAAAGCTGACTTAATTTAGCTCTTCTGTCTGCAGTGAACATAGCTTTTGTGTGAAACTGAGAGAATATAGATTTGGGTGTGCTTGGCTTTTAAAATAGTAAAACTGGGAAAAAAGTCTGATTTTTTTCAGTCTTTTGCTGGTTTACCCTTTAGCATCTTTGAATGTATGATGATACTTACCATGTTAGGTTGAGTCACATTTCATCTAAACCATTCATTTGTTTGGGTAAGAGCTAGTAGGAAATTTTTAGGGAGCCTTGTGAGAAAATACAGTGCATTGAGAGAGAACTTTGTCTTCACCTTCTGTCTTAGCAGTTTTGGGAAGTGCTATTGTTATTAATGATACGGTAATAAATTCAGGTTCTTCATGGAAGGTCATTCACCATCTACAATAGACGTCAGATATTTTTGAAGTGTTTTACTTCATGATTGGATAGCTATACATACTTTCTTAACTAAACTTAGTATTTACTTGTTGAGCATTGTATGAAAACTGTCAAACAACACACTGCATAAATCACTTGTGAAATTGGGGAACAAATTCATTGTGTTCTTCAAAACAAGTGATGGACTAAATAATACAAGCTCTTCCTGCCATAGACATCATTAGGAGTGCAAAAATGAGTTAACTAACCTTTGAAGCTGTAAATTAAGCTGGAATTGCCATCTGAACTTGTTGCATCTCTCAAAAAATAATTAAGTAATGGTAAAGTTTGTTAATTTTAAATCTGGAAGACAGTTACTCTAGAGCTAACCTCGAGTTGTTTAGATAACAGTAGCAGGAATGTCTTTGGGCAAGTCTATTTTTGTGTATGTGGTTATTCAAGATATCCTCCTAGAAATCATTGTAATATTTAATTAAAATGTTAAAATATTTAATTACTGTAAACCACAGGGGATGCCAATGCTATAATTGCTTTTGAGGAAGAAAAGTAATTGTTTTTCAAGTCTTCATGATTTTACTAACAGTGGCATCAGCACTTTACCCTTTTTATTGTTTAAAAACTGATTAACTGTAGCATTCCTGTAAAATGGGAAAATATAAAAAGTTAATGTGCATTTTAATACATCACACTAACACTGTGACTGTTAAAAGAAATGCCTTTAAACACTTCTGTAAGTTTATTTGATACGTTTCTGCCTTGTTATTTGGAAGGGTATTTTTTTTCTTGTTCAGCATGGTTGGTTTTTTATTTGCTTTGAGTTTTTATGATGGGGAAAAAAATGTTTCTTCTGAATATATGCTTGGGAGAATGGCACAAGTGGGATAATATGAAATCTGGTATATGCTACAGTAAATTGGTGTAAGATATAAAGAGGACAAAATGCTTGAAATCATCTTTTATGGGAGTGCTACTAATAGGTTAAAGGGAAATTAATAATGAAAGGTGCATGACTGGAAATGTATTTGGAAGTGTCATAAATTGGATTCTGCTGTGGAATTTGCCTTAATGAGAAAACGGTAATTAAAAAGTGACTGGGGAAAAACTGCAGTGCTGTTTAAGCATTGTGTATTTCATGGCTCTTAATTTATATAAAAATGTTTGCTTTACTTGTCTTAATTAAAGTTTAAAAATGTGCCCTAAACCGATTCATAGCTGTATTACAATCTGTAACTTAGTAGGTCTGGGGACTAAGTTTGGTTTTAAATCCATGTAGTCTTACTTGCCTGGATCACTGCTCTCAGCTGGTGAAGGGCTCTGGTCCTAAGAGGTGAGGTACAGAGCAGAATGCATTCTGGTTCTTGGTTTGGTGTGTGTGAAAGAAGAGGAGGAGGTAGCTACCAGAGGTTGATCCAATAATGATTTTGGAGTGATAGTATTGGGAGACAAGGAGAAAGGGAGTTGGTGTAAGGGAAGGAGAGCATCTTCTGTTGCTTACATCCATGTTCACCATGGAGACAGGAAAGGCAGGCTGTTGATAATGGGGATGCACAAAAGTTTTGGGAGACTAATCTAGCTAAGCTTCCTCTGCTCCTTCCTAGGAGAGATCCTTTCCTAAAGGGTGATTCTTAATATGAACCTAATCCAGCTGCTTTAGAAAAGCTCCTCTCATTCTTTTGGTTATAGAGTAAGTCTAGGCATGTTGGCCTCTCGAGGTTGAATTTACTCTTTCTGAACATCAGTCTCAGGACTGAAGCAATTGCAGTGGAATGCAGCCTTCTGCTTGCTTATGGTAAGCAGAACTCGTCAGGAAAACCATGGCTGAATAGTTAAAGGTATTAGTACAAACCAAAATCAACAGATATTTCTGATTTTGGAAATACGCTGCTAAGCATGCACACGGCATTTCCAAATGGTTTGTCTGTAAGCAATTTTGACATTTGGAATTTGTAAAGAATTTTCATTTTCTATAAATGCAAGGGTTGGTGCTATTTAAAACAAACAAATGAAAGAACCCAAACCAAAAAAACCAAGCAACAGACAGACAAAAACAAAACAACCAGAAAAGCCCACAAAACCTTCACTTTATATCATATATCTCCTTTTTTTTCACTGTGATAAAGTCAGTTTGTAAATGAGTTCTGACTTTTTTGGTAGGTGCACAGTATGTTTCCACATAAGTCTTAGTTTAAGCAGAAGAGGAAATTTGAAGGGCAAAAGTTCATATTCACATCCCAGAGGAATCCACAAAACTGCTGGTGTTGCCAGTGAAGTTTTATGTAAATGCTCATTTCAAGCTCACATAATGTAAGACTTTCATGTAAGACTTCCTTCAGTTATTTGGTACTTATTCCTTCAGTTATTTGGTACTTAGTGATGGGGGTTTTGCTGCTACAGTGAATTTACCTAAAGAAATTTTTTTCTTCCCTAACCTAGAAAGAACTCTGCAATATGATACTTGACTGCTGTGCTCAGCAAAGAACATATGAGAAATTCTTTGGGTTGCTGGCTGGGGTGAGTTCTGTTTCCAGATTTTACACTTCATAATAGAAAATTTCATTGGTTTACTTTACTTTTTGGGTATCAAACTGAAGTTTTAATGGATAAATAAAATGAAAAAATCTTTTTATCATTCTGAAAACGCTGATCTTAGTTGATTGTATTAGTGTATTGAATTAACATTTTGATTTTAATAAGCATAGTGAATGTAGAATGAGAGAACTCATTTTCCCTTTATAATGTTGCTTATTTTGCATACCTCTTTTTCCCATAATGGTGGGACAATAAATCAGTGGCAAAGGATTGGTACTAAAAAGACAAAAGTATTATGAGTTACCAGAAAATAGCTTTTTTACAGTGCTGAATACTAATTTTGTAGACTTGTGCCATTTACCAACTTTTTTCAAAGCTGCTTAGTAGGTTTTATTCAGGATTGAATGCTTACTGTCCTGGAGTTTTGAGTGGTTTGGTTCTTGCTTTTCAATAAAAAGGTAACTCTCTGTTTTTGTGTAACTAATTGCTAATTTAGTTGCAGTTATTTCTTACTTAAGTTTTCCTTATTGATAATATTGACAGATCTGAAGAGTTAAGATGAAATACTTGTGTTCTCAAGGGAGCAAGTTATGCTGAAAAGAGAGTGTTTTTTCTTATTTGTATTTGCCATCCAGTACTTCTGCTGACAGTCAGTTACAAAGCATTAACTGTATGAATCTGAATGTTCAGATGAATATAAATGTTGATTTCCATATTCTTAGGGAAGTTTATATCTAAACTAAAGTTTATATCTCTCTGGTTCCTGGTGCATCTCTAAATTGTAATAGTCGTTCAATGATGTCATGAAAAAAATGGAGTTGTATCAGGTGAAAATACTGGATGTATACACATAAAACAAATTGCTGGATAATTTGCTGTAGTTCAAAATTGGTAATTACTACTTTGCAATGCAGAGGAGTTGTTCTGACAAGTGCTCAAACCAAAAGAATACATCCATTTGAATGTGTTTTCTTCTTCCTCCAAGGGTTATTTAAAAAGGCGATCTTGCAGTAAATATTTGCACCATTAGGTCACTTACATGTAGGTTATTTGCATATTTAGTATTTTGTTTAATCTGGTTGTTTAAATTGTACAATTTTGTCTCAGCGTTTCTGCATGTTGAAAAAAGAATATATGGAATCCTTTGAAGCTATTTTCAAAGAACAGTATGATACCATTCATCGTTTGGAAACAAACAAACTGAGAAATGTTGCCAAGATGTTTGCTCATCTACTATACACTGATTCAATTCCCTGGAGTGTAAGTTAAAAAAAGTTATTGTCTTGGATTTCTTTTCAATAGTTAATCTCCAGTACTCCTCAGACATATGCAATGTATTAGTTCTAGTATTTGTTCTACAATTTGGAACTACTTGTACATGTAGCAAACTGGACTATGTTAAGCATGTTCTCAGACAGTGTTGAACAATTTTGGTTGGCTCCATCTTGTCTTTTTGCTTCTTGTACATCATCATTCTCCCTCCCCATTTTTCACTAGTTGACTTAAGCTGTAATTTTATGGAGCTCAGCTGGAATTGGTTGATTAAAATGTACATATTTTAGAAAAGAATTTTCAACTTCTAATCTTTTTATATATTAAATTAAAAGTTGTACAGAACACATTTAAAATACTACCATTTTTTAAATTTAAATATCAAATAAAAGTAATCTTGTATTCTGATATATAACACTATAACATTAAAAATTAAGAAAGAAATATCAAGGTAACTTCTCTTTCAAATTGTTTTATTCTCATTTCATAACCTAATCTAATTGTGATTCTTCAGGCATAAGACACCTAAGTCAGTCCAAATATTTTACCTCTTTAGTACTAAAGTCCCAAATGTCGAACTTCCTGGAAGTTCACGCACATGATTTTATCTTATGGAGCTTTCCTAGATAAAATAAATCCTTAAAGAATTACTAGAATAAATTCTCTAACAGCTAGTCAAGACTGTCTTCCTCAAAAATTCTTTTCTACAGCTGGGAGCAGCTTCTGATCATATTCATGTTCTTTCAGAAATAAAATTTTAAAAGTCAGTCTTTATTAGTTACTTCAGGACAAAAGTTTTTAAGATAAATAAAAGAATGTATGTTTAAAATTATGGGTTTGTATTTTTCTGAATGTTTTCAGGTCCTCGAATGTATAATACTGAGTGAAGAAACTACCACATCCTCTAGTAGAATTTTTGTCAAAATATTCTTTCAGGAACTCAGTGAATATATGGGACTTCCTAATTTAAATGCAAGATTAAAAGATGAGTAAGTTGAAATTTTATTTTCAAAACTGTAAATTTAATTACCTTCTTTATCTGAAAAAGTACGGATGAGCATTCTGTGTTCAAGTTCAACTAAGTTCTGTAGCTGCAGTACTTGAATAAAAAATTAATGTATGGATTTAGTCATTGCAGAGAGTCACATTAAGCTGAGTGCATTACCATCGTTGTGGGTGCAAGTATGTGCATGACAATTTGAAAGATATGTCTTCCCCATCTCCCCCCCCACTGATGATACTCAGCTTTGTGTAAGAATTTTCCAAGTGTGAGTCTATTTTTATATATTGTCAGCTATATAGCGACATAGTAAATGTTACTATGGTTTCTTTTTCTGACAAAAATTACAAAAAAACCACACAATTATTAGTAACAGTTTTTCTAGGATTAGTTGCTTATCCTTCAGTATAATTAACACATTCTTTTAAATCTCTATGGGATTTAATACGTTGCATTCTAACAACATTACTTTCAGTTGCTTGAGCCATTTCCTCTAAGGTGGCATTTCTTTTATGTATGATGAAGAATTTGGTAAATGCTTTAGCTCATGTAAACTTAAATTTGAAATCCTACTGAAGGCCCTGTATGATGGCTGTTGTGGTTTTAAGTAACCAGAGTTTTTTATTAGCTGGGGGGGCTAGGAGAGAGGCTTCTTTAAGAAGCTGCTAGAGTTTTTCTCTGCTCTAAGCCAGCCAAGGTCAGGCAACAACGCCTCTGTGATAACATATTTAAGAAGGAGTAGAGAAAGAAAGTCTGGGCAGAACATCATGGCTGCTTAAGAGACAGGAGGGTGCGGAGCTTGATTAGCACCAAGGTCAGAGAGAGGAGAAAGAGAAGATGCCTTAAACACTGGAATAGGGCCCCAGCAATCTGTGAGGAACCATAGGGGCGAAGATTCTTCAGCCTGTGAACCCGTGGAAAGACTGGGAGATTTTTTCCACGCTGGAACAGAGACATGCCGGAAAAGAGAGGCTGTGATCCTGTGTTTGGAGCAGAGGGGCCTGGTGGAACCCCGTGGGCCGTGAGAAGAAGAGATGCTGGAGCAGCAGAGCAGCATTTCTTGGGACAATTGGTGGCCCGTGAGAAGCACTGAAGCACTGAGGGCAGCTGAGCAGCTGGCACCTGAAATGATTGCACCTATGGTAAAGTGATTTACGTGACGACAGTACCAGGAAAACTGTTGTTAGTAACGAATCCACTAAGAAGCAGTTTGCAACAGACTGTTTCCGTGGAGAAGACCCCACGAGGAAAGCTGGGGTGGGACTCTCTCACTCTTCTGAACAGCAGCAAAGAAAATCTCTGATTGTAACCCCCCCCACACACACACCTGCCTTCCCGAGCTGTTGGGGGAAGGTGAAGGATCTTAAAAGGGAGGGGTGGGGGGGGGAGAAAGGTGTCTGTAACAACTATCAAACTGCTCACCCTTAAACTCTTAAGCTCTGATTTTAGTTGTAGTTGTAGTAGTAAACTCTTAACATTCTAAGTTAGAGCCTGTTTTGCTTGTGTGAAGTAGTTAATAAACAGTTGCTTGTAATCCTTATCACAAAAGTCGGAGGTTTTTTTTTTTTCCCTTCTCTGAGAATTTTAGATCTATGTGTGGGCTCTCGGCTTTTAGCCAGAGTCAAACCATGACAATGGCCTAGCTATTTGAACTTCTTGGTCAACACGTATTATCCTTTCCTATCACAGGCTACTGTGTTTTCAGAAGTCCCTTCAGGGCTTCACATGATCTGTCAGTATGAATGCAATTCCTTCTGCATATGAAAAGGTTTGTTTTCATAAAAGAGCAAGTTTTTAAATACCATTTGATCAGATGCATCACAGATATAAACATTGAAAGTAATAAAAAATACACGCAGGAAAACTTTTGCTCTCCTGGGGAGATCAATACAGTTTCTTTCTTCAATTTCTTAATGTCAATGGGAGTGCTAAGATAGCATGGAGTTTAATTTAGATGTTTGTTTCCATCAGGACACTGCAGCCTTTCTTTGAGGGATTATTGCCTCGAGATAACCCAAGGAACACTCGCTTTGCCATCAATTTCTTCACTTCTATTGGCCTTGGAGGACTGACGTGAGGAACACTTTTCTGTTTTGATATATACTTCCTTCATCTTCCCTCCCACCTGCAAAAAAATATAAAACTGAAAAACAATTTTTTTTTTTTTTTTGCTAATTAGGGATGAATTACGAGAGCATCTTAAAAATGCACCAAAGTTGATTATGACACAGAAGCAAAATGTTGAGTCATCAGAT
The DNA here is from genome assembly GCA_013390005.1 of Calyptomena viridis. Taxonomy (NCBI): domain Eukaryota; kingdom Metazoa; phylum Chordata; class Aves; order Passeriformes; family Eurylaimidae; genus Calyptomena; species Calyptomena viridis. The sequence goes on from WEIV01002632.1 coordinate 170,137, forward strand.
TCCTCTTCATCTTCAGAGACAGACTCTTCCTCAGACTCTGATTCTGACAGCAGCAGTAGTAGCTCAGAGTCATCCAGCAGCAGTGATTCCTCATCTAGCAGTGACAGCAGCAGTGACTCAGGTACTTAAACCTTGGCTGTATGACTATTTACTTCTATACATCTGTTTATTTCTGTTCCTATGTATACCTGTTTTGAGGAAAATCTGACTAATACACAGTGATAATTCCTCTGCTTTAAAAACTAATTGATTCTTTTTTAACTTAGTTTTAAAATACTAACTATTGCTTGCAGATATTTAATTTTGAATTTAGAAAAAATTAGTTCCATTTTTAGGGACTTAAATGTCTGAGACACATTGTTTTGTAGATTACTTTTTTTTACACAGTTGATACCTATTACACATTACTATGACCTCAGCGTATTGGAGGATGGAGGGATTAGAATCATTCCCTATTAATATCTTTGTGGGATGTTTACTAGTAAACTGTGGAGACTAATGTCCACATCTGTTTTGCTTGGCTTGATTGGGTGAACTTGATATTACTGGCGTCCTTCCCTGTAAATATGTGCTATTCCATGAGTCAGAAATTATTTTCTTCAGTTCTAGCAATGTGTTTAAATGTTTTTCTCTATCCATTTCTAATTCCTCTTCTTCAGGAAGAGTTTGTGGTGATACAGTGAAGGCTCTTGTCTGCAGAGAAATCTCCAAGGAAGAATTAGGTCTTGCGGACAACTTAGTGTTTTTATGCATTAGAATCAGTGTGTAGCATCTTATACCATCTCGCTGACGTAGGACCTTCTATTTGACATGAGTTGTCATAAACATTGCCTAGTGTTTAAGTACATATTAGTATGGGTTAGTGCAGTCTCCCTCGCTATGTGTAGCATGAGCAGATGTTAACACAGCATGACTTCCTGTAGTACAGAAGTTTGCTGATTCAAAGTTAATTTGATTTATTGCTTGCCTTTGAAATAAAAATGTTGATTAATAAAATAAAAGCAGTGTGAACTGCTTATGCTTTGGAAATGTTCTCCATCCCGTATAGGATCTCCTACTATATAGGAGTCTGAGTTGTGTGTCATCACACTAATCACATTAATGACGACAGCACTAGAGGAGGGCACAGTCAAACAGGGTCAGAGAAGGCACTGGTTCAGCACAGAGCCAGATGGCTCCTGCATGGACAGCTGCAGCTCTGCTGAGCTGCTTGATAGGAACCAGAGGGGTAAGTCCTTAGTGACAAATGAACTGAGTCTGCAAGTATGAACACTTGATTTTTTGAAGTTTAGGACATTCCCCTTTACTACTTGCTTTTTCTCCACTCAGCCACACATTCATTAAAATTCGCATTTTGATACCTTTGCAGCCTGGTTTCACTTTCCTTTTCCAGGTTCTTGTGTACTTTAATACAGTGATCAAAACATTAATTGGAGATAACTGTAGTCTTTAATGGTAAACATAGTTGAGGTCCATTATTGGTTGTAACTCCAAGTCTTCCTGTGTTTGCAGCTTTTTCAATCTATAAAATAACATGAGTTAAGAGGCATTTTTCAGATGAGTGTGCCACAGTATTTCAGTGTTTTAACAGTGCAGTGTAAAAGAGAAAAATAGAAAACTTGCTGATTAGAAATTGAGCATACAGCTAAATGAGAGATTACTGTCTCACTGCCAGTTAATGTTTGGGACTTCAGCTGTCTCAGCACTGCTCTGGGGAGGTTGTTCTAAACAAAACAGGGTGAGCAGAGGACGAAATTTATCTGTTATTAAAGCAGCTGGTTCTTTTCTATTTGCTTTCTTAGATCTTTTTCTGCATTCTGGTGAATGTAAAATAGTATGGAAAAGACTTATTTAAAACTTAATGGATTGAAATGTATCTGAATTGGTCCATCACTGCAGTTTATCAGAATGTCAGGAAGCCTTAGTTCAGACATGAGACTAGATAAGTGCTGTAGAATTCAGATGTTAAATGATGTACTAATAAGTCAGTTTATTTTGAAAAGGTGATGAGAAACAGCTGATGTGGTGCTATAGCTCATACAATAAGGTAGATTAGTGGTTATTCTAAATGGCTGCTAGTGATAAATACTGTTGAGTGGAATCTGGAGGTCCCTTATAAAGAGCAAACAGAAAGGGTAAGGCCTCTTTGACTGAGACGAACAAGACTCTGTATTTAGAAACACAGAACTTAGTTTTAATCTTACTGACAAAGATGTCAGTATTCCTCCTGAAAAAATGAGTTTGAGGACCATTGTTATATTGCTGCAGTACCATTATCTCTATTTCCTCATAGGATAGTGTTGGAGATTTTTCTCCATCTGCTGTTTTTAATCTCCATTGACTGATAAGCTTTTCCAGGAAAAGTAAATGATTTTGAGACTGGGTAGTCTGGGAAAGGTCATCTTCCTGAAAAAAAGATTATTCGTGAGAGTGCTTTGATATATGATTTTACAGCCTGTGGCTGATCCTTTTGTATCAAGTCAGGAAGAGGATGATGACAGGTAGAGGTTTTCAGGCATCACTTGCAGATACCTAAGGGATAAAAATCAGAGTTGGTTATTTTGTAACTTTCGTGCTGATACCTGTGCACAAAAGTTTTATGACAAAAAAAGAGCGCTCTGCAATTTTTTTCTGTAGTTAAATAAGTTAAACATATTAAATTAACATACAACCTTAGTCCCATAATTTGTTATAATTTCAGATGTTTCTAAAGCCAGAAGAAGAAGAATGCAGAAGAAAAATAGAGAATCCGATAAAGTTTCCAGGAAAAAACAAGAAAGAAAAAGGAAATCAGTTGAAAAGAAAATGAGAAGAAGGCAGGAAGAAGAAAGAAGTGACACTGAGAGCAAATCAGAAAGAAATCACCGACATTTAAGAGAATCACACAGGAGAGATGATGTATCAAAATATCATCACAGAGATGAGTCCAATGGCAGAGACAGTTACCATAGTGAGAAGGATAGGAACCATGTCAGAAGTAAGGATCTAGAAAATAAACACAGTAATTCAAAAGTGAAGAAAGCAGAAAGAAGAGCTTCTTTGTCTGATGATGAAAATTACAGACTTTGGAGCAAAGATAATGGACATCGCAGTAGAAAAAGAGAGAGATCAAAATCCAGAGAGAGAGACCACGACCATTCTAGTCCAAGAGAGGAGGAACGAGAAGACCGGTACAGAAATGGTTCGGAGAAACACCACGAGAAGTACAGCCGATACTCTGACCAGTACAGGGAGTCCAGGAGGAACGAGGACAGGGAGTCCAGGAGGAACGAGGACGGGGAGTCCAGGAGGAACGAGGACGGGGAGTCCAGGAGGAACGAGGACAGGGAGTCCAGGAGGAACGAGGACAGGGAGTCCAGGAGGAACGAGGACAGGGAGTCCAGGAGGAACGAGGACAGGGAGTCCAGGAGGAACGAGGACAGGGAGTCCAGGAGGAATGAGGACGGGGAGTCCAGAAGGAATGAGGACAGGGAGTCCAGAAGGAATGAGGACAGGGAGTCCAGGAGGAATGAGGACAGGGAGTCCAGGAGGAACGAGGACAAGGAGTCCAAGAGGAACGAGGACAGGGAGTCCAGAAGGAACGAGGACAGACGAAGGGAGAATTCCCCACACAGGCGAAAATAAAGGCCAACCACAGTTCGAAATATATGTGCATTTCTGAGCTGTTAAAGCTGTATTTTAAAATCTATTACTGAACTTCTTTTAAAAAAAGATTTTGTACAAAGTGATAGTTTGCATTTGTAAATTTTACCAGACTTTTTCAAATTTTCTGTACCACTTTTTTATAACTTTATCATTGAGTCTTTCTGTTAAGTTTTTCCTTTGGAAAGACAAAGCTCCTTATTTTGTGAATAAAACCATTAAGAGATCAGCAAAATGGTTGTTTTGTCACTTAGTTTCAAGTATTTGTAATTGTAACTTACAGTCTAAAAAATCCTTGATTTTTAACTTTGCTTGTTAATTCGAAGCCAAATGCTGAGGCTGGGGTGATAAACGTACAAATTTCAGATTAAAGAGTGAATGTTACATGAGAACTTGGTTAAATATTTCAAACAGTTGTTCTATATATGTATATTCTTTCAACTATGCAAACATGAAAGCAGGTTGACCAAAATATTCAGGAAATGCTTCAGATGATTTTTTTAATTCAAGAGTTAAAAATTGAAACCCCGATGTTGCTGTTTTAAATGTCACAAGTGAAAATGTGTCAACTTGTTCTGTTACTTTTCACAATGTTTTTTAATATTGTGACATCCTGAGGTAGTTGCAGTTGGGATCTTAGAGGGGGGAAATTGTTGATTTCGTTTTTATTTCTTCAACTATGGATTTGATTTTAAAGTCATAGACTTCAACTCTAGTCCTACAAAAGAAGTATTTAAGGAACTTCTTTCCCAGTATATAAAAAAATAAGCAAAATAAGAGATATTTCAAATCTTTTTAGATGTTTTGAATTACAGGACTTGAAGTGCTCAAGCATATTGGAAGCAAAGTTTAAAAATGAAACAACCCTCCATTGCTGCAGCAGTTTATATTACAAAATTGTTCTATCTGGAGTCGTGTGGACCAACTACCTCTATCTTGATTGCATGAGAAATTAATCAAAATCATCTGGTTAAGATTCTAATTCTCAATAGCAAATAAGGAAAATATGGAAAGTCTTCTGGGATGAAATAGGAAATAGTGTGGGCATGGTCAATAGGAAAGAGGTGATAGTTGTAGATTATGCAGTTGTTGATGCCATATGGCTACATATTTCGTTTTTAATTTGTGAAATGAACACAATTGCTGGACATATGAGAACTTGCACGTTTCATGTGTAAATCTTGTTTCATCTTGTATAAAGCATAAGAAATATATTTGAGCTGTTTTATACAGCTGTTTTTTACAGAAAATAGGACCATTCCTAAGGAAGTAGACCAATTTTGCCTAAATCTTGTCACAACATTTTTCTAAGAAAAATGTCTCATTTTATATTTTTTTTTCTGTATTTAACAGAATTTATTTATGCCAACCTTTCACATGATAAAAAACATTTTCAGTCAGACATTTGTATGGAAAATAAATTCATGTTGCAGGAAAAAAATAAGGTTTCTATCTTGTTATGCCACACAGCTAAAATTACTTTAGTGGCATCATGGGGTATGTGTTTTAACAGTTGAGGTTTTGCCCAACACTCATCTCATTTTCAAAATGATGTGTGCATTTTGGCAGTGTGTGTTAAATCCACAAAAACTTAATTTGAAAGAATGTTTTCTAAAAAGAATTGAAAATTGTTATGCTGCTTTGATGGCTGTCTATGCACAGTATTGGAAATAAGCAGTACTTCATAATGGTTTAATTGTACAAGGTTATTTAATTTACCTGAAGTAATATTTATTATACTTGCTATGATTTTATTAACTCATAACTTTTGAGATATGCTGGTCAAACTAAAATGTTTGTTAATAACACCTTGAATAAATGGAAATACATTAAAACAGTATATATGAAAACATAAAACATGTATTAAAAAATAAAGCATATCATCTTGGACATTCTGCTTAGGAAGTGCCAGCTTAAACATCTGCAGTTCTGTGTGCTAAAAATACTGTTCTCTTTGGGAAAAAAAGGGAGAGTGAGATTAGGATTTGGTCTTTGCTGCGTTCACAGTTTGGTTGGTTGTTTTTTTCATTTTCAGCAATATTAATAGATATTTGATGGATCAAGCTATTTAAAGTAGCTGTTACTTTTACTGTTTATGGTCTGAGCAGGTCAGTGTTGGCTGCCATGAACAGCAGTGGTGTGTGCGAGCCAACAGCAGCGTGCTCAGAAGGATGGCTGTGCTGTGGCCAAACAAGTCTCCAGCCCAGAGACACAGCGGTCAGTAGTGCTGAGCACATTCCCAGTGGTCAGAAGACAGTCACTTAAGGACTTCCTGAGCCAAAAGCTCTAATTCAACTCTGTTATGGGGGATTCTGCAGCATCCTTTGCCGACAGTTCCATTGTTTTTCTGTGCAGTATGTGTATAAATATGTTTCTTTTACAGCTTCTGCCTGATCACTTTCATTTGCTACTTTATGATGTGTTTTCTAAATAATGGTCTGTAGTTGGTTGCCTGCTTGCAATTTTATGTGTGATTTTGTAGACCTAAGCCTGTATATTTGCCATTTCTATTCTAGAAGTTAAAATTCACCTGCAATTTCTCTATAGTCTGCTCTATAGCCTTGGTCTGTCCTCCTGCCCTTTATTTATTTCACTGTACTTTTTTGTGAGAGAAAGAAGTCAGAATGCAGTATTCAAAATGAGGTATTCCCAGAGTTGCACAGTGCCATAAGAGTTATGGGGGGTGGTTAGCTCTCGGTTGATGTAGAGCTGAGTGACACACAGTGATCCTGGGCTGGCTCTCCACAGCCGTAACAGCTACTGTTGGACCATACACAGTAAAGGAGTAACTCATGCATGTAGTCTATAATTAATATTAGAGCTCCAGGCTGTGATTTAAATAGCAGTTTTGTCTGAAAGACTTCAAAAAGTGGAGGTCCTGTGATACTCTTCTGTGGGAACAAGTTAACTTGGCTGCACCAGCTGTCTGGCTGATTAGGACTAAAACATCAAAAGTTGTGAGAATACTAATCAGCTGAATGGCAACAGCAGGTGCTGTTTTACAAAGCATAATAAAAGGGGACACACAACAGGGGTGCAGGAGGTAATCCCCAAATCAACTGTGTGTGTGCAGTCTCAGTCATTGCTGATAGACAATTTTGCCAATAATTAATTACCTGATAATTGATAATTAGTGACCCCGATATTCTTCGCTGTTTCGTTCCGTTTGTTAATCCTTGATACTTGAAAGCATGATTGAAACAGCCTGGCCTTGGCTTGCTGCAGGATGGGTCTGAGCTGCTGTGAACCAAAGAGATGTTTGGGAAGGAACTTGTGATGACCTGTTCAGATATTGCATGCTTAAAATTTACCTTTGGAAAGTGATTGCAATATCCAGGTCCACAAATTCAGCAAGAGGCTTCATCCGTTTTTACCAGGGCTCTCTTGCCAAGTTCCTGAGTTTCCTCACGGTGATGGTGTTAGAGAGATGAGCTGCTGACGCATCCAGCAAATTTGCCATTCACGTAGGAATGAATCTTAACTGAAGTGTTTGTGGTATTTGTAAGAACTGTAATTCTGTTCTGTAACTATATTTTATTTAGAGCAAGGTCTGAGAATCTTAGTTATTCATATACTCAAGTTTAAAGCATGGTTTTTTTGAGAGAAAAAAAGGACTACCATGCTTTAGGCCACTTTGTTCCATAAATGATCAAAATACAACCTCATAGTATGAAAGAAAGCATTTAGATAATTTTGGGGACAAAATTATCTACTCTGTTTCAAATGCTTTAAAATTGCCATTAACAGATCATGCTTTCTAAACAGTCAATCAAACTGACTGTTTAAGCAATATTGTAGTCTTTAAATTGTAGATAGTTCATCTCCTCAGTTCTACATGCCAATAAGAACCTGACTACAAAAATGTTCTGTTTGTGTTACATTAAATGGATTTTACAATCAGATCATGTACATATTGAAAATCAAATTTAGTTTTGAATATTATTAGTAGTACTAACTAAATGGTATATTATTTTAACCTAGAAAGCATGGTGTTCTCTAATTTACTTAAGGCTTCAGTAACATAATTCTTAACTTTTGAATGCAGGGTGTACTCTAAAATAGCTTTGTACATGTCAGCCCTCAAAAAATACATGAGTTACAGTGGCACTTCAAGTTCCAACAGCAATTTAAGTGCCTCCCTGTCATTAAATTGGTACAGTTTTATGAATATAAAAGAAGAAAATAGCTTATCTTTGTTCACCATTCTTAAACTACTTTGAATTACCTTTCATTGCTGAGGAAAGCATAAGGCTAATTTTCTCGGACAATTAAAAAAGTAGGAGTCTGTTATTATGTGAGCAGAGAATTTATTCCAGTTATTCTAATAACATACAGAGAGCAGGAAGGCTTGTGCTTCAATTTATATTCAGTTAGCGTAATTTTTAGAGCTGTTTTGAATTTGTCAAAATAATTTTTTAAGAAATGGTGAAGTCAAAATGCAGAATAAGGAGGTATTTTAATTAAAATTACATAAAACATGAATTGGTAGGTAAAAGTAGGATGAGCAAAGTACTACTTTATATACTGGAAAAAAAAGGTCAGTTCAGAGATGTTCTTTTTTTAATGTTTTCCTGAAGTCTCTAATTTGGCTGAGACTAGTTAGGGATTTTCTTTTCTTGTCTACTCTTGAATATCAGCAAACATTTTCTTATAACTTAAAAGGAGGTGATGCAATTTAAAACCTTAGTGTTGTTGGGGAAGATGGTTTGTTAGTGATAAAACAAGTCCATTAAGAAAATTAACTGTCACATTTTGATTGTTAAAGCTATGTCCATTCTGAGTTATCTTTTTTGCATTATTTTGTGAAATAAAGTGGGCACCAAAGTCTTTCTTCTGGGAGAAAATAAGGTGCAACATTTCTAAAAAGAAGATGAGGAGGAAAGAGCAAGGGCATGGAAGAATATGCCACGCTCCAAGAAATAAGAGTATGTGTTCAGTGTTGGGGTGCCCATGACAGGTAAGGAGGTGAAGTTAAAACTGTTCTCACAGGGGGCTGCTGGTACAGGAGTGTGGGTGCAGTGCTCCTTGGATTTAGCTTGGTGACTGGTATTGCTCAATTACTTAACCAAAATGTGCATTCTCCTTTTAAAATTGGGGTTCCCTCAGCTTTTTTTCAGTTTCTTACTGCTTTTGGAGGTATATTATGCCTCAGTCACAGTGAGGCACTGTGAAATCTATTCTGAAATTTCGGGTTCTGGGCTTTTTGTATAATAAAAAGCTGTGTAAAAATTTCTTTTTTACTAGCTTACCTAAAATTTAGTATAATTTGAAGAAGATTCCTTATGTTTTTCGAGTCCCCATGGATAAGCTCATCCCATCCCATAATGACTGGAAATTTTCAGCATCCTTTTTTTTTGCCCTGTAGTAATACTTTAGATAATTGGAGAGATGCTCATTGATTTAGAAAAAGGAGTTAGATGTTTCATGTAATCACTTAGGCTGTTCCTGTATTACTTGTATTTATTTTGCTCTGTACTCTTAGTCTCATTAGGTTTTTCTTCATTTTCTCCTGCTCTAGTTACAGGTTTTTTAATTTTTTCTTGGCCCTTCTGAACTTCATTCTTTATCACATGCAGTGTTAGCCACTTAAAAACGTATAATGCCAGAAATACATCAAAAATTTACTATATCTCGCCTGCATAATGCATCAAAAAATAATCTTGAAAGGATAACTTGGCTGAAGGAACAGTGTGTGTGCACACCTACAATAAAGAACAAGCATGCTGCTTGCCTTCTTACCTGGGAATAATGAGTTACAGGACAATTGCAAATTTAATGAGGTTAATCATTCTTACATTTGTTAACATTTCTTTCTGATTGCCTTTATTTTGTACTGCCTTTGCTAGGAAGAAGCATCAGTGGAGTTAATTTAGATAAGATCTCCTATATGCCAGTGTGCCCTCAGAGGAGCCACGGTGGTACTAGTAACAGCAGGAAAGGTAAAGAGGGGTCAACATACAGAACAGATTTGGATCCTGTAGGCCTCTGTGTGTCTGGAGGGAATACTAAAAGTTGGTATCTTCTTCCTGTGTAATCAGCCTGAGTCTTTTAACCTTAAAGGCTCATGGAGATGCTCATGGAGAGAGGTGTGCAGTGCTCAGTCAGTTCTGTTTCAGTCTATACCTGGGCAAGGCTGTTAGGAGAGAGACATATATTACTGTCCCCTCCCTTTCACCCATCATCACAAAAGTTCAGGGCTGGGTGTGTTATATCCATTTTGGTGGTCATTGCTCTATAATGTTTCAAGCAAGGTAAACAGTAGGTCTGGTCAGCTGTTGTTGCACACCGAAGGTTCACAATGGCTGGCTTGAACCCTGTGTGTCTAACCTGCCACGGCTGCTTTATGGGTCGTAAGCAAAGAAAACCTCTGCAGCATACAATGAACTGAAAGAACCTCTCTTGGCTGTAAAGAGATCCCAGAGGGAATAGCTTCATTACGCCCAGGTTAGCTTTTGCAAGTACTTTCTTCCTCTCCTCCATCTTCTTCCTGGTTTTCAGTTACACGTGAATGTCTTTATGTGAAACGAAGTGCCCCACTTTTTCATTTGCTAAACTAGAGACACAGTAAGAAGCACCAAAATAGTCAACTTGGAAGTCCCCTGGAAAAATAGTATAGGTCACTGGTGTTGAAGGAAGAAAGATTTCACTGGCAGCTAGGTGGCTGACAGCAACCTATTTTTTTCTGTTTCAGTCTTAGTGAGAATGCCCTCCTCCCTCTCTTACCGCGACCCCTTACTGCTGGGAGTGTTAAACACACTTCTTCAAGGGAATGCACACCTACAGAACTCTCTCAAACTGTCCTCTCTGTCTCCCATGTGTCCCTCCTAAAGGAAAAGATGGTCACCTTTCTGTTCTCTTTTAAAAATGGCATCTCATGCCTCAATTCTGATGTGTATATATATATATATATATATCTTGAAAAGCAGGCTTAAGTAACTGATAGGTTTCGTGTGGCCTTTTCTGAGTGTCCTCTGTTAACATGTATTTACAGACCAGCGTCAGGGGACATCTATGGCAGACAGAACACTGTGTTAATTTGGTGGTTGAAACAGCTAATTGAAAAGTTAATATATTAGATCATATTATGCTGGGGGTGCAGACAGTCTTTGTGGCCTCCCATGAGGAAGGAATACTTAAGTGTAATACTTACCTGGAATGGAATGCACACTTATAATGAATATGCTTCCTTTTTCAGGCCTTGAGATTGGATGTCAGTTCCATAGGCTCTGGTTCTTTGATTAGATTCACAAGGTTCCTTTCTTCTGCTGTACACTTCGTTATGACTCACCAGAGATGGGACACAAAAGTGCTGAAGAAAAAATTGAAGCCAAGTGACTTACTTGTGCAGGGATTGAAATGAGAAACAAAATACACATGTGGGGAAAAAAAGAAAGGTCTCTTTGCAGCTCTGTTCCTTCCTGTCCTTTCTTCTCTGCACAGAATAAACCTTGTTATACCTCTTTGTAGAAGAGAGACTGTGCATCAGGCTGTTTTGATCACTGTACCTGTTTGAACTGGGAAATCTTTGAGATGTCATCCACAAGTGCTTTGCAGCCCACCATTTTGTGCAGATTATGTGCGTTTTGTGATTATGGCTGTGAGGAGAAACTGTTAGAATGGGCTCCTTGCTACGCCAATGGCAGGGAAGGACGTGCTCTTTCCATGAGGAAGGAGCCTTAGACTGAGTTCATCCCCATGTAGGCAAAGTCGGTTTGTTTGTTTCATTTTGCAGAGTAAATCTTTCCTCCCGTTTCATTTTTAGCTCTCTACAGAGGTGCAGACATGCTGGAAAAGTGTATTTCAGTTTTCCACATAGATATAAACACACACACTTGCATTCAGTCTTCTATTTGCATTCTCTTATTACACAAAAGTTTAAGATTAGTTGCGCGTGTGAATTAATATAGTTCATTGGAATAAATCTCAGCTATTTATACTCTGTAACAAGCTCTATCAACATGCTATCTGAATAGCTCCAAAACATTATTTTTCCTCTATACACTGTTAGCAGTACAAAATATTCATAATCCTGATGGTGTGAAATCTGGCTGGGAGAAAATTGTGTGGTAAAATAACCGAGGTTCTGTACTAATATATGGTGTAATATAATGCCATCAAAGTAGAAAAATGCATGTTTACTGATAGTACCGCATGACAGGCACTTCAAAAGGTGAGATTACAAATACCAGCATTGCTAGTGTATATTTTGGTGCCACATTCTGTGGTTTTACACACAATTCTTTTATATGCAATTCTTTATTTCAAAGAAAGCTTTCCTTTCCAGAAATAATTGAAGCTGAAGCCTCACTAGAAAAGTATAGTTGTTGAGATTAGGCTCTGCCTTGGGATGCCAGGAAGATGGGTGGAGCATCCTGTGGTCGGTGTGCCTGTGATTACCAGTATGGTAAAAAGCAATGACTGGATTTAGTGCACAGGATTTCTACCCAAGACTTGAGGTCTACCTTCTTTTAGTTGCATATATATAATCAAAAACTTTGTTTCACAGTATTTATAGAAGGCTGTATTTTCTTAATTGCAGTTTCACTGTAGTTTATAAAGAAAATATAACATGAAGACCCATTGTTTTCACAATCTGTATATTGTGCATTAGTTGAGAGAGAGTAAGTTTCAAGGTTAGTTGCACAGCAGTTGTCACCAGTCTGTGACATTCTCATTTGGAATAACGGCTTTAATTTGCACTTTAACCCTAGTGTTGGCTTTAACTTATTCCTTGTTCCTAATAAGTCCAGTCTCTTCTTTTTCTGCGAAGAAAATTGTCCTGGGTTACACAAAAATTCTGGTATCCACCTTTTCTCTTTTCTCCAAATATGCCTTTTTTGGCTTTTTGGTATTTTGCCTTCTTTAAAGAGACTGAACTGCTAGTGATTAATGACTCAAACATTCAACCACTGGCAGTGACTGCCCAGGTGCTGTAAGACAGTTGGTGCCAATGGCTCCACCAGCAGTGCTTTGCTACCCATGTGCAGAGTGGCCACCCAGGCCAGGGGCTGAAGGTGTGCACATCTGACAGCTCAGGCTACAAGCTGGGTATTAAACAAGGTAAGGAAAGAAGCAAACGCTGTGGAGTGGTGTATGTGTCTTTTTATTTACATAGATGACTCAGCTGTGATAACTCCCCGGAATACACACACAGCCTGAAGGTATTCATCTCTTGTGGATGAGCCATAATGGTCCATAATAGACTCAGCTGCACTGACCTAAGAGATAACTGTAATGTATTAGAAAGTGTCAAACGACTCCCCAAGTGTCCTGGGACTCACAGGATTAAGTGATCTCCCCATCAGTTTGTTTAACCCAGTTTTATCAGTATTGTTATTAGTATTCTTGGTAAAGAGTTATTTTTTCACTTACATCCACCGTACTTGGTCTCTGTATTGGAGAAACCAGGGGTATTTAATCCAAGGAAGGAGACATCTGTCTGAGGTCTCCACCCCTCCATTATAATCTCTTTGCGTTAAAAGAATTTAAAGGGGGAGGGGGGAACCTCGTATTTCTAGGTGACCCCTTTTATTTTCTTATTAAAGCTTTCTGCTCCCCCTGATCGTTCTGAATTACATGTGAAATACTTAGTTCCTTACCAGTCAGTGTTCCAGAAGAAGATGCCACAAATCTTGCAGACTACTGTTGTGAAATTGTCTATGAATTTAAAGAAAAAAGGCCGTAATACGTTTTAAATGTCTTGTTTTCATTTTCATTGAATGTCTCTTCCGTATAATATTCATTATTGCCCATGTCCAGGGCTAAGTGCTTCTCTATTCATCTCTTCTATAAACACTTTTTCAGAGTTTCGCTTCAGAAGAAAAGCCTTCAAAGCCTATAATCATATTTATTGCCTCTCCTTTCTCTCTGGCACTGTCCTCTGCAATTCTTTGCCTTTTTCTGAAGCCATCAAACAGAGCATCCTAGTTGATGGGACCATACCACTAATTTTCAAAATGACATTGTATTTTCTGTTTTGTTTCGGTGATTTGGGTTTGTTGGGGGTATGTTTTTAAGCTTTGGAACAGTCCGTATACTTGCTTCTTGACAGGCACTGAATACTGATCAGGGAGACTGAGCTGTCCACAGTAATGCGCTGCTCTTTCTTCCACAACCAGTACACCAAATTTGTATGAATAATTCACAAAATTTCATTTAGTGTCTGTTACATGTCAAAGACTTTCAGCCGCCCGTGTGTTGTACTCAACTAATTCAAATTCTTTAGTTTCCTGTCACTTTTGTTTCGAGTAAGCTGAATGATAGCTTGCTGTACTCCACAGTGCTAGAACATGGGTTTGGGAGTGTTTCACTGTTAACTTATCACCATACCAGATATCAACCCTGTGTTTGTAACCTTTATATTCTACCACCATGTCTCAAATCACTGTTCTCTTACCTCACAACTGGCTGGTTTCTTTTATAGCCTTTTGTACAGAACTTGTTAAAAGCTTTTTGAAAGTCCAGAGGAATCAGATTATTCCAAGTAGGTTCCCTCCTATATCTTTTGGTGGTTCGTGTAATTTTAATTGCATTTAAGTTAATACTTTTACTTTTTACTGAATATCTATAATGTAACTAAAAATTGGGTCAATAATTTCCCTAAAGACCTTTGATATACAACTGACTACTTGAATTAAAGAATTAAATTGTCGAAGAAAAGATGAAAACCTTTCCAGGAGAATAATTCAAGAACTTTAGTACAAATTCATTTAAAAAGGTATTTAAAAGGAAAGGTATTTAAATGAGTAAGATAGAGACTGGGTGTGAAAAATCCTCTCCTTTGTTGTGAGTCCAGGTGGTTGAAGAGCTTTGTTTGAAACTACTTCAAGAACAGCTTGAGATAATTTGTTTCATGCCAAGGACCAAAAAAATATCAGTGAAATAAAATATTTTACTTAGTGAAAAACTGTTTTAATCTCTTGAACTGCTTAGTTCAATCACAAGTAGTTAATACAGAGCTGCTGTGTCCCTGACTTGCTATAGCAGGTGGTAAAAGCAGGAGGAAGTGTGAAGACAGCATTACTCTCTTTGGATTTATTAATCTACTGTCAAGCCATGTGTTACCACAGACACAGAGATGCAGCAGCTTGGCACACAGCACAGGGAGAATGTCACATGCAAAAAGTCTTGAGGGCAAGGCTGAGGACAGCCTTGCCGTGTCTCCTTTGCCTGCTCTCTGCCTTCCTGCCTTAAGGCTTGAGTGAGCCTTCTCTGTGCCCTCCAGCCACATAAAACTGATGGCAGGATGAGGGGACTGGCTGGCAGCTGAGGGAAGCAGGTTGCTGGGAGGGAGAGCAATGTGGGAGACCCCGGGGAGTCTGACACAAGCTCATATAGGCTCAGGAAACAATCTCCTGGACTATAAACTCCCTTATTGTAGACAACACTGTGTAGAATGTGCTCTCTTTGGGTTAGACACATGACTTTCACATACCCAGTCTATGCCAGAGGAGCTTAGAGCTGGACAGCCAGGGTTGGCTGTGTCTTCCCAATTTATTCCATGGATTCCTTGCTCTCTACTCTGTACAGAGTTCTAAGCAGTGAGTGACAAAGCTGCAGAGAGTTGAGAAAATGATTTTTTTTGGCTGTTTAGTGTTCCTCATTCTACTGTGATGAAAGAATGAATGCATATTCCTATGGGGGGTCCGTCTTTCTCTACATTCCCGTCTTGAAGATTTTAAGCTCCAAAGGGAATTGGTGGAGGTTGTATGGTTTTGTGGGATGATGGCTGGCGGTGAAGACAGTCATGTCATATATTATTTCCTCTGCTGAGACAGAATCACCTGTCTCTGCCATGCAGTTGCCAGAACGTCTCTTATTTTCAAATGAGGTAATTTTCTGTCCCAAAGGAATTTTATAAGAAAAGTTGTCCTGATGAGCTAAAAACTGTGAGACATAGGGACTTTGTGTAGGTGTAGATCTGAGCAGTGCATCACTTAATCTTCCTCTCAGTCACATCCCAGAATTAATTCATTTGTTTCTATGGTTCTTTCCAATAGGGATTTCTTGTTATAAAAATGTGGGAATACCAAGTGCCCTGATTCTTTCTTAGTTGCTCATGCTGTGCAAAAGAATTCCTACTGTTTTGATATACCTGCATAGTTTAGCATAAGGAAGGTTGTTTTTGTTTCTGCTGAATGCAGCTGCAGCCATGATCACTGGTGTCCTGATCATCTTCATCATTTATTTCACCTTTACAATGAAGTGAGAGGGAAGAGGGATAGACTGAATGTACATGAATCATTTGATGAAAGATCCTGTAGGTTAATAGCTCATTTACATTCAGTCATTCAAATTCCATCCAATTAATTTCTCAGCATAATTACAGAGTGGACCAACTTTGATAAAACCTCCCTAATATACATTATCTATGTGGAGTGCAGAATATTGATTAGCGTTCCCCTTGGAGCTTCTATCAAATGGACATGGTAGGAGCTCAGGGGGAATTTCCTTCCCCTTTATGGCACAGGCAGTAAATCTGGTACCAAAATCTGCGCATCCTTCAAAACCTATATTAGATCTTGAAAACCCTCAGAGATCCTTCTGCCTTATTGTTATCCCTGGGACTGCTGTTGTATTTCCTTACAGCCTGTTGCTAGTATTGACAACACTCAGGAGAGAAACTTGCTCTACAGCCAACAGAGGCTTCATGAAGTAGAAATACTTCATGAATACTCCACTGGTTCTGAGGAAGCACAGTGCCTGGCACGTGTTATAAAGCAGTGCCTCAGGCCTGCCTGCCCTGCAGAGCTCCTGGCTCAGCCTCATGTCTGGCCTGGTGGTGGGAAGGGTTTCACAGAGACACCCTCCCTGTGCTCTGAAGAAGCTGTTGCTCTATGACAGGCTTGGTATGTTAAGAGAACCACTAGAACAGGACTAGGTGCAGCTTTTTTTGCAACTGTAGCCTAAGCAATTCTCTTCTGAGATCTGAGAGCTTCCCATTCTGCTTTTTCTTTTGTCAGTGCTGAAGCTAGGCTTTTTCTGTACATGCTAAACCTTCTCAGAGAGAAGGCAGATTTCGTGGCAGTGCACATTTTACATTGCATATGTGGTTTGATTTGCTTCTCTGTGGTTATGCCAGATGCAATTTGCTTTGGTGGATACTATCTTAGTGTCTTGTTCTTTTTCTGGGACTGTGTAATCATATGGAGACAGCTTTTGGTCTGTTTAGTGTATAATTAAGCTGCATCTATTGTTGTCTTTTTTTTCTACAGAATGAGTGAGTAAATGAATGAAAATGTGTTGAGAAAAAAACCCAACTATTTTCTTCAGTTGTTATAAACCCTGAGAAAATCAGGTGTGTGGATTTGTTGATATCATTTCAATTAATCTCCTCCTATAATCTTACATAGGATCCATCCATCCAATCTAAGAAATTAATAAATATTTAAAAATTGTTGTGGACCTTAGTGGCAAATACAGTAATTCTAGGGCTGCAATTTTGTAAGGCTGTGGTTTTGTATGTTTAATAAGCAGGTATTTAATTATATATTGTGCTGGGTCTTTAAAATATATAATGCAATTACAAAGCTACATATTAAAATTAATCTTTAAAATGAGTAAGATGTCTTAAGCTTCCCAAAGTTACTTTACTACATTATCCGCCAACTAAAATTCATTAATCACAGTATTACTCTTTAACCAATAGAATAACCCAGTCTCAACACTATACATGAAATCCCTATGTATTTTAAGAATGGTATATCCACATAATATATCCATCCCTCCTACTAGTTAAGAAGAAATAACTTTTTGCAATTCAAATGAATATATGTATGCAGGTATAGAACCCCCATAAAAGTAGGAAATCAGAATAATCTAAATTTTGTTCTTGTTCACCTTTTGTTTCTCTTTCTGTGCTGTTCCTATGGCACAAGACTGCTCTTGGAGGTGTCCAATTACTGTGCCTTACTGTAGACTGATTCCTGTGACTCATCCTGTGTGTCAAGAGGCATCCACCCTGTTGATGTAATTTCTCACATTTCTGCTGAAATTAAACAATCACAGCTGCAGCTTGTCTTGTAAATATTCTTAAACCTGGTCTCTATTGTATGGATATAACTATTTAAGTTGGTTTGCATGTTGTCCTGTATTTTTCTGAAAAAGTCATTTTTTGGCAAAAAAAAGAAAGGGAGAGAAAAAAAAAGGAATTTTCAGTATGGAAAAGGAAAAGTTTTCATATGCGAGAGAAATCTTGATATGCTATTTGCTGGTGGGGGGAAAAACCAAAACAACAAATCAGTAGTCAAATACTTAAAAATTTTAAGAAAGGATAGTATGGCACACAGTGCCCAATAACACAGGTAATACTTTTTGCCACAGGTGCACAGTCCCTGAGAGCAATGCAATCTGACACAGGCTCCAGATGTGTTGCATACCAGAAACAAGTTTATTGAAGAGATACACACTTTTATATGTTACTTAAAGTGTTCACGCAACAGATTAAGAAAAATCATTGGATGAAGCCTCCTGTTCACGCCCCTATGATAACTATATCAGGTATAGCATTGAATACGATACTATATAAAAATTTGAGTAAAACTGTCAACTAACAATACTAAACCTTACGCCAGTGTGTCCATAAAGCCTGGCAGTCAACCAGTCTCAAGGACACTAAACCTCCTCTTCAAGGTCGAACGTGTCGCCTGTTCCCACAAATACTGGTACAGACTTTTAGTGTGGACCTTTGCATCAGTAGAGCTGATGTGTATACATGTAACCTGGTATAGAAATCCAGCTGTACTGCCTTTCTATACTGGAATATGCTGCAATACTAGCATCAAGCATCTAATAGATGTGTCTGTTTTCATGCATAGAGTTTTGTGGCATGCTACACCAACTCAGTGAACTAGCTAAGTAGTGTCACCTGTGTTGCCAAATTTGCACTCATAGCCTTGTTTAAGAGAGCTGCAGTTGGAACCAAATCCTATTCTTGCTGAATTACTAGAGTAATTCCCCTTGGGGATTAATTAGAAGAGCTATTATTTTATAATTCTAGATGACACATTGAGATTTCACACTGAATAGTGTTAATTCAATACTTGCAATCAAGGACACAACGCATTTTCATAATGATTTCTTTCATTCTCTTATTTATTTTACTCTATTATTTTTTTTATTTTTCAGAGAAGGCCCTGAAGCTGTAGTAAAGAAAAGTCTGTCTTCCACTACCACCCTTCTTATTTTATTGCACACTAACCTTTACAAGGCAAGATTTGGCCCTGTAAAGAATAAAGGATTATGCTTACCCTTGGTACCTTTTTCAATCCATAGCCCAAGATAGAAGATGACTAGTTTCCCATGTGATCTAAACCACTAACACTTATATCAGATTTTGTATTTCATAGCTTTCCTTCAGGGGAAAAGCAGCAAAATTACGCTGCATATGCTTGGCTTCTTGTCTGTCCTTGAAGTGGCAAATCTCTTGGAGAAAAGACCATCCTTAGCCAAAGAATGATCTTTTCAAATCAGATTTTCTTGGAATTGTAGTTTGTTGCATTATTTTTATATCAATAGAAAATCGTTCAATATGTAAGCATATGTGATACATCATCCTTGCTTTTCACTCAGTGACACCAAATTACAAATGCATTAGTTCAAATGCCTTATACTACCCTTCTCACAGTTCCTCATCTCCTATGCTGTGCAGGTAGTATTATTTTTAAAAACAGATGGGAACTCAGGAGGTGACTCTGATCTTTCACCTGCACTTTAGAAGAGATACTGCATAGTTCTTATCTGGAAACCCCTAGTGATTTTAAATGGACTCCGGTTTAAGAACACCAAGGGAAGGAAATATTCTAATTGGTTTTGTTTTTCAGCTGAAGAACAGTTTGTTTCTATGTTAAATGAAGTAGTGAAAACAAATAGCATGCCATCTGGCTAGCCTACCTGGGTACTTTACCAGGAGGTTTTCATATGTTCTCTCTTCTAGTTTTCAACTTCTCAAATTCTGTTTTACTAAAGTATATTCATTACCCAGTCATTCTTTCCTGTCTAGGAATTATCTTATTCCTTGAACTAAATTAGAATTTTAAAAATCTTACACTGTTTTGCTAAGATTTGTTGTCTATTGTCTGAATTATTTATCTTCTAAATTACAAAATCTCTAGTGTTTCCAGCATTCATAGTAAATCAGAGAAATAGTTCTCCATGTTATCTGTGAAGCTGATATTCTCAGGGGACAGGCTAACATTGAACAGTCTTAATATGTACCAATGAGCTCTCATTCTTAGAACAGATTGTGACTGAAAGGAAGGGTTTAGCAGATTTTCAAGTGCTCGGAAAGATGTCATATGTTTTTCTTTAGATCACTTTTTTCTCCTTCAGTTTCTTGAAACAAGAACATCCTGCAAAAATTAAAGACATTTAACATAGCAGGGAAAGTTAAGAAATAACATAACCAGTAATTTCATAAACTTGATATATTTATTGGTGACTACAACCTTTAATATTATTTTTACTTAGTATAAAACAAACATATGTTCACAAATATTTTTGAAAATAACCGTGAGTATATAAATGACAGCAAATCTGTGAAGACACATTTATATGTGTATCTGGCTAAGCTATTTGTTATTTGTATTGAAGGTACATTTACAACTCTAATCATAACTTAGAGATGTGTTTTTTTGAGCATGACATAGAAAATAAAGAGAATTCCTTGTGCTAAACAATCTAAAACCACGTAATTTTTCTCAACATGCAATCAGGAGATAAAAACACTTTCATGGGAATTAACTGACCTATCAGTTCAAATAGCATACTTACATAAGATAGATTGGTTAGCAGACCATTCATAAAGTATATTTATAAAAACAACTTATCAAATAATTTGGGCTAATGCAGTTATTGTGCAAGCACCCTCCCCATCTAATACTGAGCATTCTAGCTGTAGCTAACAGACCCAAGTTTAAAAAGGGGGTAACTTTGAGCTTTTAATAAGACAAGTGGGACACTTTTAAACACACTATAAAAACCCCAGGAAACTGGAAATCTGAAATCTGTGGAGAAAAATGAAGAGCAGTAAACAGTTAATAGCAAATTGCAAAAATCTCAAGTAACAGAAACTCTATCAAATATAGATGCGAGGTAAGAAAAGAATAAAAACCCAAATCATTGCCCTACTTAAAAAATATAGATACATTGGTTAGCAACTAGCAGGGTGGCTAAGTAGTTGTTTTGTCTGTTTCTGCAGGGGAGGCAGATGGAGATCTGCTAAATCTGGGATTGTTTCCCCAGAGGGAGTAACAGGAAAGCTAGAAAATGTACAGGCACACAAGGTATCTGGTTATAAAAAGTCAGATTCCTTAGAGGAGCCGAAACTCAAGACCTGCATACAGCTGTGAATTTTAAATTGAGTAAGGAAATCAATGAAGCTTCAAAAGTCTTAAAAAAAACCCCAAACTAACTTGATCCAGACACAACTCTAAAGAACTTCTTTATTGTAAAAAAACCCTAACCATTATCAGGTAACAAACAAGGAACTTCATGCCAGTAGGAAAACTTTTGAAGCAATGTAGTAAGAAAATACCAAAAATCTCAGTTTGATTAGTGACAGGGACATGGGTTCAAGCGTGGAAGATTATACTTCAGTCGTCAGAGGGACTTTCTTCAGTATACTTTTTCCTTACATGAAAGTAATTGGTTAGATTTTTAACTGTGTTTTATTTAAACACTGTTTATCAGGCCTTAATTTTGAAGACCATGGAAATGAGTGGATATTTTCAGGAAAAAAACAAAACCAAACATCTTTCAAGTTTCTTCTCATCTACACAGTGACAAGGCTATTACTGTCTTTGAATGAGTAGAGTGTAAAGCAAACACAGAAGGCTGCCCATATTCAGTTAAAATCAGGCAAATATAAGTTTAGAGAATCTGGGCCAACTACCCTGGGAAAGATGATGTGTTGAGGTAATTGCTTACAATCATCTCCCATTATACGAAGTACTTAATGGAGGGGAAATATTGAAGTTACTCTACCTGCAGTCTCTGTGTCTACATCTGGCCTCCCAATTTCTGAAATTACTGAAACACTTCTCAACAAAACTAACATTTAACAGGAGAAGCCAGTTCAAAGGAGTACTGAAAACAGATTTATTTCCATAAAGGGACACTTGTGTAACAATATTTATATATTCTTGTTGTTATTCCTTGCATTATTGGCCATATGGGATCACCAAAAAGGTAAATCAACATTTGGAGCATTAGGACACTAATTTCATATTTTGTATAGAACACAAATGAACAAAAAGCCTATAGCCATACCTCAAATCCCCTGTGGTGCTTAGAGACGCTTATTTTTGAAATGAGTGATAATAAAACATTATTGGGCCTTAATTCTCAAAAAAGTACCATAGTCAAATAAAGGAAGACTTCCTCAAAATAAGTGGTAGGCCTTTCATATATATATATATATAATAGCTTAGTGTGGAGAACTCAGCAGTTTCCTTGTTTTCTAGGGACAGATAAAGAGTTACTTAGATTTCTTGAACTATATCTCTTATAGGATGAATTATGTCTGTGAGGGTTGCTTGAGGCCTCCCAGTTGTGACCTCTCTTCATAATGTGACACAAAATGTCACCCTGCTGTAATATTACTGTTCCCTTTGGCAGAAAATACTTCTTGGCTCTTGGGACATTCTGAACTGATTTCGGGTTGCAGGCATCACTAAGAGGTTTGTTTGAGCGCAGTGTTCTGCATGGATCTATTCCTTTCCGTGATAAACTCATGTCAAACTAAACCTATGTTAAGTGACAGATGTTTTAGAAAACCAAAGCCATCTAAATTTGTTTAAGTAGAGCTAAATTTAAAGTTCTGAAAAAACTGAAATGATAAAATGCAATTCTAATTCACACTCAGCATATCTTCTTCCTACTCTACACATTCTTACTTTACTCAGGGTAGGATCCCACTTCTGTTTTTACATGTTGGTTTATGCAGCTTTTCAGTGGAAATGCAGCAAGTATTAGCTTCTCCTTTCTGTGAAGTTCCTCTGAATTTATAGACCTGTAACCACCTTATGAGGGTCTCCTCTGTTAAATGATCTTCCTGTTGCTCACACCACTTTTATATTTGCTTTGATATTCTACAACAATTCTGTAATTCCATAACTTCTAGTGTGCTTTCAGCATTTGATGGAGATGAAATGTGACACTTTGATAGACACTGTGACAGACTACAGGGCATTTAAAATTTTTCACCTTTCACACCTATACCATCTTGTAGACCACAGGATTTGAAAGGGAGTTTGATTAAAGAATGGGGAGTTGTGCAGCGGAAGACTTAACTGAAATTCATTATAAAAGTGTTTACAATTATGGGTGTTTTGAGGTGACTTTATGATGTATCCCATATCACCATATTGCCAACTCTACATCAGGAAAAATGAATCTTGGGCCTTTCTGTGTCTTTAAATTGGGCCCAAGAGCTGAGACGGCAGCTTGAGGAGGAAATTTCCAGCAAGACCCCTGGAATACCCAGGTCCCAGCTGCAGAGCCTTTGGGCTCGTTAACACTCCTTCCCACAGCTGCAGGATATAAAGCTTGAAAAGGGCCCCTCTGGAGGGGTGCTGGAGAGAGGAGGAAGAGTGGAGCTTCTGTGTTTTGGTGAGATTTTGGTTTCTCTTCTTTGCTTCTGGACTTGTTTGGGACATTAGAACATCGAAACCTCACTGGGAGACCCTTTCACCAGCCTGGCCTGGGGGGGCCCCCCCCATTTTCTCCTCCGTGGCAAAGGAAGAAGGAGATCATATCAACAAAAGGACTCTGAATCTTCCAGGTTCTCTCTTCCCACCATGGAGGAGGGGGAGCTGCAGCCTCCTTTTTATCAGAGAATATTTATCTCTCTGAACATATTTGTCCCAAACCAGGACAATGGGTTAAATGTTACTGTTTCTGATGAGAACATGTTTTTCAAAGACAGATCCAAGACGTACTTTGACATCAAGTTTTCAAAACCATATACAATTATTTATCTGCCATTACATACCTTTTTGGAATCCAATGATTGGCATTCACTGAGATACCTTTTGTTTTTTCCCTGAAAAGTAATTCATGAGCTTACTGAGAACAGAATATGTATTTGTTCTGAAGAATGTTGTAGTATTCACAGTGGTTCTTTTCATCTTAATGGCAAATATGGTGCATGGTCATTTGTAGACCACCTTTGAGTATGAGATTTAATAACATCTCTATGGCAACTACAACAGCTGCTTACATAGGAAAATAATATTGCCTGAACATTCTTAGTTCTTTACAATAGGATTTTAACAGTTGGATAGGAAGAGAAAAAGAGGTGATTTTTTTTCCAGTCCTCAGAGATATTTTGAGATTTCTGAATGTATTTTGGATAGTATTGTTCTAGTTTACCACAAGTTTGTCTTGAAAAGGGCTAAAAAATAGACAAAAGATAATCAAATATGAAAATGATGGATATTACCAATGTGCAATCACACATGGATGTTCCTTTTCAAGATAATCAACTTGGTGTCTGATTGATCCCAAATTCTGCCAGCCTGGGTATTTTTTTTTTTTTTTTGGTGAGTTCCTGAAGGAGTTGTGTACACTCAAAATCCTTTACCATTGGTCCACTGTTCTCAGTTTCAGTAGTGGATTTTTCCTACCATACTATCTGTTCTGCCGCTACAGATTCAGAAGTACTCAGGATTTCTGGTGAAAAAGAAATGCATCCTGTTTCCAGCTTCTTTTTCTCTCTGTAGGAGACAGCCAATCTTTCAAAAGACACTTAGTGATACTCTGGAGTTCATATTTCTTCTGAGCAAGAAGTTTGTGGTAGGTAAAGCACCAGAAAAAGGGTGATATCCATGTTTCCATGGGATGATTAATTGAAACTCTCAAAATTTCCTGTTCTGAATTCTAAAAGAACTTATTGAACTTCAAACTGTAAACAAGGTATGATGCAATTCTTAATAGTATTAAGTAGCACTGTTCTCCAAAAGTTGAAATTAAGGTAAAGCAGTAAGTTTTTCTCCAATGTTGAATGTTTTTGTTTTCCTTTCTGTAGAAGAATAACAAATGAAGTACTGCAGGATTCCCCCTGTTTGCATCACATTCTACAGGAGGAGTATTCTAATCATAAAAACTGGTGCTATAAAAATACTTAAATACTCAAGTTTGCTTTGATTTTAATGTTTCTGCCATTTATTTTACTGTTTTTCTCTTAGATACACTTACAAAACCTGATGTTTTCTAGTGGAGTGATTATATTTTGGATACAGTTTTCTACAGTTTACAAAGCAAAACCAACAAGTAGTGGTTATTGTTTTGAAGCCCTCACAGCTGGGCTGGCCGAGCCAAAAGGCTGAGAGTCTCGGTAGCGGATTGTGCAAATTTAGGAAACAAAGAGAAACTCCTGACCACCAGAAACTGAAGGGGGCAAGGAAAGCAGGAGGCACGCTAGCGTTCCAGCTGGTTATTTGGGGTTTTTTGACAGCTGTTGCCTCTGGGACGTGGCTGTGCTGCTTCTGGCACGGGAAGTCCCAGAGGATCCGGGAAACACTGAGGTAACCAGTTCGGCCACCTCTGGGTTTGCCCAGGGAAAACAAACACGCTCCGCTGGAGGAGGCTCCTTCCAGCAGCCGCTTTTCATCCCCCGTGGCCGGGAGGCTGCGGGGCCGGTACGGCGCTTCCCCTCAGCCGGGGCACGGGCGCGGCCACAGGTGCCGGACCCGCCCCACCGGCGGCGTGAGCGCACAGGCTGTGC